>CANTUT010001119.1:5000-592190 GCA_947687605.1 Reutealis trisperma
ATAAGAATAAATAAGAATGGGCGAAAATAGCCCTTTTCTTGCAGAGCCCTTTGCGACACCAAAAAGCCATGTATGGAAACTCCTGCAAATTTCACTATTTTGTATGAACCCATATTGAAACTTTAATGTTTTCCTTCTCCAATCTTCTCCTTATATATAGAGGACCTCTCCACACTTTAAGGCATCAACTTTGGGAGCTTGAAAGCCTTTGCATCAAGCAAGCCACTCTAGTTTTAAAGCTTTTCTTTTCCTCTTCTTTTGCTTTGCATCTGCTCCTTGCTTTGCAAAGTGAGTTAAGGGGTTTCTCTTTGGTTCCTACTTGACAAGTCAAAGGCTTTTTGTCTACCTATTCGACGCAAGTCTATTGTCTAAGGCTCGTGTTCACCAGTTGAGACTAGCTACCTCCTACCATTCAAGGTAAGTCATCATGGCGTTTGAGGAGTGTTGCTACTTGCCATTTGAGGCAAGCTATAGCTCACTATCTAAGGCAAGTTGCCGCACCATTTAAGGCTAGTCATTACCTGCCATCTAAGGTAAGTTTTTTTTCCCTTTTCTTTATTTTATTTATTATTTTTCTCCTTGGGATTTGTGTTTTAAGGCTCCTTGCCTAATTCTTGATTCGCTAAGGTAGTTAATTAGAGTTTGACTTAATTAACTCCATTTGTTAAATTGGTTAAATCAATCAATTCAACCCTCTTTTAATCAATCAATCAAAACATGATAAAATCGTTAGGCTAAACTAACCCTTTCATAAGAAGGGAGAATTGTGTGGATTTTGATTCCCATTCAAAGGGATATGCATGCATAATTGGTTCAAGCATCAAATCCAATTAAAACTAACTAACTCTCCCCCCTATCACCTTCTTTACTTGCTTTTATTTTATTTTCTTTTACTTTGTTATTAGGTTTAGTTTGGAGAATGTGTGACTTCTATAGAACCCACAAGGACTAGAGGAAGTATCCCTTAAGTTTGGGATTCTATTGTAATATTAACTTTCTTTTATTTTAAACCTTAATTGTGTATTTACTTTATTATTGAATGGATGAGCTGAATGATCATGCATATTAAATTATTCATGAAATATGTTTTAAGTTACCCTTATATTAAATGACCAAACTTATTTTGTTAAAATCAACAAAAAATCTAATCGCCGAATCCTCTTTGATTTCAACATTAGTAATCTTTTCCTTTGGGTAATAATTGGAGTCAAATGGGTTTTTTCGTATATTTTTCCAAATAAAAATAAATTAAGGTTGCAACTCTAAGAAACAATTTTCAAATCTATCAAAGATAAGCTTTAGCGCTTCCTCGTGAGTTTTTTCCTAAATAAGCATTTCAATTCCTTTCATGGATCGGACTGGTGCTTAGGTGAGGCCTCATAACTGGTGACTCCACTAGGGAGAATTCATTTAAAAAAGAAATAAGTAGACTACTAATTGGTTTAAAAAGACTTTGGCCTTTTAATATAATTGTGACTTTGCATGCATCACTTATATAGGCTCTTTGTCGTTCAACCTAGTTTTAGGAAAACAACGGATAGTAAATAGCATCTAATGGGTAACCCTCCTTAGGTCTATTTGTCGATAGTGAATTCATCCATCCCCCAATGAATCCTTTGATCATTTCAAAGGTGTAATGAGCATATACATACCATTGGACCTGTGCGAAGCTCATGACTCATATGTGGTTAGGTATATCGCTGCTCTAGTGTGATGGGTACCCAAACTGAGCCAACCTTACCCTTTAATGAAATAAACCTAGATCTTGAACTTAGATTGTATGTACCATAATTAAAACCTTGTATCTTTGGATTTTCATGAAATGTTTTCCCCATGCATATCATGCATCCATATTGTATAGCAAAACATGCATTCATCTCAAGTCTAGATTGAACCTTGAATCGAAGAAGGGTCAAACATTCGTACTTCCATTCAAACACCTAACACTTTCACCTTTATCCCATCACCATAAATCTTTGACCTAAACACTATTATCCTTTTACTCTAGCCTTTAACCCAAAACCTAGACACCTCACCTCCATCCAAACACCTTCACTCCTAAACCTTAAACATACTCATTTCTATCCCAATCACCTTCGCCCCCAGAAACTTAAAACCATCACCCTAGCCTTCAATCTTAAACACCTCACCTAGCCTTTATCTTAAACACCATCACCTTAACCACACACCTTAAGCACCTCACCCTAGCCTTACCCTAAATCCCAAACACTTAAACTTCAAACCTCAAATGTAAACCTAAACCACCTTCAGCCTTTCAACCTTAAGCTAGAAATTAATAACCCTAAAACCTATATCCAACCCTAAAAACCATACTACCTTACTATAAACCTAACCCGCAGCCTTTATCTTTATAAAAAAAAAATAAATAAGACACCTTAGGTTCTCTATACTAAAACCATTATCTTGATCCTACCCCTTGTTCAAAATCAAAACCACTATATTCAAGCCTATCATTATGGCCTATTACCTTCAAGACTAGCTTGTTACCTTTAAGCCCAGTAACTTTGGCCCAACAAGCTACCTTAAACCTAATGTCTTTGATCCTACCTTACACTTAAAACATTTGCCCTATCTTACCTTAACCTTAAAAAATGGTTGGCCCATGACATAATAGGGAAGCCTTTTCTCTTAGGATCTACATGCCTATACCTTTATCATCTTTTTTGTTTCATATCTATTACTTTCCTTGTTGCCTTGATTTGAAGATATCAATGGCCAACCCGCTTGATATGGCTTCCCTCTGTGAGGCCTCACCCGAGCACCGGTCTGATTCACTGAAGGGAATCAAAATGTGAGAACTCATGAGGAAGCCCTCGAGCTTATCTTTGATAAGTTTGAAAATTATTTCTCGAAGTCGCCACCTTAATTTATTTTTATTTGAAAAAATATAAGGAAAAAACCCATTTGACTCTAATTATTATCCAAGGAAAAAGATCACTAGCCTCGAAACTAAAGAGCATTCGAGGACTAGGTTTTCGGTTTATTTTAACAAAAAAAATTTAGCCAATGAATATAAGAGTGACTTAAAATATATTTCATGAACAAATTAAAATGCATGAACAATTTATAATATGCATGATCATTCAATTCATCTATGTCAACAATAAAGTAAAAACATAGTTAAGGTTCGAAATAAGAGAAAGTTAATATTACAAGAAAATCCCAAATATAAGGGATACCTCTTCTAGTCCTTATGGGTTCTAGGGAAGTCACATATTCTCCAAACTAAACCTAATATCAAATTAAAGGAAAGAAAAATAAAAGCAAGTGAAGAAGGTGATAGTGGGGAGAGTTGGTTAGTTTTAATTAGATTTGATGCCTGAACTAAGCATGCCTATGTATCCCTTTGAATGAGAATAAGAACCTTTCTCTGTTCTTTTGAAGGGGTTAGTTTAGCCTAGCCACTTTATCATGTTTTGATTAATTGATTAAAAGAGGGTTGAGTTAATTAATTAATTTAATTGATTACCGAGTTGATTAGTTAGCAACCTAGATGAATCAATTTAATTAATTAACTAAAAGGGGTAAGGAAATTTAGACAAAAAAAAATTAAGGGAAAAGAAGCTTACCTCAAATGACGGGCGATGACTGGCCTTGAATGGCATGCGTCTGCTAGCTTAGGATGGTAGGCAATGGCTAACCTTGACAGTGGGCGGTGGATAGCCTCGGACGATGGGTAGTGGCTGGCTTCGGATGTTGGGCAGTGGCTTACCTCAGATAGCTAGCGGTGGTTAGTTTTGAATGGCAGGCAGTAGCTAGCCTTAGATGGTGGGCAATGGCTAGCCTAAGACTGGAAACATAAGCCTTGGGCAATAGACTTGCCTGGCATAGGCAGGCAGAAAGCCTTTAACTAGTTGAGTAGGAATCAAAGAGAAACACCTCAACTTGCTTTGCAAAGCAATTTACTTGAAACTAATGCTTTTCAAGCTCTAAAAGTTGGTTCTTTGAAGTGTGGAGAGGTCCTCTATATATAGGAGGAGGAGTGGAGCATAGAAGACATAAAATTCTAATGTGGGATTGCAGAAAATAGGGTTTCTGCTGGAGTTTCCGTAGAGAGCATTGCAGTGCTTCAGAACTCTCTGGATAGTGTCACACAAGCCTCTACCATTCTGCAGAGGCCTTTGCTGCAATGTCATAGGCCTTTGCGGTAACCGGCCTATTTTGGCTAGTTTTGCCGTTTTCACCCATTCTTACTCATTTATCATTCATTTTTCATAATTTTAATTACATTGCATTCATTACTCAGTCTTGAATGATTTAAAAGCGTTCAAATGTCAAAAAGAAATGTTTTAGTTTTCCCATTTTAAGAGTTTTCAACTTTTGAAAGTTTATTTACCAAGCCTAAGTGGTTCTAAGGTTTAAACACATATTGGAAGGTGCAAAATTAAGGGTTTACAGTTGCCGCCTCATTAAAATTGCCTTTGTTTGAAAGGTGATTTTAGTGACAGTGAACCTGAGGATAGGAGATGGTAAAAGGAACTAAATTAATGTCTAGGTCAGAGTTTAGATATTTGGTTGAGAGGTGTGGTTGAATTTTAAGGATGATGCCCCAGTATATTTGAGAGATCTAGTGGCTAGTAGCATTTGATAATTATCCTTTCTGGTAGGAGTTAAAAGTGATGTTCTTGTCTGGTAAAAATGATAATCTTGCCTAGTAGGAATGAAGGCAACCCTATCTAATAGGAATCGACAGTAATCTTATCTGGTAGGAAAGAAGGCGACCTTGTCTATTAGGAATTAATAAAATAGTGATCCTGTCTAGTAGGAATGATAATACTATCAGGTAAGAATGATGACCCTGTCTGGTAGGAATAAACAAAGTGGAGATCATGTTTGGTAGGAAAGAAGGCGACCCTGTCTAGTAGGAATTGATGAAGTGGTGATCCTGTCGGGTAGGAATGATGATCTTATCTAGTAAGAAAGAAGACGACTCTATTTGGTAAAAATCAACAAAGTGGTGATCCTATCTAATAGGAATGATGATCCTATCTGGTAAGAATGATGATCCTATATGATAAGAGTGATAAATATAATGATCTTATCTGGTAGGAAAAGTAATGGCCCTTTCTAGTAGGAATGAAAAGTGAGGATACTATATGATAGGATCAAAAGGATGACCATCCTATCTGGCAAGAATGGTAAATATAACTGATGTTGAGATTGATATTTTAAAAGAGATTGATTCAAATTGACTGGGTTGATGATATGTTTTACTTCAAGAGTTTGATGATCTGCCTTGATTCATGATCTTGTTTAATGCAAAAATGCTAGTTAATTATGCAGTGATTTGATACCTTAAACCTATGAAGGGTTAGTCTTAATATAAAAGTGTTGATCTTTGGGAAAAAGATGCCCCCATTTTAGAAAGGTGAACATCTGGAAGGGAAATGCCCTTACTTTAGAATGATGGACGAAAGTGGTTTGGTCATTTGGTAATTAGTTGATTGGCTAGCTCAGAGGTGAAGTGGTCATGTCTGGTATGAGATTGGTTGGTTAATGGCTATCAATTTAGCCTAGGAAAAAGTCATTCTAGAAAGTCAAGCAAGGTGTGGTGTTGGAAAATATCGGGCTATTCAGTTTAGATAGGTTTGACTTTGGAGAAGATTTAGTTTGAGGCTGAATTGGAAAGCTTGATTAGGAGGGTCAGGTCTTTAGAGATGATTAGATTGGAAGGTTTGGGGAAGGTCAGTTTATAGGGCTTGTCTTTAGAGAAGTTCATATGGAAGGCTTAATCAGGTCTGGCACTTTAGCTTGGTCAGGTTACAACCTTTAGGGAGTTTATTTGGAAGACTCGGTCAAGTTCTGCCTTAGGCTCGGTTAGGTCTGGCTTAGAGGAAAGTTAGGCTAAGAAATTAGTTGGGGAAGGCTTGGTCAAATTTAGCCTTGGAGGAGATTATGGTCTTCATAAATGAAGGCTTTTTGTGAACGGGCTTCATGGTGAAAGCTTTTAGGCTTAGGCTTCATAGTTAGGGCTTTATGGTAAAGGATTTTGGGCTTGGGCTTCATAGTGAAGGCTTTTTGGGAGTGGTTTTTATAGTGAATACTTTTTGGGCTTCATGGTGAAGGCTTTTTGGTTTGGGCTTCATGGTAAAGGCTTTTGGGCTTGGGCTTAATGGTGAAGGCTTTTTGGCTTGGGCTTTATGGTAAAGGCTTTTAGGCTTGGATTTCAGGGTGAAGGCTTGAAGGCTTTTGGTTAAAAGGCTTTGTTAGCTTGGACTTTTCTATAAGGGTGCTTTGGACCTTTTTTAGAAGATGGTTGGCTTCATCACAAGTATGGTGCTATAGGTTTTGGTCATAAAGATACCACAGGCTCATGGATAGAGGCTTGCCCTTTGTCATAGTTGCATCAAATTTTCCTATCCATAATGTGGTTAGTAGGCCTTGACTCAATTGGACTTTATAGGTGATGTAATTTGCCAAGAAGGCTTGATCTTTTCAAGGATGATGAGATTTTGCCAATGAGACATGGAATGACTTGAGTGGTTCGAGCCCTTTTTAAGCTTTGCAAGATATGACTTGATTTTGGTTGTGCTAGAAAAAGCTAGTTTTAATGATGATGAGTCTTGAAAGACTTAGGATCTTTGGTTTTACCCATGGGCCAAGCCCTCAAAAGATGATGAGACTTTGCCAAGGAAAAGATGGTATGAGGCTTGAGCTTGAAAGGATAGGATGGTACATTTTGAAGTTTACAAATGGTTCATACGTGGGTTACAAATTATGAAAATGATCAAGGAGGTTGTATGATTTTGCTATTTATAGCATGATTCACCAAAAAAAAAAAAAAAAAAAAAGCTAAGCTAATCTTCTTCATTTTGGGATTGAAGAGACATTTAGGGTGACACTCTATTAGCTTGAATGTAGATGGCATACTAGCTGAAAGGAAGTGCCCTAAGGAGCGGCTAGAGGATTGATGAGAAGAGACAACTTAGGGATCATACTCCCAATGAGAGATAGGAATATGACAAACTAGAATTGTAAGAAATTATGCATAAGCTCCTTAAGCTAAGTGACGAGATGGATTAACAAAAGATGATGACAACCTAGAAGGATATGCCCCCACTGTGAGATAAGGGCATAAAAGATAATATCACTTTACAGAATGAGCCTCTAGTGAGGAAGGATGACCTTGAAGATATGAGATGAGACATATTAATTGAAGATGATTTGACAAACTTTGAATGATATGAAGGAAGATGATTGGGATAAGCTCTCTCTCTCTCTCTTGTTTTAGCTTTTGCCTAAGCCACCCCTTCGGGTTTTCAACTTAGCAATCTTGGATAATGAAATTTGGGAGAAAACATTCCACCATGATTTGTTGCTTTTCTTCACTTTGAGGGGCTTTAACTTTTGAATTTTGTATTTGAAGAACTTGTTGCCCTTTATTGAGGTGTATCGCTTGATTTTGTGCTTCATCTATTTAATGAGAGGTCTATTTCTTGACCTTCTTTGGTTAAGGGCTAGCAAAGCAATTATTGATGGCACCTCAATTTCAACATGTGCTAGTTATGGTGGATTTAATTGGCTATTTATTTCTCTTTTCCTCTCTCTCTCTCTCTCTCTCTCTCTCTCTTTTCTTTCTTTTTCTTTCTTTTTTTCCTTTCTTTCTTTTTTTTTCTTAAAGCTCATCCATGTTTAAAACAAGAAAGATAAGTGCCCAAATAAAAAAAAATATGGATGTTTTATTATAATGAAAAAATTTATTTTGAGATAACAAAAAGGGACTAACATGATTGATGAAAAATACACGAAAAAGAAAATAAGATAACAGACTCATACCTGAATTTAGACTTAAAGATTTGGACACAAACTCAAACTCAGACTTGGATTTCAATCTTAGATAGGTCAGATTAGCTAAACTTGAACTCTTTCATGTTATGCTACTTGGGGTTAAGGTAAAGCGGGGTTGAATTAGGTTTGGGGTTCTTCATCACTATTCGGGTTAGTGGTGGGGAATTCAGGTTGAAATGATGCATTTTGGATGCAATCTTCAACCTTTGATGTAGTTGCAACTAAAGCTTTGAAAGTGGATAAGTATTGGATTAACAAGTGGACTTAGTAGGTCAGAAGTAGGTTTTTGACAAGGATGTCCACTTGTTCTTGCTCTGTTGGTCTAGTTACCATTTGAATGGCTTTAGCCCTCCACCTTGTAAGGAACATGGAGAAAGACTCCTTTGGAAGTTGCTTAGTGGTTTCCTAGTCATGCCTAGTGACATCAATTTCACAATTGTAATGATACTACTTGATAAAAACATGACAGATATCATCCCTCATCCTTTTTTGACTCTTATCTAGTGAAATAAACCATCTCCTGGTAGCACCAGTTAGTGATTGTTAGAACAGTTGAGCAAGGAGCTCATCGCTAACTCCCAAAGGTTTCATTACCCCTATATATATCTTTAGATGAGCCTTAGGGCAAGTGATTCCATCAAATCTTTCCAGTTTAAACATTTTGAATTTAGGAGGAAGCTTGGCATTAGGGAATAAGGTTAAACTATCCACATCAATTTGATCATTATAGTGCTTTAGGGATTTGATGGTTCTTTCCATGGCTTCAAGTTTCTCCATGAGTAATCTAGTGTCTCGATAAGAGAAAACTTTCCCACATTGGTTTAGATATGGGTTGGTTTGGCTTAAATTTAGGCTAGGATTAGTCTGGTTCAAGATAAGGTTTGGGTTAGGATGGTTAAGGCTGGCTTGGGTAATCATAGCCTGAACTTCCTCAATGATGAATTGCCTTTGTTCCTCAAATTAGGCTTATTGAGCAACTAGGATAGCTTGGAAATGCTCTTCTTACTTTATAAGGAGTCGGGTCACAAGTATGGTCAGGGATGCCATGTCAAGCGGGTTGGCCATTGGTACCTTCATATCAAAGCAACAAGGTAAATGACGGGTATGGAATAGAAAAGGTAATGAAGGTATAGGCATATAGATCCTAAGAGAAAAGGCTTTCCTATTATGTCATGGGCCAACCATTTTTTGGGCTTAAGGTGAGATGGGGCAAATGTTTTGGGTTTAGGTTAGGATCAAGAGTATTGAGTTTAAGGTAGAGGGTTGGGCCATAGTTGTTAGGCTTTAGGGAAACAAACTGGTTCTAAAAGGTGATGGCCCATGGGTGTTGGGCTTAAGGATAGTGGATTTGGTTTTGAACAAGGGATAGTATAAAGATAATAGTTTTGGTATGGAGAACCTAAGGTGTCTAATTTTTTTTTTTTTTGATAAGGATAAGGGTTGGGGGTTAGGCTTATGGTCAAGTAATAGGTTTTTTAGGATTGGATATGAGTTTTATGGTTGCGTGTTTATGGCTAAGTTCTAATGGTTGAGGTGGTTTAGGTTTACCTTTGAGGTGTAAGGTTCTGAGTGTTTGATGTTTAGGGTAAGACTGAGGTAAGGTGTTTAAGGTATGTGGTTAAGGTGATGGTGTTTGAGGTATATGGTTAAGGTGATAGTGTTTAGGATAAAGGCTAGGGTGAGGTGTTTAAGGTTAAAGGTTAGGGTGATGGTTTTAAGTTTGTGGAGGTGAAGGCGATTGGGATAAAAATGAGTGTGTTTAAGGTTTAGGAGTGAAAGTGTTTAGATAGAGGTAAGAGTCTAGGGTTTGGGGTGAAAGTGCTTAGGTTAAAGGTTAGAGTAAAGGGATAATGGTGTTTAGGTTAAAGATTTAGGGTGATGGTCTAAGGGTTATGGATAAGTGGGTGAGAGTGTTTGTGGGGGAGGTGTTTGAATGGAGGTAAGAATATTTGACCCTTCATTGGTTTAAGGTTCGATCCAGACTTGAGATGAATGCATGATTTGTTATGCAATATGAATGTATGATATGTATGGGGAAAATATTTCATGAGAATGCAAAGATATAAGGTTTTAATTATGGTACATACAACCTAAGGTCAGGATCTAGGTTCATTCCATGAAAGGGTAAGTGTGGCTTGTATAGGGTACCTATCACACTAGAGTAGTGATATACCTAACCACATGTGAGTCAAAGAGCCTCGCATGGGTCCAACAGTATGTGCATACTTATTACACTTTTTAAAGGATCAAATGATTCATCGTGGGGTAGATGATTTCACTATTGGTGAATAGACCCAAGGAGGGTTACCCACTCGATGCTACTCACTATCTATTGTTTTCCTAAAACTAGGTTGAATGGCAAAGAGCCTGCAAGTGATGCATGCAAAGTCACAATCATATTAAAAGGCTAAACTCTTTTTAAACTAATTAGTAGTTCACTTATTTTTCACTTTATTAAAAGAAAGTTAGTCCCCGGTGGAGTTGCTAGCTATGAGACCTTGCCTAAGCATTAGTCTGATCTGCTAAAGGGAATCGAAATGCTCATTTAGGAAAGAACTCACGAGGAAGCCTTGGGCTTATCTTTGATATGTTTGAAAATTATTTCTTAGAGTCGCCACATTAATTTATTTTTATTTAGGAAAATTTAAGGAAAAAACCCATTTGACTCCAATTATTACCCAAAAAAAAAAATTATCACTAGCCTTGAAAACAAAGAGGATTCGGGGACAAGGTTTTCAGTTTATTTTAACAAAATAAGTTTGGCCAATGAATATAAGATTGACTTAAAATATATTTCATGAATAAATTAAAATGCATGAACAATTTATAATATGCATGATCATTCAATTCATCTATTTCAACAATAAAGTAAAAACATAGTTAAGGTTTGAAATAAGAGAAAGTTAATATTACAAGAAAATCCCAAACTTAGGGGATACCTCCTCTAGCACTTAAGGGTTTTAGGAAAGTCACATATTCCCCAAACAAAACATAATATCAAAGTAAAGGAAAACAAAATAAAAGCAAGTGAAGATGGTGATAGGGGGGAGAGATAGTTTGTTTTAATTAGATTCGATGCTTGAATCAAGTATGCCTATGTATCCCTTTGAATGGAAATTAGAACCCATGCAATTCTCCCTTCTTGCGAAGCAGTTAGTTTGGCCTAGCCACTTTATCATGTTTTGATTGATTGATTAAAAGAGGGTTTAGTTAATTAACTAATTTAATTGATTACTAAGTTGATTAGCTAGCAACCTAGATAAATCAATTTAATTAACTAACTAAAAGAGACAAGGAAATTTAGACAAAGGAAAATTAAAGGAAATGAAGCTTACCTCAGACGGCGGGGGACGACTGGCCTCGAATAGAGTACAGTGGCTGGCTTAGGATGGCAGGCGACGACTAACCTCGATGGTGGGCAACAAATAGCATTGGACGACAGGTGGCTATTAGCTTTGGATGCCGGGTGGCAGTTAACCTCTGACAGCTAGTTTCAGATGGCAGGCAGTAGCTAGCCTTGGATGGTGGGCGGTGGCTAGCCTCGAACTGGAAAAATGAGCCTTAGGCAATAGACTTACCTTAAATAGGCAGGCAAAAAGCCTTTAACTAGTTAAGTAGGAATCAAGGAGAAACCCCCCAACATGCTTTGCAAAGCAAGGAGCAAATGCAAAGTGATTTGCTTGAAGTTAATGCTTTTCAAACTCTAGAAGTTGGTTCTTTGAAGTGTGGAGAGGTCCTCTATATATAACAGGAGGATTAGAGCATATAAGGCATCAAATTCCAATGTGGGATTGAAAGAAATAGGGTTTTCTCTCTCTGTGGTAGTGCCACACAGGCCTCTATGGTTCTATAGACGCCTCTGCAGCAATGCCGCGTGCTTGTGCGGCAACGGGCCTATTTTGGCCCATTTTGCCATTTTACCTGTTCTTGGTTATTTCTTGTCTATTTTTCATGATTCTAGTTGTGTTGTACTTATTACTCAGTCTCAAATGATTTAAAATGGTTCAAATGTTAAAAAGAAAATTTTTGGTTTTCCCATTTTGAGAGTTTTTGACTTTTGAAAGTTTATTTACCAAGCCTAAGTGCTTTTAAGGTTTAAACACATACTAGAAAGTGCAAAATTAAGGGTTCACACCCTCACTACACTTATGACCTGACTCTGTAAGGAGCAAGAAGAGCATTTCTAAGCTATCCTAGCTGCTCAATAAGCCCAATTCAAGGAACAAAGGCAACTCATCATTGAAGAAGTTCGAGCTATGATTAACCAAGCCATCCTTAACTAGACTAACCTAAACCCAACCTTAAACAAAACCAGCCCTAGCCCAAGTCTAAACCAAGTTGATTCATATCTAAACTAAGGTAAGGAAATTTTCTCTTATCCAAACACTAGGATGCTTATAGAAAACTTAAAGCTATAGAGAAAACCATCAGATCCCTAAAGCACAATAGTGACCTAAATGATATGGATAGTTTGACCTCATTCTCTAATGCCAAGACTTCGCCTAAATTCCAAATGCCTAAACTAGAAATATTTGATGGAATCACTTGCCCTAAGACCCATTTGAAGATATATGTGGGTGTAATGAAACCTAATAACAAAGCAAAAATAAAATAAAATAAAAGCAAGTGAAGAAGGTGATAGGAGAAAGAGTTAGTTAGTTTTAATTAGATTCAAAGCTTGAACCAAGCATGCCTATGTATCCCTTTGAATGGAATCAGAACCCACATAGTTCTTCCTTCTTACGAAGGGGTTAGTTTAGCCTAGTCACTTTATCATGTTTTGATTGATTGATTAAAAGAGGGTTGAGTTATTTAATTAACTTAATTGACTACTGAGTTGATTAGATAGCAACCTAGATGAATCAATTTAATTAACTAACTAAAAGAGGCAAGAAAATTTAAACAAATGAAAATTGAAAGAAAAGAAACTTACCTCAGATGGCGGGTGACGATTAGCCTTGGATGGCAGGCGGAGGTTGGCTTCAGATGGCATGCCACGGCTAGCTTTAGATGGCATGGTGACTCACCTTAGATGTTGGGTAGCGGCTAGCCTTGGACAACAAACACGAGCTTTGGGCAATAGACTTGCCTCAAATAGGTAGGCGAAAAGCCTTTAACTAGTCGGGTAGGAATCAGGGAGAAACCTCTTAACATGAGCCTTAGGCAATAGACTTGCCTCAAATAGGCGACCTGAAAGCCTTCAACTAATTAAGTAGGAATTAAGGAGAAACCCCCTAACTTGCTTTGTAAAGCGAGGAGCAAATGCAAAGCAGTTTGTTTGATGTTAATGCTTTTCAAGCTTTGAAAGTTGGTTTTTTGAAGTGTGGAGAGGTCCTTTATATAAAGAGGGAAGATTGAAGCATAAAAGGCATCATATTTCAATGTGGGACTGCAAAAAAGATGGGACATGCTCGAGTTACCGTACATGCCATAGAGGCCTTTGTGGTTGTCACAGAAGGCATTGAGGTGCTGCAGAAGGCTCTATGGCACCCTGCACTAGCTCTCCTATTTCACTCATTTTCATCCGTTCTTGCTCATTTCTTATCCATTTTTCATGATTCTAATTGCATTGTATTTGTTACTTAGTCTTAGATGATTTGAAAGGGTTCAAATGTCAAAAAGATATGTCTTGATTTTTTTAATTTTCCCATTTTGAGATTTTTCAACTTCTGAAGATTTGTTTACTGGGCCTAAGTGCTTCTAAGGTTCAAACGCATATTGGACGGTACAAAATTAAACGTTCACAGCTGCCTCCTCATCAGAATTGTCTTTATCTAAAAGGCGATTCTGATGACAATGAACCTTGGGATGAAAGATGGTAAAAAGGCACTAAATAATGTCTAGGTCAAAGTTTAGACATTTGGGTGAAAGGTGTGGTTGAATTTTAAGGAAAGTGCCCCTAGTATATTTGGGAGATCTGTCAGCTGGTAGCATTTCGTTATTGTCGTTCCTGGTAGGAGCTAAAAGTGATGTTCCTATCTAGTAGGAATAAAAAAAAAATGGTGATCCTGTCTAGTAGGAATGATGATCCTATTAAAAAAGAAGGTGACCCTGTCTAGTCGGAATTGATAAAGTGGTGATGAAAGTGACCTTGTCTAGTAAGAATGATGATGACCCTATCTGGTTGGAATTAGCAAAGAGGTGATCTTGTTTAGTAGGATAAAAAAGATAACTATCTTGTCTGGTAGGAATGATAAAAATAATTATCTTGTCTATTAAGAAGAGTGAAGTATTGATCCTTTCTAGTAGGAATTAAAGTGATAATCCTATATGCTAGGATTAAAAGGATGACTATCTTGTTTGGTAGGAATGGTAAAGTAACTGCCTTGTCGGGTAGGAATAGTAAAAGTAATGGTCCTTTCTAGTAGGAATGAAAAGTGAGGATCATGTTTGGTAGGATCAAAAAGATGACCATCCTATTTGGTAGGAACGGTAAAAATAATTGTCCTATCTGGTAAGAATAGTTAATTGTCCTATCTGGTAAGAATAATTAAAGTAGCAATCCTTTCTAGTAGGAATGAAAAGTAATGATCCTGTCTAGTAGGATCAAAAGGATGACCATCCTATCTGGTAAGATTGGTAAAGATAAATGTCATATTTGGTAGGAATGAAAAGTGATGATCCTGTTTGATAGGATTAAAATGCTGACCATCCTATATGATAGGAATGGTAAAGATAACTGTCCTATCTAATAGGAATAGTAAAGGTAGTGGTCCTTTATGGTAGGAATGAAAAGTGATGATCATGTCTGGTGGATCAAAAAGATTACCATCCTGTCTAGTAGGAATGGTAAAGATAACCATCCTGTCTAGTAAGAATAGCAAAGTATTGATCCTATCTAGTAGGAATGAGAAGTAATGATCCTGTCTAGTAGGATTAAAAAGATCACCATCCTGTCAGGTAGGAATGGTAAAGATAGTGATCTCGATATTGAGATTGATTTTTGAAAAGAGATTGATTTAGATTAATCAGGTCGATGATTTATCTTACTTCGAGAGTTTAACGATCCGTCTTAATTCATGAGCATGTTTAATGCAAAAATCCTAAATAATTATGCAATGATCTTATACCTTAAACTTGTAGAGGGATAACATGATATAAAAGTGTTGATCTTTAGGAGAAAGATGCCTATTTTGGAAAGGTGAATATTTGGAAGGAAGGTGCTTCCACTTTAGAATGGTAAAGGAAAGTGGTTTAGTCATTTGGTTTTTTGGTTGATTGGCTAGCTTATAGGTGAAACTTAGCATATCAAGTATGAGGCTAGTTGGTCAATGGCTATTATTTTGGCCTAGAAAGAAGTCCTTTTGAGAGGTCAAGCAAGGTGTGGTCTTAGAAAAGATCTAGTTGTTAAATTTAAAAGACTTAGATAGGTTTGACCTTGAAGAAGATTTAGCTTAAAGCTAGATTAGAGAGCTTGATCAAGAAGTTAGGTCTTGGAGATGATTAGGTTGGAAGGTTTGCGAAAGGCCAATTTGTAGGGCTTGTCCTCAGAGAAGTTCATATGGAAGGCTTACTTAGGTTTAGCACTTCGGCTTAGTCAGGTTGCGACCTTTGGCGAGTACATTTGGAAGCCTCGATCAAGTTCTGCCTTAGGCTAGGTTAGGTTTGGAAGACTTAGTCAAGTTATGGCTTTTGGGGAGTTCATTTGGAAGACTCAATCAAGTTCTACCTTTGGCTCTGTTAGGTTTGGCTTAAAGGAAAGGTCAGGCTAAGAAATTAGTTGGGGAAGGCTCGGTTAGATTTGGCCTTGGAGGAGATTATGGTCTTTATAAATGAAGGCTTTTTAAGAGTGAGCTTCATAGTGAAAGTTTTAAGCTTAGGCTTCTTGATGAAGGCTTCTTGGTTTGGGCTTCATGATGAAAGCTTTTTGATTTGAGCTTTATGGTGAGGGCTTCTTAGTTTGGGCTTCATTGTGAAGGCTTTTTTATTTGTGCTTCATTATAAAGGCTTTTTTATTTAGGCTTCATGGTGAAAGCTTTCATGCTTAGGCTTCAGGGTGAAGGCTTTTGGCTTGGGTTTCATTGGGAAGGCTATTTTGGTTTGGGCTTCATGGTGAGGCTTTTATGCTTAGGCTTCATGGTAAAGGCTTATTGGGAGGGGGCTTTATAGTGAAGGCTTTATGACAAAGGCTTAAAGGTTTTTGGTTAAAAGGCTTTTAGGCTTTAAGGATAGTTTGTCAGTTTGGGCTTTTCTACAAAGGTGCTTTGGACCTCTTTGGAAGATGGTTAGCTTTAGCTCAGGTACAGTGGTAAAGATTTTAGTTATAAGGATACCATTGGCTCATGCATAAAGGTTTGCCCTTGACATGATTGCATCAGATTTTAAATGCTCATCAGATGGTTAGTAGGCCTTGACTTAGTTGGACTTTGTGGGCGATGTAATTTGCCAATAAGGCTTTTTTCAAAGATAATGAGATGTTTGCCAAAGAGACATGGGATAGGCCTTGATTAGTTCGGGCTCTTCTTAAGTTTTACAAAACATGACTTGATTTTATTTGTGCTAAAGAAAACTGGCTTTTTTTTGGTTCTGCACATAGGCTTGGCCCTTAGAAGATGATGAGACTTTGCCAAAGAAAGGATGGTATGAGGCTTTAACTTGAAAGGATGGAATGGTACATTTTGAAGTTGGGGAATGGTTCAAAGGTGGGTTAGAAATTTTGAAAAGGATTAGGGAGGTTCTATGATTTTGCTATTTGTAGCATGATTCATGGAAAAGAACAAGCCAAGCTAATCTTATCATTTTAAGATTGAAGAGACATTTAGGGTGACACTTTATTCGCTTGAACGTAAATGACAAACTGATTGAAAGGAAATGCCTTAAAGAGTAGTTGAAGGACTAGCAAGAAAAGCCAACTTAGGAATCATATTCCTAATAAAAGATAGGGAATGACGGACAAGCAAGTGATATGAGAGTTTATGCATTAGCTCTTTGAACTAAGCAACAGGATGGATTAACAAGTGATGATGATGACCTAGAAGGATATGCCCCCACTATGAGATAAGGGCATAGAAGATAATATCACTTTAGAGAATGAGCCTCTAATGAGGAAGGATAATTTTGGAATATATGAGATGAGACAAATTGATTAAAGATAACTTTGGACACGAAGGAAGAAGATTGGGATGAGCTCTCTCTCTCTCTCTCTCTCTTTCTCTCTCTTTTCTTTTTCTTTTTCTTAACTTTTGCCTAAGCCACCCTTTTAGGTTTTTTACTTAGCGAACTTGGAAGAATGAAATTTGGGAGAAGACATTCAACCATGATTTGCTACTTTTCTTCACTTTAAGAGGCTCGAACCTTTGAATTTTGGATTTGACAAACTTGTTGCCCCTTGCTAAGGTGTATTGTTTGATTTTGTACTTCAACCATTTGATGAGAAGTCTATTTATTGACCTTCTTTGGTTTGGGGCTGGTAAAGCAATTGTTGATGGCACCTCAACTCCAACATGTGCTAGCTATGGTGGATTTAATTGACTGTTCATTTCTCTTTTCTCTCTCTTTTTTTTTTCTTCTTTTTCTCTTTTTTTTTATTTTTCTTTTTTTTTAAAGCTCATCCATGTTTGAATCAAGAAAGACAAGTGTACAATAACTAAAAAAATATGGTTGTTCCATTATAATGGAAAATTTTGAAAAGAGACTGACATGATTGATAAAAAAATACATAAAGAAGAAAATAAGACGATAGAATTAGACTCATATTTAGACTTAAACTTTGAGATTTGAACTTAGACTCAAATTTAGACTTGGATTTCAATCATAGACAAGTTAGATTAACTGAATTTAAACTCTTCCATGTCATGCCACTAGGGTTGAGGTAAGGTGGGGTCGAATTGGATTTGGGTTCTTCATCACTATTTGAGTTGGTAGCGAGGAATTCTGGTTGAAATAATGCACTTTGGATGCAATCTTCAACCTTTGATACAGTTGCAACCAAAGCTTTGAAAGTGAGCAAGTATAGGGTTAACAAGTGAACTCGGTAGGTCAAAAGTAGGTTTTTTACAAAGATGTCCACTTGTTCTTACTCTATTGGTTTGGTTACCATTTGAGTAGCTTTAGCCCTCCACCTTATAAAGAACATAAAGAAGAACTCCTCTAGAAGCTGCTTGGTAGTTTCTAAGTCACGCCTAGTGACATCCATTTCACCATTGTAATAATACTGCTTGACAAAGGCACGATAGATATCATCCCACATCCTTTTCTAGCTCTTGTCTAGTGAAAAGAACCATCTCCTGATAGCATTAGTTAGTGATTATTTGAACAGTTGAGCAAGAAGCTCATCGCTAACTCCTAAAGGTTTTACTGCCCCTACATATATCTTTAGATGGGTCTTGGGCAAGCGATTTCATCAAATATCTCCAGTTCATGCATTTTGTATTTAGAAGGAAGCTTCGCATAAGGGAATAAGGTTAAACTGTCCACATCAATTAGATCATTACAGTGCTTTACAGATTTGATGGTTCTTTCTATTGCTTCAAGTTTCTCCATAAGCATTCTAATGTCTAGATAATAGAAAACTTCCCCACCTTCGTTTAGATATGAGTTGGTTTGTCTCAAATTTGGGTTAGCATTGGTCTGGTTCAAGATAAGGTTTGGCTTAATATGGTTAAGGCTAGCTTGGTTAATCATAGCCTAAACTTTGTCAATAATGAATTACTATTGTTCCTTGAATTGGGCTTGTTAAGTAGCTAGGATAGCTTGGAAATGTTCTTCTTGCTTCTTAAGGAGTCTAGTCACAAGTGTGGTCAAGGAAGCCATGTCAAACGGGTTGCCCATTGGTGCCTTCAAATCAAAGCAATAAGGAAAGTGATGGATATGGAATATAAAAAGTGATGAAGGTATAAGCATACAGATCCTAAGAAAAAAGGCTTCCCTCTTATGTCATGGGCTAATTAATTTTTGAGCTTAAGGTGAGATAGGGCAATTGTTTTAGGTTTAGGGTAGGATCAAAGATATTGGGTTTAAGGTAGCTTGTTGGGCCAAAGTTGTTAGGCTTAAAGGTAATAAGCTGGTTTTGAAGGTAATAGGCCACAGTTGTAGGGCTTAAGGATAGTGGGTTTGATTTTGAACAAGGGATAGGATCAAGATAATGGTTTTGCTATGGAGAACCTAAGGTGTCTTATTTTTTTTTTTTTTTGGATAAAGATAGGGGCTATAGGTTAGGCTTATGGTCATGTAGCAGGATTTCTAGGGTTGGATATGGGTTTTAGGGTTATGGGTTTATGGCTTAAGGTCTAAAGGTTGAAGATGGTTTAGGTTTACATTTGAGGTATGAGGTTCAAGCGTTTGGTGTTAAGGGTAAGGCTAAGGCGAGGTGTTTGAGGTAAGTGGTTAAGGTGATGGTGTTTAGGATAAAGGCTAAGGCAAGGTGTTTAAGGTATGTGGCTAGCATAAGGTGTTTAGTATTGAAGGTTAGGGTAATGGTTTTAGGCTCGTGGGGGTGAGCATGTTTAAGGTTTATGGGTGAAAGTGCTCGAGTTAAGGGCTAGAGTAAAGGGATAATAGTGTTTAGGTCAAAGGTTCAAGGTAATGGTTTAAGGCTTATTGGATAAGGTGGTGGGGTATAGGTGAGAGTGTTTATGAGGAAGGTATTTGAATGGAGGTATAGATGTTTGACCCTTCTTTAGTTTAAGGTTCAACCTAGACTTAAGATGAATGCATGTTTTGTATAGAACATAGATGCATGATATGCATAAGGAAAACATTTCATGAGAATGCAAAAGTGTAAGGTTTTAATTATGGTATTTACGACCTAAGGCCAAGATCTAAGTTCATTACATGAAAGGGTAAGGGTGGCTTAGTTTGGGTACCCATCACACTAGAGCAGCAATATACTTAACCACATGTGAGTCAAAGAGCCTCGTGTGGGTCCAATAGTATGTGTATACTTATTACACTTTTGAAAGGATCAAAGGATTCATTACAGGGTGGATGATTTCACTATCGGTGAATAGACCCAAGAAAGGTTACCTATTCAATGCTACTCATTATCCATTGTTTTCCTAAAACTAGGTTGGATGGCAAAGAGCCTATGCAAGTGATGTATGCAAAGTCACAATTATATTAAAAATCCAAACTCTTTTTAAACTAATTAGTAGTCCACTTATTTTTCCTTTTATTAAAAGAAAGTTAGTTCCCAATGGAGTCGCCAACTGTGAGGTCTCGCCTGAGCACCGGTTCGATCTACTAAAGGGAATTGAAATGCTCATTTGGGAAAGAACTCACGGGGAAGCCCTCTAGCTTATCTTTAATAGATTTGAAAATTGTTTCTTAGAGTTGCCACCTTAATTTATTTTTATTTGAAAAAATATAACGAAAAACCCATTTGACTCTAATTATTACCCAAAGGAAAAAGATCACTAGCCTCGAAACCAAAGAGGATTCGGGAACTAGGTTTTTAGTTTATCTTAACAAAATAAGTTTGGCCAATGAATATAAGAGTGAATTAAAATATATTTCATAAACAAATTAAAATGCATGAACAATTTATAATATGCATGATTATTCAACTCATCCATATCAACAATAAAGTAAAAACACAGTTAAGGTTTGAAATAAGAGAAAGTTAATATTACAATAAAATCCCAAACTTAGGGGATACTTCTTCTAGTCCTTATCGGTTCTAGGGAAGTCACACATTTTCCAAACTAAGCCTAATAACAAAGCAAAAATAAAATAAAATAAAAGCAAGTGAAAAAGGTGATAGGGGAGACTGTTGGTTAGTTTTAATTGGATTCAATGCTTGAACTAAGCATACCTGCGTATCCATTTGAATGCGAATCAGAACTCATGCAGTTCTCCCTTCTCTCAAAGGGGTTAGTTTAACCTTGCCACTTTATCATGTTTGATTGATTGATTAAAAGAGGCAAGGAAATTTAGACAAAAGAAAATTAAAGGAAAAGAAACTTACCTCAGATGGTGGGCGATGATTGACCTCGGAAAGCAGGCGGCGGTTGGCTTTGGATGGTGGGCAGCAACTAGCCATGGATGGCATGGTGGCTTACCTTAAATAGTGGGTAGTGGCTAACCTCGAATGGCAGACATGAGCCTTGGGCAATAGACTTGCCTCGAGTAGGTGGGCGAAATGCCTTTATCTAGTTGGCTAGGAATTAAAAAGAAATCTCCTAACATGAGCCTTGGGTAATAGACTTACCTCGAATAGGCAGGCAGAAAGCCTTTAACTAGTTGGGTAGGAATCAAAAAGAAACCTTCCAACTTGCTTTGCAAATCAAGGAGCAAATGCAAAGCAGTTTGCTTGAAGTTAATGCTTTTCAAGCTCTAAAAGTTGGTTCTTTGAAATGTCGAGAGATCCTCTATATCTAGAGGGAAGATCAAAGCATAGAAGGCATCATAATTCAATGTGGGATTGTAAAAAAGATGGGACATGCTTGAGTCACTACATAGGCCTCTACGGCACCACTAAGACTTTTGCAGCAGTGCCACAGAAGGCTTTGCGGCATTTGCGACACCCAGCGCCAGCTCTTCTGTTTCGCCTATTTTTTTATCCATTCTTACTTGTTTCTCGTCCATTTTTCATTATTCTAGTTGTGTTATATTTGTTACTCAATTCCAGATGATTTGAAAGGGTTCAAATGTCAAAAATATATGTTCTAATTTTTTTGATTTTCCCATTTTAAGAGTTTTTGGCTTCTTGAGGTTTATTTATCGAGCCTAAGTGCTTCTAAGGTTTAAACGCATATTAGAGGGTGCAAAATTAAAGGTTCACAAAAAGCCAAGCCTATGTGCAAAACCGAAAATCCTAAAAGCCAATTTTCTTTAGCAAAACCAAAATCAAGTCATGTCTCATAAAAGATTAAAGAGGGCTCAAACTAGTCAAAGATTCTTGAAAGATCATGCCTCCTTGGCAAAACACATTATCCTTGAGATCAAAGTCTCTTTAGGCCTACAAACCATTCTCAACTTTAGACTGATGCAACCATGTTAAAAGGCAAACCCTTATCCATGAGCCTATAGTATCCTTATGACCAAAACTTATACCACTATACCAGAGATAAAGCCAACTATCTTTTAAAAAGGTCCAAAGTGCTCTTGTAGAAAAAGCCCAAGCTCAAAAACTATCCTTAAGGCCTAAAAACCTTTTAACCAAAAGCCTTCAAGCCTTCACCCTAAAGCCTAAACCAATAAGCCTTACCATAAAGCCCACTCCCAAAAGCCTTCACCATGAAGCCTATGATCTCATCTAAAGCCAAAATCTGACCAAGCCTTCCCAACTAATTTCTTAGCCTGACCTTTCCTCTAAGCCAAACTTAGCCTCCCAGTTTGACATCTTACAAAGTCTAGCATCCCAAGGAAAAAAATTTTGACCTAGCCTTCCTGAGCTAATTTCTTAGCCTAACCTTTCCTCTAAGCTAGACTTAGCCTCTCAACTTGACCTCCTATAAAGTCTAGCATCCCAACCTAGTCCTAAGGAAAAATCTTACCGAGCCTTCTATAATTGACTGAGCCTAAGGCAAAACTTGAGCAAGCCTTCCAATGAACCCTCTAAAGGCTGTAACTTGACCAAGCCAAAGTGCCAGACCTAACTAAGCCTTCCATATGAACTTCTTCAAGGATAAGTTGCATAAGCTAACCTTCCCCAAACCTTCCAACCTAATCATCTCTAAAGACCTGACTCTTCTAATCAAGCTCTCCAATCCAACCTCAAACCAAATCTTTTCTAAAGTTAGATGTACCTAAGTCTTTTAAACTAAATAGCCTGATCTTTTCCAAGACCACACCTTACTAGACCTCCTAAAATGACTTCTTCTTAGGCCAAACTGATAGCCATTGACCAACTAGCCTTACATTTGATATCTCCATTTTCATCTCAAAGCTAGCTAATCAACCAAAAACCAAATGACTAAACCACTTTCCTTTATCATTCTAAAGTGGGGGCACATCCCTTCTAAATATTCACCATCTTTCTCTCAAAGATCAATACTTTTATATTAGACTGACCCTTCACAAGTTCAAGGTATCTGATCATTGCATAATTATCTAGCATTTTTGTATTAAATAGGCTCATGAATTAAGATAGATTGTCAAACTCTTGAAGTAAGATAGATCATCAACTCGATCAATCTAAATAAATCTTTTTTCAAAAATCAATCTCAATCTCAAGATCATCACTTTTCATTTCTACCAGAAAGGATCATTACTTTTACTATTTCTACCAAATAGGATAATTATCTTTACCATTCCCAGACAGGATGGTCATCTTTTTTATCTTACCATACATGATCATCACTTTTCATTCCTACTAGAAAGGACCATTACTTTTATTGTTCTTATCAGACAAGACGCTTATCTTTACCATTCATACCAAATATAATGGTCATTTTTTGTTATCTTACCATATAGGATCATCACTTTTCATTCTAACCAGAAAGGACCATTACTTTTACTATTCCTATTAAACATGACAGTTATCTTTACCATTCCTACTAAATAGGATGGTCATCTTTTTTATCCTACCAGATAGGTCATCACTTGTCATTCCTACCAAAAAGGACCACTACTATTCCTATCAGACAGGATAATTATCTTTACCATTCATACCAGACAAGGTCGTCATTATCACCACTTTGCTGATTCCTACCATATAAGATTGTCACTTTGTCGATTCCTACCAGATAGGGTCACTATCTTTCTTACCAAATAGGATCACTACCCTATTGATTTCTACCATATAGGGTTGCCTTTTTTTCCTACCAGACAGGAATATTACTTTTAACTTCTACTAGATAGGATAATTACCAATTGTTACCAGTTGCTAGATCTACCAAATATACCGTGGCATCTTTCTTATTCATCCTTATGTTTTCTTTTTCCACCTACCCTTTACCCTAAAATTCAACCACATTTTTCACCCAAACATGTCCAAATTTTGACTTAAACATCAGTCCCTCATCCCCAAGTTGACTATCATCAGAATCCCCTTTCAAACAAAGATAATTTTGATGAGGGAGTAGCTATGAACCCTTAATTTTACACCTTGCAGTATGCATTAGAATCTTAAAAGCATTTAGGTTCAATGAACAGACCTCCGGAAGCCGAAATTACCAAAAACCACTAAAATGAGAAATTTAAAAATGGGGCCATTAGAAATGAAAATTGTCCCTTTGACATTCAAATCACTCTCAAACTATCCAAAACTAGATAATGAATATAATGCAATTGGAATCGTGAAAAATGGAAGAAACGAGCAAGAATGAGTGAAAATAGGCCTATTGCCACAGAGCCCTCTGCAATTCCATAGAGAGTTGTGTGGCATTGCCACAAAGATCTTTATGGTGCCGCAGAGCCCTATGCAGCAACTCCTATGAATTTCACTAATTTGTGCGATCCCACATTGGAACTTCAGTGTTTTTCTCCTCCAATCTTCTCCTTATATAAAGAGGACATCTCCACACTTCAAGGCATCAACTTTGAAAGCTTGAAAGCCTTTGCGTTAAGCAAATGACTCTAGTTCTAAAGCTTTTCTTTTCTTTTTCTTTCCTTTTTATTTGCTCCTTCCTTCCCAAAGTGAGTTATGGATTTCTCCTTGATTCCTACTTGATAAGTCAAAGGCTTTTTGCCTGCCTGTTCAAGGTAAGTCTATTGCTTAAGGCTCATGTTTGCTGTCAGAGGCTAGCTGCCATCCACAATTTAGGGCAACCTGCTGCCAACCATCCGAGGCAAGCTGCCATGCCATCTGAGGCATACCACCACCTGCCATCTAAAGCAAGCTATCGCTCACCATCCAACGCAAGCCACTATGCTATGAAAGGCTAGTCGTTGCCTACCATCCGAGGTAAGTTTCTTTCCTTTTTCTTTATTTTATTTATTGTTCCCTTCTTGGGATTTGTGTTCTAAGGCTCCTTGCCTATTTCTTAATTCGCTAAGATAGTTAATTAGAATCTGACTTAATTAACTCCACTTGGTAATCAATTGGTTAAATCAATTAACTCAATCTTTTTTTAATCAATCAATCAAAATATGATAAAATGGCTAGGCTAAATTAACCCCTTCACAAGAAGGGAGAACTACGTGGGTTCTAATTCCCATTCAAAGGGATATGTAGGCATGCTTAGTTCAAGCATTGAATCCAATTAAAACTAACCAACTCTCCATTAGCACCTTTTTCACTTGCTTTTATTTTGTTTTCTTTTACTTTGTTATTAGTTTAGTTTGGAGAAATTGTGACTTACCTAGAAGCCATAAGGACTAGAGGAGGTATCCCTTAAGTTTAGGATTTTATTGTAATATTAACTTTCTTTTATTTTGAATATTAATTGTGTAGTTACTTTATTATTGAATGGATGAGTTGAATAATCATGCATATTAAATTGTTCATGAAATATATTTTAAGTTACTCTTATATTAAATGGCCAAACTAATTTTGTCAAAATAAACCAAAAACCTAGTCCCCAAATCCTCTTTAGTTTTAAGGCTAGTAATCTTTTTCTTTAGGTAATAATTAAAGTCATATGGGTTTTTTCCTTATATTTTCCCAAATAAAAATAAATTAAAATGGTGACTCTAAGAAACAATTTTTAAATCTATCAAAGATAAGCCTAAGGCCTTCCCCGTAAATTCTTTCCTAAAGGAGCATTTTGATTCCTTTATCGGATCAGACCAATGCTTAGGTGAGACCTCACATATTCATATGTGGTTAGATTTATCACTGCCCAAGTGTGATGGATACCCTTCAAGCTACCCTTACCATTTCATATAATGGACATAGAATTTAAGCCTTAAGTTGAATATACAAAAATAAATGAAGCCTTTGTATTATTGCATAATTATGAACTATTTTTTCCATGCATACCATTCATCTATAAAGCATAATGCATACATTTAAGTCTAGGGTATACCTTAAACTAATATAAGGTCAACCTCAAGCTCTAAACATTCACTTCTATCCAAACACTTTCGTCCATAAACCTCAAACGCAACTATCCTAACCTAAACACCAAATCCTTAGACCTCAAAACCCTAAACCCTAAGCACTGTTGCTGTTTTCACCTAAAAACCATCATCTTTTAGACATATTTCCTAAATGTGAACCTCAAACACCTTCAACCCTAAATCTTAAACCAAGAACATTGCCTTCATCCTACCTTTTGTCCAAGACCACTTGCTTCAAAGCCTCCAAATTCTAGCACACTATCCCTAAGCCCAACATTTTTGGCCCTATACACTCAAAAACCTTCAAAACCATACACATTACCCTTAAGCCCAAGCCACTTAGCCTACAACACCTAGAAGTCCTCAAAGCCCAAAACACTTAGCCCATAACATCATAAGGAATCTTTTTCCTTCAGAATTTGCATTCTAACCAATGCCCTCATTGCCTTTTCATACCTCTTCCTAAATACTTTCCTGATTTCTTTGGTTTACTTTCAAGGTACCAATGGTTGGCTTGATCGACATGAATGCCCTGACTACATTTATGACTAGCCTTCTTAAAAAATAAGAGAAAAATTTTCAAACTACATTGAATGAAAAACTTGAATAGCCAATAACAGTCTATCATCAAAGAAGTATGAGGCATATTGAACCAAACTAATCCAGACCCTAACCTGAATTGAGCCAACCCAAATCTGAACCAAGTTAATTCTAACGCAAACTATACCTACCTCAGCCTAAACCAAGATAACCCTACCAATATTACCACTACCTTGAACCTTAGCCTAAACCAAGATAACCCTACTAATATTACCACTACGTTGAACCCAATGATTGATCTGAAAAACAAAGGAAAAGATTTCTGACCAACACCACCCTACCTATACAAGTCTCAATTACCACTACTTATTTTAGCACTTCCTCTCTCTTGAATCCTTTTCAAGGTGGGGAAGTTTTCTATGATCGAAACACCAAGATGCTTATAGAAAAACTTGAAGCAATAGAGAAAGCCATCAAATCCCTAAAATACCATAGTGACCTAACTAATGTGAATACCTTGATCTTATTCCCCAATGTTAAACTTCCACCCAAATTCAAAATCCCTAAAATGGAAAATTTTGATGGAACCACTTACCCCAAAGCTCATTAAAGATATATATAGGGGCAATGAAACCTTTAAGACTTAGCAATGAGCTCCTCATTTAGTTGTTTCAATAATCCCTAGTTGGTGCCACCATAAGATTGTTTCTTTCACCAGACAAAGCTAGAAAAGAACATAGGATGATATCTGCAATGCCTTTGTGAAGTAATATCATTACAATATCAAAATGGGCATCATTAGGCATGACATAGAGAGCACTAAGTACGTTCTAGATGAGTCCTCGATATTCCTTACAAGGTAGGGGGCAAAAGTTGTTCAAATGTTGAAATAGCCAATCAAATAAGAATAAGTGGACATCCTCATCAAAAACCTACTCCCAATATCAAGCCCATTTATTAACCCAATACTTAGTTTCAAAGCTTTGGCTGCAAATGCTTCAAAGGTTAAAGATTACATCTAAAGTGGAACATTCTAAGTTGAATTCTCCATTACTAACCTAAACTATGTGTGAGGCCTCGTCCGAGCACCCGGTCTGATCCACTAAAGGGAATCAAAAATGCCCATTTAGGAGAAACATCACGATTGGAACTCGGTGTGAGTTTAGAAAAATTGTATTTTGTAAGTTGTAATGTGCAAAAGGAGTCACCGCTTCAATTTTATTTATTTTAGTTGGGAAAATTAAAGGAAAAATCCAATTTGATTTACTCCAAAATTATAACATTTATCCCAAGGAAAAGCACTAGTCCTCAAATGACCAAAGAGAGCTCGGGGACTAGGTTTTGGTTAAAATAATACAAAAAATTAGTTTTGCTTAAATAAAAAATAGATTTTATAAAAAATAAGTTTTTATGTATGCATGAATAGATATAATATAATGCATGAAATAAATATTACTCGTGAAATGCATGACAAACATGAGATAATGATAATCACAAGATGCAAAAAAGATAAGGGAGAAACTACTTAAAACTATTACATGTTAAATTTCAAAATCAAGGGATCTTTCCTCTAGCCCTTATGGGTTCTAGGAAAAGCACACATTCCCCAACTATAATCTAAATAACTAAACAACGAAAAAGAGTATTAAAACAATTATAATAAAAAGAATTAAAATTTTGACTTTTATTTAAGAAAAGTAATTTCAATCCTAAACTATGTGAAGAAGGTGATAGAGAGAAGAAGTTGTTGATTTTAGCGGAGTTGAATGTCTTAGAGATGGCAAGCCTGCATATCCCTTTGAATGGGAATCAAACCCCATGCAATTCTTCCTTCTTGTGAAGGAGGGGTTTTTAAGTCATAGCCTTTGTTATCATGTTTTCATTGATTTTAAAAGGCTTAGGGATTTGTTAATTAGTTTAGATTCTAATTAGCAAAAATTAGATCCTTTTAGATTTAGATCCTAGAATTGGAATTGAGAAGGAGAAGAAAAGAACTTTTACCTTTGGCTTTCGGCAGCGAGGAATGTAGGGAACGAGCTTGGCGCCGGATCTAAGTTCCACCTTAACTTAGGGATAACACGAGCACTCCTTTTGGAAGAAGGACTCTTGAACAGCATGAACTCCTCTTGGAGGGACTTGGATCACACCTTTGCTTGAGAACCACGAATTTCCTTTCGAAAGAAATAACTTGAGTTGCAACCTTTTTCTTGATTAGGAAGCTTAGAGATAAGGTTTGTGGTGATTAAGAGGATTATGAATAGGGTTTTGAGATGATTAAAAAGCTTGGGAATAAGGTTTGAGGCAATTAGGAGGCTTGGGAATAAGGTTTGAGGTGACTTGGAAACCTGGGAATAAGGTTTGAGGTGGTGGAAGAAGTTTTGGAATAGCATTTTAGAGATTTGGAGATTTAGGAATAGGGTTTTGATGATTAGAAAGCTTAGAAATAGGGTTTAGAAAGCTTTAGAGAGAGTACAGAAGCATATAATTGTGTCCTCTAGTTGTTATGAGGTACAAGGTATTTATAGGAGGAGTTTGGGGCTAAAAATTAACAGTTTCCGGGTAGGATTATGAAATAAGCTCGGTGCGGTAATTGAGGAGTCAGCTATGGTAACCAACTAGCCCTTTGCGGTTACTGTAGGGTTGGCTGCTATAGCCAATTGGCTACCACAGGGACCTCTAGGGTAACTACAGAGGCAGCTACGGTAACTGCAGCCAGCTGTGAGTAACCGCAGCGGGCCCGCGGGCTGCCGCAGTTTATTTTTCAGCCCGTTCTCATCCATTTTTTATCCGATTTGAGCCCAGTCTGATTCCATGGGTTTGTAATTAAGTGCTAATCATCTGAAGGTGCAAGTTTCAAGAAAATTTTTTTCAGTGAGGCACTGCCCTCTTGACCCCTGCCCGTTAACTAGCTAGCGGGACTGCTGTATGCATAGCGCACAAATCTTAGCAAGTGTCAAGCTACGGTTGGATCCTAAGGGTGCAAATTTGAAGGTTCACACTATGATGAGAAATCTGAACCCAAAACTGACCTACATCGGTCCCACCTTCTAAGTTAGCCCATGTTATAAATCCTTCATTATGACCCATGCATTCTCTCCAAACTATAAAACAAACCCCACCTTACCTCATCTCACCAACAATGCCCAAATGGCATGAAAGGGAGGAGTTCAGGCCCAACTAATTTGATTTGTCTAAGATTGAGTCCTAGTCAAAACCTCAAAGTCCAAGTCCAAGTTCCAAGTCTAAAATCAAGTCTAAGTCCAAGTTTGAGTCTATCATCTTGTCTTTTTTTTTTTTTTCCTCTCTATTTATTTCTATTTACCATGTTGGTCTCCTTTCTTTATCTTATAATAAGTCTTCTTTTATAATAAACCATTTACATTTTCTTCTCATTATTCATGGATTTATCTTTTTGTCTTTCTTAATCTAAAGTGGATGAGTTAAAAAAAAAAAAAAAAAAAAAAAAAAAAAAGAGGCAAAGATAGAGGTTCAATGAAATTTGGCAATCATTTGTATTTCACCATGAAAATTATCTATGATAAGAGAAGGTCAAAACTTAAGGTGTTCTTGTTTAGGCATCGTCAACCACTTCATCAACTTCTAACCAAAGGGACAATCAAAGTAGTAATCAAAATATGATCATATGATGGGTTTCTCATACAATAACATCATCTATGATAAAATCTCTTCATCAACTTCCAATAAATGGAGCAGTTGAATCAAAAAGTGTTCTCATGCATTTACCCATTGCACTTTGAATAATCAAACATCACATCTTAATAGGATGCAACAATTAAAAGTGGCCCTGAAGATTCTCGTTAAACCAAAAATTCAACAGATTAGTCTAAATAAAGTTGAAGTCTAAAATAAAGAAAGAAATGCCCAAATCATGGTGGAATGAATTTTCTTATTCAAAATGCCAAATCTCTTTGATTTATTATCATTATTAAAGAAGAAGAAGAAGAAGAAGAAGAAGAAGAATAAGAAGAAGAAGAAGAAAAAGAAGAAAGCTCACTAAGTTAAAATTATGAAAGTAATTTAGGCAAAATTTATAGCAAGCCTATCCAGTTGAAAACTTGAAATGATAGTTTAGGCAAAAATTAGAGCTAAATGAAAAAATAAAAAAAGAAACAGAAAAAGAGAGAGAGAGAAAAAAAGGCAGCTCTTCTTACCGATCTCAAAATCATCTTTCTCACAATGCACACTTTTTAAGCCATCACCCTTTCCCTAAAGCTACATAGTTATTCCTCTCCTTATAGTCATCTCTTTGAGTCTATCATAGCTAACAACAAAGTCATTTGTCTTTATGCTGATCATTCGTATCAATAATTATAAAACTCTTTTGAGTCAATACTCAACTTATCAACGTCATCATCCTATCTCTTAGCTCAAGTAGCTAAGTATCTCTACCTTCATAAAGTCATCCACACATTTCAAGTCATCTTATAGCTAAAGTAGTTAAGATGTCCTTATTCATCATTAAGAGGCATATCTTTTGAGTCAGCCTTTAAATCAAACAACCTATTTTGCCCTTTCTAAACATTGTCCTCTATGTCAATCCTATTAAATCTAGCTAATAAAGCGTCACCCCAAAAGAGTTCCATCAATCCAAGAGTCTCTTCAATCTCAAATAATAAGATAGCTCTCCTTATCTTCTCCATAAATCATGCTACAGTAACAAAACCACACAACCTCCTAAAAATCAATCATATCATCCTCAATGCCTAAGATTCCTTGGTAGATCTAATCATTCCTTTAAAGCCTAAGTCTTCTTGGAAAATTCTATCATCCTTAAACTTTTCTTAGCAAATTCTATCTTTCTTTAAGCCCAAGTTTCCTTAGCAAACCTTAACATCATTAAACCTAAGTCTCCTTGGCAAATCCTATCATCCTTAAAGCCTAAGTTCCCTTGGCAAATCTTATCTTGATTTAAGCCAAGTTTTCTTAGCAAATCCTATCATCCTTAAACACCAAATTTCCTTGGCAAATTCTATCATCCTTTAAGCTCAAGCTTTCTTGGCAAATCTTATCATCCTTAAAGCCTAAATCTCCTTAGCAAATCCCATCATCCTTGAATCTGATATGATGCAAATATGTATACCTAAACTAATCAATTAATAGTTAATTTTGTGTTTTAATGCATGAATTTTATTTTTAAAGTGGTGCTTTTAATCTTGTTTTTAAGTGTTCTTTAAGTAATCTAGGTAACTCTCAAATGATCAAGAGTTCTATGCATGAAAGGGAAGAAGTTTTGCAAAGACTAGCCAAGACAAGCTTGTGCCGACTTGTGCCCATTGGTGCTGAGTCGTGATAGAAGACCATGGTGCCGACTCATGCCGTTTGGTGCTGACTCATGCCAGAAGCGACATGGTGCCAACTCATCCCAGCCTATCTCGAGTAGTTATGGTGCCTTTTCATCAAAACACTTCACAAAAGGCTCCTTTTTGCAAAGGACATGATTTGGGACACCTAGAAAACTACAAATAAGAATGTTTTATAGAATTTTAGACATGTGATAGTAGTATTATTCATATATTAAGTTAGTACTTAAAAGTGTAATTCAAGTGTTCAAAAGTTAGAATAAGATTGAAGAGTCACCAAGGCATTCAAGCAAGTATTCAAGGACACTTCTTCAAAGTAAATTTCTGGAGCAAGGATTGAAGAAAATATCATCAAAGTTTCCTTTCCCTTGTCTTTTTTATCTTTGTCCCTTGATGTTCCTCTTGTCTTCTTGTCTAAACTTTATCATTTACACTATGAATATACACTAGTTTGGTTTCTTTGAATTGCAATAAAGTATCAGTTTTAATCATTCTATTTCTTATATGCTTTGCATGATTTACTTTTAATTGTGTGCTTAATTAATATTGCATGTGCTTGATCACCATGTATGACATGATAGTCAAATTATTCACAATGAGAGTTGGGATAAATTGATGGAGAAATAATTAGAATTACTTAGAGAATAGGATAAGCACTTGGAGACAAGCAAATACACTCTAAGGAGAATTATAGTATTGGCATGAATATTTATGGTTCTGTTCTATCTCTATGATGACATGAGAATGCTCATAGACTTTAGATCAAATACTTCTAATTGATAATGAGAGTTGCTTTTAGGAATTATAGACCATACTCTCAATCATTGCATGCATATAAACATCTTATTAAAATCAATTCTGATTTGTAATTCAAGCTAATCAACATCCTTAATCGTAATATTAGTATAGTAGCATATAGTTAGTTTTAAATCTCTTATTTAATATCCTTGCCTATCCATCCTAATAACTATCCAATTAATACAAAATTTGCAAGTTCTCTAGAGTTTGACACCCTACTCAGCCTATACTAATCCCTTTGGATTTGGGTCACCCATAGTAGGCCTAATAAATTTTTAGCGCCGTTGCCGAGGAACTTGTTGTAATTTTTATTAATTTAGGATAGTGAAAAGTTGTTTTAGGTTTTTGTTTTTGTTTTATAATTTTTATTTTTTTTTTAATTTTAGTTGAACATGCGACAAAGTGGAAGCTCTAACGATCTTCTATTTAATCCTGAAATTGATCAAACTTTTTATGCTTTGCATAAGAATCAGAGACAAAGAGAAGAAGATCAACACAACTTAATGGTCGGAGAAAGATGAACGTTAGGCGACTTTGCCATGCCTAACATCACAGATTGTATGGGGGGAATAATGGCTCCTTCAATTGCAAACAACAACTTTGAAATCAAACCTAGCATCATTCAAATGGTGCAAAATAATCAGTTTGGTGGTTTGTAAGGGGAGGATCCATATGCATATATCTTGACATTCTTGAACGTATATGCAACATTTAGAATAAATGGAGTATCGGATGATGTAATTCGATTAAGGCTTTTCCCATTTTTAGTCAAAGAGAAAGCTCAAATATGTTTGGCAAGTTTCCCAAGTGAATCAATCACCACTTGGGATCAATTGAAGCAAGCATTCCTTCAAAAGTACTTCCCTCCACAAAAGACTGCAAAATTCTATAATGAGATCACCACCTTCAAGAAAAATCCACATGAAACAATTTATACTTCTTGGAAAAAATTTAAGGAACTCCAAAGGCAATGCCCACATCATGGATTGCCCGATTAGATGATTCCTCAAATTTTTTATAACAGATTGACAAATGAGAATTGCAACATAGTCAATGCCGCATCTGGAGGTAAATGGATGGATAAGACAGCAAGAGAGGCTATCACTTTACTTGAAGAACTTGCATCCTAAGGATACATGGGAGACGAGACAACTATGGCAAAAGCAAAAGGGATCTTGGAACTTGACACTATTAACCTGCTAACAGCAAAGGTAGATGCACTCACCAGAATGGTAAGTAAAACTCAAATTAATTCTATTGAAAATACTGATGTTGTTTGTGAACTATATGGAGGTCCTCATCCTTATTCCTAATGTAGTTCAAATGAGAAGGTAAATTATGTCCAAGGGGTGTATAACCAAAGAATGGGTATGAACACAAACACATACAACCCTCAATGGAAGAACCATCCTGGTTTTTCTTGGCCTAACCCATCCTCCCAATTAAACCCACCGATTAACCAAAATCTCAAACTAAATAACCCACCAGGTTTTCCCATGAAGCAACCCTGTACTCCTACACCACCTAAATCTACTATAGAGACCCTTCTAGAGCAGTTTGTAAGAACATAAATATCCATTAATAAACAAAGCGAGGAGCAATTTAAACAACTTAATTCCAAAATTGATCAACTTGCTACTCACAATAGAATTTTAGAAACCCAAATTGCCCAACAAGCTTCTTCCTCTAACCCTAAACCTGTAGGTAAGTTACCTAGTCAACTAGAATTTGTTCAAAGAGAGACTTGCCAAGCAATTACTCTAAGAAGTGGTAAGATGGTTAAAAATACTGCTAATGAGAATAAAAATGATATAGCAGGTGATGATGAAGTAAACTTAGAAAGTAACTAGGGGAGTGGGATTAAAGGTAATAATAAATGAAAGTATCATACCACCTAAGGTTAATGATCCTAAAATAGATCTTAAGACCTTGCCATTTCCTCAAAGGTTCATAAGAAGGAACCTAGATAAGCAATTTGGCAAATTCTTAAAGTATCTTAAAGATATTACTATTACTATTCCATTCTTAGATGCTATAAGGGATATGCCGGCTTGGGGTAAATTTTTAAAAGACATGGTCTCTCATAAAAGCAAACTAGAAGATTATGGTCTAGTATCTTTAGTATAAGAATTTAAGGCCATGTTTTCTAATTCCCCTCCTAAGCAAAAAGATCCTGGATGTTTCACCATCACATGTATGGTTGGAGGAAAGTATTTTGATAAAGCTTTATGTGATATTGGTGCTAGTGTAAGTTTAATGCCTTATTCTATTTATTTAAAACTTAATTTGGTTGAACTTAAGCCTACTAATATGTGTCTCTTAATGGCTAACAAGACTATTACCTATCCAATTGGCATTCTTGAGAATGTGCCAACAAAAGTAGATAAATTTATAGTTCCTGCAGATTTTGTTATCCTAGACATGGAGGAAGACCTCAAAATCCCTATCTTGTTTGGAAGACTATTCTTAATAACGGTAGGTGCTATCATTGACATGAAGAAAGGTAAAATCACATTTGAGGTAAAAAATGAATGCATAGAATTTGATGTTCTTAAGATGATGAAATCTTCACCTATGGAAGGAGTTAGTAGGATTGACTCTATAGACTTAATTGATGAATGTACAAATGAGGTCAAATGTGAATACATGAGTCAAGACCCTATTCCCCCTTACCAAGACCAAGAAGAAGAGGTAAATCTTTTAGAGACTACTTCACATAATCACTCCTTCCGACCTTCTAGATTTGAACCTCTGGAAAGAAATAATGACCCAAATTCTTCTTCAAGAGAAGAAGTAAGTTTCGAACTCAAGCCTTTGCCATCAAATTTAAAATATACATTCCTTGATTCTACATCTAAATTCCCTTTTATTGTGAATTCATCATTGTCTTTAGAAAATACTAATCTTTTGTGCAATGTGTTGCTTAAACAAAGAAGTTCCATTGGTTACTCTTTGAATGATCTAAAAGGTATTGGCCCTAATATTTGCATGCATAGGATAATCTTAGAAGATAATGCTAAGCCTTCCATTGAAGGTCAAAGGAGACTTAATCCAACTCTCAAAGAAGTGGTAAGAAAAGAGGTCACAAAATTACTTGATAATGGCATCATATACTCAATTAGTGATAGTAAGTGGGTAAGTCCTGTTCAAGTCATCCCTAAAAAGGTGGCTTGACTATTATTAAAAATGAATCAAATGATTTAATCCCTACTAGGACTGTCACTGGATGGCGTATGTGTATAGACTATAGAAAATTGAATAAAGCAACTAAAAAAGATCATTTTCCACTTACATTTCTTGACCAAGTGTTAGAAAAATTAGCAAATTATTCTTATTTTTGTTATTTGGATGGTCTTAGTGGTTTTTATCAAATACCTATCTACCACGAAGACCAATCAAAAACCACTTTTACATGTACCTATAGAACTTTTGCATTTAGATGCATGCCATTTGGTTTATGCAATGCACCTACAACGTTTCAAAGAAGCATGTTTTTTATCTTTAGTGACTTGATAGATGACTGTATTGAAGTTTTTATGGACAATTTTAGTGTTTATGGAACTAACTTTGAAAATTGTCTAGAAAATCTCTCTAAAGTTCTTAACAGGTGTAAGGAGCATGGGTTAATACTTAATTGGGAAAAGTATCATTTTATGGCACAAGAAGGAATAGTACTAGGGCATATGGTATCCAAAAGGGGTATTAAAGTGGATAGAGCCAAGGTTGAAGTGATCACAAATTTGCCACAACCTAAAAGTGTTAAGGACATTTGAAGTTTTTTAGGACATGCCAAGTTTTTTAGATGATTTATCAAGGATTTTTCCAAAATTGCCAAGCCATTATGCAACTTGCTTGCGAAGAAAGCTACCTTTGAGTTTGATGAAGCATGTCATGAAGCTTTTGAGACCCTAAAGAAAGCTCTTACATCCGCACCGATTCTACAGCCACTTAATTGGGAGCAACCTTTTGAAATTATGTGCGATGCTAGTCATTTCGTAGTTGGAGCAATCCTTGGGCAAAGGAAGGAAGGTAAGCTTTATGTAATTTACTATGCAAGTAAGCTACTTGATGATGCCCAAATCAACTATACAACTACAAAGAAGGAACTACTAGCCATAGTTTATGCATTTGATAAATTTAGAGCATACTTGGTAGGTCAAAAGGTAATTGTATATTTTGACCATTCTGCTCTAAAGTACCTCTTAAGTAAAAAGGATGCTAAATCTAGGCTACTAAGGTGGATTCTTATGCTCCAAGAGTTTGATTGGGAAGTAAGGGATAAGAAAAGGAGTGAAAATCTTATGGAGGACCATCTCTCTAGACTTGATGAAGAAGGTTTGAGGAAGCTTGATGATGGAGTACCAATACATGAGACCTTCCAAGGTGAGCATTTATTTAATGTTGTATCACAAGAAATTCCATGGTATGCTGACATTACTAACTTTCTTGTAAGTGGGATTCTTCCTTATGGTTTAGATTAGGCAAAGAAAGAAATTTTTGCATGATACTAAATTTTATTATTAGGAAGAACCTTTGCTTTATAAAAGATGTGCAGATGGGCTAATAAGGAGATGCATTCCTCAAGGTGAGATTCAAGATGTTTTAAAACATTGTCATTCCTTAAATGTGGGTGGACACTTTGGTGCAACAAAAGCAGCTTCTAAGGTATTACAATGTGGTTTTTGGTGGCCTACTTTATTCAAAGATGCTAGAGAATTTGTCCTTACATGTGATAGATGTCAAAGAATGGGTAATATATCTAGGAGAAATGAGATGACTTTAAATGGCATTCTTGAGGTAGAACTTTTTGATGTACGGGGGATGGACTTTATGGGTCCTTTCCCTAGTTCTTTAGGCTATAAATACATCTTAGTTACGGTAGACTATATGTCTAAATGGGTTGAAGCAATACCTACTATTACTAATGATGCTAAGGTAGTCAAGAAAATGCTTAAAAAAGTAATCTTTCCTAGGTTTGGTACTCCAAGAGCTTTGATAAGTGATGGAGGTTCCCATTTCTGTAATAATATCATAGAAAGTCTGCTTAAAAAATATGGGGTTAATCACAAAATAGCTACTCCTTACCATCCACAAACAAGTGGACAAGTTGAGGTAAGCAATAGGGAAATTAAGTGGATTCTAGAGAAGACTGTTTCTTCTTCTAGGAAAGATTGGGCATTAAGGCTAGATGATGCCTTATGTGCATATAGAATTGCTTTTAAAACTCTCATTGGCCTTACCCCATATCAATTAACCTATGGTAAATCTTGTCATTTGCCCGTTTAACTTAAACATAAAGCATATTGGGCAACTAGGGCTTTGAACTTTGATATGGATAAAGTAGGTAAGAGAAGACTTTTGCAACTTAATGAACTAGAAGAACTAAGGTTAAATGCATATGAAAATGCAAAATTATATAAAGATCGTACTAAGTTATGGCATGATAAGAACATTTTCAATAGAGATTTCCAAGAAGGTGAGCTTGTTTTACTCTATAATTTAAGGTTAAGACTATTTCCTAGAAAACTAAAATCAAGATGGTTTGGACCTTTTAAAATTATTAAACTTCATCCATATGGAACTATTGAGATTGCTAATGACAAAGGTGAATCTTTTAAGGTAAATGGCCATCGTCTTAAACATTACTTTGCTGGTGCATCATTAGAACAATCAAGGTCGGTAACCCTCTCTACTTAATAGTATGTTTATTTACTACATAGTATATTTATTTTAAAATTTTATGTTTGTTTATTTTAAATTTCATGTTTATTTAATATTTAAGTTTTGATGTTTAATATTAATTTTATTTTAATACATACACATGATATATATATAAAAAAAAATTTGGACTGAGTTCATGCCGAGTCGTGCCCATAGGACACAACTCATGACAGAACCCACCCGTGCCGAGTCGTGCCCTATGGTGCTGACTCAGTACAATAGACAGAATTTGAAATACCCGAAAATTTGAATTATTTTCTTTTCATTCCTAATTCAATTGTAATTTGTTTTATTCTTATTTTTGGTCAAAAACTAACTTATTCAACACTCTTTCCCCAAAACAAATCAATGAAAAGTTATTTCTTTTCCAAAAAGAATCACACCTCTTCCCAAAATATATCACTTTTCACATCACACTCTTACACACTTATAAAACCCTAACCCTTAAAACACCACTCCCCTACCTTTTCTTTTCAAATTTTGAAAACACAAATCCTAATATTTAAATAATTCTTTCTTCTATTTAAACATCATCTTCTTCATTTCATCATTCACACTACACTATATTCACTCATAGTTGCAAAATTTTTGTATTTTTCTTCTCTATTTTCTAACTATGGGCAAGACCAAAGGATCAACTTCTTCAAGGCCTCAAAAGGAGCAACAAGAAGAAGACCTTACATCAATGTATGAGTCCTCCTTTCCCATTCACTCACATGAAGAAGGAGCCAAGTTCTCTAAAATCAAACGTAGAGAAATTGTATCTTGTAAGTATTGTCCTCCCTCTTTAATTCGTGATGTTGGCATGGAGGAAGTATTCAATCAAGTTCTTACCTCTTGTGGTTTGAAAAAGCTTGTAAGTATGCAAGAACATTCCTATGGTAATCTTGTTTATAAGTTTTTTAGTACACTTGATATCAATGATACTAATTCTCAAATTCTGGAATTTAGATTGCTTGGCCAACCTTACCAATTAACTTACAATTTTATGCAAAAAGTTTTTGGTTTTAAAAGAAGTGGTGTTTGTGATGTCACTAATGATTTTAATGTTAATGACTTTTGGACATTCTTAACTGATATAGAAACCCCTTTTGAACCTAAAAAAGGGAAAGTGATGTTCATCAAGGATTTGACATTCTGGATGTTGCATAAAGTCATTGCATGTGTTATTTTTGGTAAAATTGAAACTAATAGAGTAACTATTCAAGAACTATTTTTGATGTGGTGTGTTCATAAATCAAAGCAAGTGTGTTGGACATATTGGATTTTTAATCAACTCCTCATGTGTGTTACACGTAAGGAGCATCCATTAACACATTGTCATATTGTTACAAGCATTGCTAAGGGATTTCATATTGATTGCTCAAACTTTCCTTATGTTGTCAAATACTCATATTTCACAAAGCAAGCCTTTGTAAGAGGTGAGGTTGTGGATGGAGATTTTAACCATGTTACAGCTTACACATGATCTTGTTGGAAGGGGTTACGTCACCCTATTTATAACTCGGATGAAGACTCTGTTGATGATGTTCCACCGACTGGAGACCCACCACCACCAAGAGCCTAATCAACGGTTCAACTTGCATTACCACCATCATCCTTTACTTAAGAAGAAGCAAGTGGCTCCAGTCTTAGTGACCATCAACTTTTAGAGGAGATTTTGGCAAACCAAAGGAGCATGCAACATCAACTTACTGCTTTGGAGGCTAGGAACCAAAGGATGGAGCGCACTCAATATAGTATGGACTACAAATTGCATAAGTTCTTTAGCTACTCCGGGTATGAAATTCCTTCACCACCACCTCCCGATGATCAATGAGGTATGTTTTTCTTCCCTTCTCCATCATATTTACTTTTCTTCACATTGGGGACAATGTGAATTTCAAGTATGGGGGAGGGATCGAATGATGAAATTTTAAAGTTTTCTATTTACTTTTATGTTTTATTTTGTTTTGATTTTCATTTTTTGCATTTTTAATATATTTTGCATGGTTGTTGTTTTGTTTAGTTTAGTATTTTACAATTTGCATCAAGAATTTTGTCCTTATACTTGAGTTTCCCCATATTATTATATCTTGATTAAGTTTTCTCATTCTGTTTTCTAACTAATTTGATGATCGTTCTTGATAAATGCCCAATTGATAAAATTCTTAAGTCTTTTTCTAGTATTTGTTAAGATTTTGTCTTTTTATCTCACTCTTATTGCTTCTAAAGATTTCTAATTATCTAGTCAATTTTCTAATTTTGCTTAATTGTCAAAATTGATATAAGTTAAGTCTTTGAATTTGCATGATTTAAGTTGCCTAAAGGAAACTATAGCCATAATACGAGTTATGCATTAGTCAATAATGGATGAGGATACTAAAAGAACTATATTTGTTTGCTAATAAAAATGCATATTGAGTAAGTTGTGTGCAAATGAGTTTGCTCCTTAGTTGCATTCAATTCAAAAGATATGTATGGTATGCCTATTAAATATGTACATTGAGTAAGTCATGCATGAATGAGTTTGCTCCTTAGTCGTGTTCGATTTGAAAGATGTACCTTATTTAATCAAAACAAAAAAAGAAGAGAAAAGAAGAAGAATAAGCAAACTATGTATCTAAAAATGCCACGAGACTTATTGCATTCTTGCGTGTCCTTTCTCTTATCCCAAAGAAGGCTACTTGAATTTATTAAATTATTGACTTAATGCATGGATACTTTGATTAGAAAAGCATAATTAGGTCCTTGACTAAATAATTGAATAACTTTGTTACCAATAGGGATGAGATAATTAGACAAAGCTCAAAATTTATGCTATAAGACTTGTCATCCTTTATCATTGTTGGGCACTAAGAACTATATCATCAAAATATTAGCCATATACTCCTTAAATAAATTTTGAAGATTGTTTAATCAAGATTGTTTCATAGTTATCTTGGAGAAACTAAGTAATTTCTTTGTCTCTTCCCTCTTTGTTCTTGCTTGAGGGCAAGCAAGGTTTAAGTATAGGGGAATTTGATATGATGCAAATATGTATACCTAAACAAATCAATTAATAGTTAATTTTGTGTTTTGATGTATGAATTTTATCTTTAAAGTGGTGCTTCTAATCTTGTTTTTAAGTGTTCTTTAAGTAATCTAGGTAACTCTCAAAGGATCAAGGGTTCTATGCATGAAAGGGAAGAAGTCTTGCAAGGACTAGCCAAGACAAGCTTGTGCCGACTCGTGCCCATTGGTGCTGAGTCGTGACAGAAGACCATGGTGTCGACTCGTGCCCTTTGGTGCAGAGTCGTGCTAGAAGCCACATGGTGCCGACTCATCCTAGCCTGTCTCGAGTAGTTATGGTGCCTTTTCATCAAAACACTTCACAAAAGTCTCCTTTTTCCAAAGGACATTATTTAGGACACCTAGAAAACTATAAATAAGAATGTTTTATAGAATTTTAAACATGTGATATTAGTATTATTCATATATTAAGTTAGTAATTAAAAGTGTAATTGAAGTGTTCAAAAGTTAGAACAAGATTGAAGAGTCACCAAGGCATTCAAGCAAGCATTCAAGGACACTTCTTCAAAGTAAATTTCTGGAGCAAGGATTGAAGAAAATCATCGAAGTTTCCTTTCCCTTGTCTTTTTTATCTTTGTCCCTTGATGTTCCTCTTGTCTTCTTGTCTAAACTTTATCATTTACACTATAAATATACACTAGTTTGGTTTCTTTGAATTGCAATAAAGTATTGGTTTTAATCATTCTATTTCTTACATGTTTGCATGATTTAGTTTTAATTGTGTGCTTAATTAATATTGTATGTGCTTGATCACCATGTATGACATGATAGTCAAATTATTCACAATGAGAGTTGGGATAAATTGATGGAGAAACAATTAGAATTACTTAGAGAATAGGATAAGCACTTGGAGACAAGCAAATCCACTTTAAGGGGAATTATAGTATTGGCATGAATATTTATGGTTTTATTCTATCTCTATGATGACATGAGAATGCTCATAGACTCTAGATCAAACAGTTCTAATTGACAATGAGAGTTGCTTTTAGGAATTATAGACCATACTCTCAATCATTGCATGCATATAAACATCTTATTAAAATCAATTCTAATTTGTAATTCAAGCTAATCAACATCCTCAATCATAATATTAGTATAGTAGCATATAGTTAGTTTTAAATCTCTTATTTAATATCCTTGCCTATCCATCCTAGTAACTATCCAATTAATACGAAATTTCTAAGTTCCCCAGAGTTCGACACCCTACTCATCCTATACTAATCCTTTTGGATTTGGGTCACCCATAGTAGGCCTAACAAAATCCCAAGCCTTATTAGCAAATCTTATAATCCTTTAAGGCTAAGTTTCCTTGGCAAATTCTATCACATTTTAAAGTGCAAGTCCTTTGACAAAGCAAAAATAGATATTGATCAAAAAACCTACAAACCATCCTTAGCCTAATCCTCCTTTAAGCCTAAATTGATTAGGCAAAAGGTTTTCTGGATCCATATAGAGGCAATCATGGGCCATACAAAGCAACCTCATCCTTTGATCAAACTTCAACCAATTTCATACTTGATCCAGACCAAGGATGACTTCAATCCCACCATTTACAAGCCAATCAACCAAAGGCCAAACAAAATAACCAAGCCACCTCATCCTTCCAAAGTGGGCAACACCTTCCTCTTAGAAGATTAACACTCTAACACTATAGTGATTTAAGTTGATCCTTTACTGGTCTAAGATATCCAATTCATAAATATATTTTTGCATACCTAGATCAGATTTAGGATGCACTTCAAACTGTACTTAAAGTCTTAACCTGAAATAGACCGAGACCATCTTTGTTACTAAAACTAAATGAAATTCTCCTACCATACAAGAGAATTCCTATCAAATTCTCCTAAAATTCTCTTGCATGACAAAAAGATTTTGATAAGAACCCCTACTAGGACTATCTCTTTTATCAAAACCAATAAAATCCTCCTTAGATTCACACTTATCAATATCACCTTAGATAAGATAATTTATATGAAGGCCCAGACTAAGAATATCCATTATGCCAAAACCAATCAAATTCTCCCTAGATTCACTGTTATCAAAATTACCTACCATATAGGATAATTTTGATGAGAGAGCCTAGATCAGGATGATCTCTTTTATCAAAATCATTTAGAGTCTTTTGTAGGTTCACACTCATTAGAATCGCCTACTATATGAGACAATCCTTATAAGAGGACAACTATGAACCCTTAATTTTGCACTCCCAAAATAAAGTTTCAAAAAATAAACAAATGATGATGATGATGATGATGATAATTTTAAAAAAAAAAAAAAAAGAGCAGCTAGGCCTGCAATACGTGACACTAATTCTAACTTTTTCCTTATTTTTTTCATATTTTCCCACTAAAGCTCAGGAACTCAATCATTCATCCATCAGTCCATAAAAATGACCCCTAACTCAGTTCTACACACTTTAGGTGGCTTGAATGACAATTGTCTCAAACAAACCATTCTCTGTCTCTCCTATTTTTTCTCTATAGCTTGGTCTGCTAAGGAACGAGCTTTCTAGTTTAATTTTTTTTTATTTTTGCTTTGCTTTTGCTTTTTGCTCTCCAAAACAAGTTGAGTTGCAATTTCCTAAGTTGACTCCACCAAGTCTAAGATTTTCTTCCATTACCATCCAAGGCAAGTCCACCGCCTTCCTAGACAATACCATAGTCATTTGAGGGAAGTCCCTTCCATCCCTAAGTTGCACAAGTGCAATCTTATCCTTATTCTTTTCAATTTTTGCTTTTATTTTTTTGCCTCTTTAGGAAGCACATATTCTTCTTTTACTCCTTTTTCAAAAAATAATCAATCAACCAAAACATGATAGAATGGAAAGACTAAAATAAAAATCCCATCATAAGATGGAATTTTAATTCTCATTCAAAGGGATATACAAGAACACTTGTTTCAAGTCACAAATCCACTTTAAAATAAATAACTCCTTCCTCCCTATCACCTTCTATTTTCTTTTTTCTTATTGTTTTGTTTATTTATTTATTTGCTTATTTTCGAGAATGTGTTATTTTCTTATAACCTATAAGGGCTAGATGAGATATCTCCCTTCTTATTAGGTTTTCTTCTTTGTAATTTAGTTACTTCCTTTCCTTTTTATTTATTTTGTGAATGAATTTTTTTTAACTTATTGTACTTGTCATTGTATTTCATTAATTAAACTATTCATGAAAAATACTTTTTAAGCTATTTTACATTAATAAGTCAAACTATCTTTTTAATAATAAATCAAAAACCTAGTCCCTGAATCATCTTTGGTTTTGAGGCTAGTACACTTTTCCTAAAGAAATTAATTAGAGCTAAAATCGGTTTTTTCTTTAAGTTTTCTTAAGTAAAAATAAAATTAATGCGGCAACTTCTAAAGAATAAATTTTCAAAAATCAATCAATAAGAGAGAGCACTTCATCTGTGATACCAAATCCAAATGAGCATTTTGATTCCTAAATGGACTTAGACTATTACTTAGACGAGGCCTCACAAGCTCTCTTAATCTACTTTGTATCTGTAGTCTTGTTACTGTGTAGCTTAAATCATCTCACATGTACTAAACTCCTTAGTTTGCTTCATCTTATCCTACTAAGTTCTTTACTTTGACTCACTTAGTTTACTTCATCTGTATCGCGCCTATATGTTGGCCTTGCTTCTGCCAAGCTTGTTGTCTATCTTTCTTTATCATTAAAGTCTTTTGATGCTCATTTTTGCCTTTGTCACCAAAGCCTCTCATTATCAAAGTTCCTTGCTTATTATACTGAACTCACCATCATCTTCACCAATATTGAGCTCATCTATCTGTCTAAACTTCATCCTCATTACTAAAGCTTATATCGAACCTCACTCTTAGTTTATGAGCTTCACTTCACTTAGTAACCTTTCACCTTATGATCCTTTGCATTGTCTCTCTAAAAGCATGTACTCATTGTAGAAGTTTCACTTAGTCTCTAAAACTAATCCTTACTAGAATCTTACTTTTGTCACCAACTTGATCCTCGGTGTCAAATACTCACTTACTCAGAGAGCTTATCATTGTTATTTTCTTTACCCAGAACTTACACAAGAGTCTAATAGAAAATCTCTAACCATCTTTTTATCCTCATCCTCATAACCACAACACTTATATCAATTTACAAATCTTTATAGTAACTAAATCTTAGGGTATTACAATAAATATGTCATCTTTCCTCCTGGATGATTTGTAGCAATTGAAGCACTTGAGAAATTTGAAAACTTCTTATAGAATCATCTGTGATATCACTAGGCATAAGGAAATCCAATTTAAAAATATTCCATAAATTTTTTTATTTTTGTGAAGAACAAAGTCAATCTATTTTATTTCTTCAATTTTTTGCATTTCTAGCTAAATCACAACTTTCTTTTCTTTCAAAATTTTTTGTTGAATTTCTATTGTTTGCAATGTCCTCATAATCAATAACTTCATCAACCTCCAATGATAGTATAGTAGAAGCAACATGCAAAAATAGCAACAATTCATTGTTTTTAGTAGTCTATTCAATATAGATTAATTGTTCTTCAATTTCATCTTTAATCTTCTTCTCCTCCAATTATGGCTTAGATGCATTTTTTCTTTCACATTCAGTTTTAATCTCCTCATAATATATAGTCCATTAAAAAGATCTTCTCATATGGTCATACTTTAGGAACTTTATTTTATTGTCTCACCTCTTAAACATCATTTTTAAATTATTGTTTAGAGTTTCATTTAGTCCAGGAAATATTGAAACTTTTCCACCACGAATTCTTTGACTCTTACTTTGCCAGATTCTTATTTCTCTTTTTGTTCTTGATTTCTTTTTCTTCAAGTTGTTTTTCTTCCTTTTTTTTAACTAGGTAGTTGAATCAAATGAACAAAAATGAAAACAAATGAAAATAAGAATGAAGCGATCTAGAGTAGAAACAAGGGTGTAGGCATAAAATGAAATCAAATAGACACAAACAAATACAAATAAAAATAAGAATAAGGTAAATAAAAGGATATATAACTTGATTTAGAGTCAGAGCTCTAATATCAAACTGATACAAATCTCAAAAATAATATTTTAAAACCCTATTTCAAATATGGAAGCAAAACCTTAAGAAAGCCAAATCATATTCTATTGAAAGAAATCATGAACCAGTGATCTATTAGAATCACAAACCAAATGTATATACTTGACCCAAAAATTATGAAGAAGAAAGAATCATAGGTATAAAATTGATTGAATGCCACAAGCTGAATTCCTTGATAAGTTTTATAATTTGCAAAGGAATCAAGAGAGAAATAATTTCTCGTATTAATTTGAAATAAGTAATCTATATTCTAAATTGTTAGAAAAAGCAAACAAGTTTACTTATTGCGACACTCTACCCTTGATACTTTTTCTTTGTCAATCATCACTATAGGACCATCGTAATACCATCACGATATGTGTATTAAACAATTGAAGGTATGGTGGAGTGAACTTATATACTTTTCGTAACCATCATGAGCTGCTACACACTCAATACACTTGGTCTAATGAATACCCTCACTCATTAGGCGTTTTGTCTATTTCATATTCATATTAACTTATACACACACATATACATATATACATACACACACACACACACACACACACACACACACACACATATATATATATATATATAACAACATGTTACCCAATAAAGATGATGGTAACTATAATATTAATTAAAGTAATAATTATATTAGAGGTCAGCAAAGGAATGGAATTCAATGAAAACATGATGAGAAGAGATCTTCATCATATAGTTAAAGCATTTCTTAACCTTAAATTTTAAAAAATATACATCCCTATAATCTTACCTCTCTCATTATATCCTCTAATATGGCTCTACGGTACCCTTTAAGTTCCTTTAATTTCCCCATCATCATTTTTGGGAATCACTGGCTTGATAAAGCCAAAATCACGATCATCAAATATGTCATCAATGGCAGTATGATAACTTCCTGATTATTCCACAAGGAGACATCATCAGCTAGATTCTAATGATCATCAAGATTGGCCTTATCCATCCTTAGACTTACTGGACCTACCAATTTATCCTTTAGACTCACTTGGAGATCTTCTAAGGAAATTGAAGGAATCATCTACCCCTTAGGTTTTGGGTTTTATTTATAATCAATCACCACCTTTAGAGAGAATGAAATTTAGATTTAAATCTAGTTTCTTCTGAGTTCTAGAGAGAAAACTTAGAATTTAAATTCTAGGAAGAGAAGTAACCATTCAAAATGAAATTAAAGGGTTTTGGGTCTTTAAATAGGAAAAATGTAATTATAACTTCTATTATGAAAAGGCACAAAGATGGTCAATAATGTTTTATGAAAAGATTTTTCACATTGGAAACATAAACTTTTCTTGGAAAGGAAAAATGTCATTAATGGTGTTAAAGAAAATTATTAGTGGAAGATGACTTTCCGTTGAATCAAACCTATCTCTTTAACTTTGCATCTACCTAGAATATCGAATTCTTGTCATTGAATGTACCATTTCTTACTCTTAGACACATGTTTCTATATAGGTCTATAGTTCATCTTTGTGGTTAAGTCCTATACCAGTCTTATATTCGCTTAACTTAGTACGATGAACTGAACACATCTATTCACTTATTCTGATTCATTATTTGGTTCATATGGTCCTACTTTGGTTTCATCTATTGCACATACTCCTCATCAACTCTTACACATTACACTTCATGTCATATCTCTTATCATTTCTATCATATCCTAATATCGGTTCGCAGTATGATGAGTGACCTTACCTGTAGTACTCCACCTCCATTTCTCTATAGTTCTTATCATTGTCTATCAAGTATTCAATTGACACCTTCACCATCAAGGTTTATCCTCAATGTATCTAAATGTCTACTTCAACTATCCAAATCTTGGGGGTATTATATTTATAGGATGAAATAGTCCTAGGAAATCCTAATAAAATAACCCTAATTAGATTTAACTAATTAATGGAAGTCCATATCATATATAAATATATACAACTAAATAAAATAGCTTAATTAATTAGTAGTAATTTGACCCATAGACGGGCTTAATTAGTTAATATAATTTAGTCCACTAAATTTTCAAAGTAGAATAGTATCACCAACTATAACTTACTATTTTATTTCCTTAAATTATTTATTAACTATTTATACAAGTTAAAAGCACTAAGTTATTATGAGTTGAGCATGTGCATAAGATTTTGACTGATAAGATGACTAAGTTTGGAAAAGTTGCATATTTATATTACATAGACATGATTAGTCTTTTCTTTTCTTTTTTTTTTAATATTTTTTTAAACAACATGTGAAAATTTTATTTTCAATTTTTTTTAAAAAATTGAGTGACTCAATTAGAAATTTTTAAATCAATATAAATTTCCCTAAAATCTCTCTTGAATTAACCTAACAATAATTTGACTTGTTTGCAACATGTAATAATCCAACCCAAACTCGTTTAAAATAAGGAGAGATCGAAAGTGACTCAATCAAAATGCTTCTAGCTCGACTCATTTGCCATCTCTATTCAAATTTATACTCTTAATAATTTCAACAGATTATCCATTCAAACACTCTTAAAAAATTTATCATGAATTTTAATATTTATCATGAATTTTAATTCTACCATCAATAAAATCTTCATTTAAAAAGAAAATTCAAAGATTTTATAAGAAATAATAAAAATTTCGACCTTAAGATATAATATGATAAATAATATCCATGATATAAACTCTTAGAGGCATTTCTTATGAATTTTAAAATATAAATAAATAAAATACGGGTGTGGAGGCATTGCTTTTACTACAAGACGTTTACCGTTTCTTTTTTTTTTTAAATAATATATACAGTTTATATTTAAAAAGAGTAAGATAAAATGATAAAACTATTTATATTTAAAATTAACTTGAGTAACTGTTGAAAATATCACGGTGGATTGTACAGATGCAATTTTAGCAAAAATAAAATTAGTCCTCTTATGATGCTGTGGCCATAGCGCTTTCAGCTGTGGCAATAGAAGCTCCCTATTAAGAATCATAATTATATCTATTCATTTGATCAATAAATGTATTCATATTGATTTTTCCATAATTTTCGTTCACTTCTTTTAGTCTGCACAATTGACAATTGAGTAAAAGAATTTGTAATCAAAGTTATTGATTTTCCTTCATTTTATTCTACATGGTGGAGAGATTCCGTACTTGATAAAACAATGAAATTAACTGATATATTATTTAAAATATCATTTGATTCATTCAAAATTCAAAAAGTTCGGCTGAAACGTTTATTTTATTTGAGATAATTATTGGGCATATACTAGAAAAGAAAAATTTTATGAAAAGGCAAAGAAATCCTAATATTTTAAGTTGGGTTGTTATATTATGATTTTTATGTATGTTGCATTGTAGACTCAGAGTCTCAAATATTAATTATAATATATGTAGTAAAAGAATCGAAAACATCAGCTTGTGTAATTGGCTAACAATCATCTCACCTACTTAAGGTGTTGGATTTGAATCCTAGTAAATACTCTTTTTTTTTTTTTTTCCTTTTTCAGTTATTCTTTTTTTTTTTGTTGCTTTTTGCTTATAATATTTGCAATTAAAATTATATTAATGGTTAACTTTTTTATAAATATTTATTTATTTATTTATATAAAATTATCAATTTGATTTTTTATTTATATTGAATTTGATAAAACTAATAGAGCTATTAAATATTATTTATATTTATTTAGCTAAATTATTTAATATATCAAATAAAATTCACTTTCTATGAATTTATATAAAATTAATAATATATATATATATATATATATATATATATATATATATATATATATATTATCTATTTAAATTATTATAAAATAATATTTTTAATTTTTTATGATATTAAAATTTTGTTGTAATATTTATATTATTAAAATAATATTTAATTTTTATAGATAGAGACTAATCTATCAAATTTCATAAATTACAGAGTATAAGTTCATCAGCAATAAAGAATATATTTTATTCTCTTATTAATATAACTGATAGATTTACAATTTACAAATGATGAACATGCATCATATATTTGATAAATTTATAAGTAATACCCAATGAATCTACTGCTTATAAGTAATGAACACGATTATTATACAAATTATATTTGACGGTTAACTTTCAATGAACCTATAATGTATCATTGATGAATCTACGTATTATAAATAATGAACATACATCATATATTTGATGAATCTATAAGTAGAAAATTTTTTATGACAAGAAACTAATCCACTAAAGTTCATAAATTATAGAGGATAAATTCATCAGTCATAAAGTATATGGCCGGCAACAGATAGCCTCAGACGGCAAGCTGCAGCTAGCCTTAGGCGGTAGGCGGCAGCTAACCTTGGTAGACATGAGCCTTAGGCAAAAGACTTACCTTGAACAAGCGAGCAACGAAAAGCCTTAAACTAGTTGGTAGGAATTAAGGACAAACCCCCCAACTCACTTTGCGAAGCAAGGAGCAAATGCAAAGTGTTTTGCTTGAAGTAATGCTTTTCAAGCTCTAAAAGTTCATGTTTTGAAATGTGGGGAAGCCCTTTATATATAGGAGGAGGTTTGAAGCATAAAAGTTGTTCATATTCAATATGGGATTACAGAAAAAACTAAAACATGCTCCGGTTATTGCAAAAGCCTTTATGGCACCATAGATACCTCTGCAGCAGTGCCGCAAAAGGCTCTAAGGCACTGTAGAGTGCTCTATGGCAGTGCCGTAAAGTTATGTGGCAACAGCATAGATTCCACTACTTTTCCCATTTTCGTCCGTTCTTGCTCGTTTCTCGTCTGTTTTACACAATTTTAGTTACCTTATACTCATTACTCAGTTCTAAATGATTTGAAAGGGTTCAAATGCCAAAAAGAAATATTTTGATTTTCCCATTTTGAGAGTTCTCAGCTTCTGAAAGTTTGTTCATTGAGCCTAAGAGCTTTTAAAGTTTAAACACATATTGGAAGGTGCAAAATTAAGGATTCATAGCTGCCCCGGTATATTTTAGAGCGGCAGGAAGTTTTGATGAGTGTGAACTTTAGAATGAAGAGGATGCCCCCAATATATTTGGGAGCGGCAGGAAGTTTTGATGCATGTGAACTTTAGAATGAAGAGGATGCCCCCTATATATTTGAGAGTAGTAAGAAGTCCTAATGAATGTGAACTTTTAGAATGAAGAGGATGCCCCCGCTATATTTGGGAGTGGCAGAAAGTTTTGATAAGTGTGAACTTTAGAATGAAGAGGATCCCCTAGTATATTTGGGAGCGGCAGGAAGTTCTGATGAGTGTAAACTTTAGAATGAAGAGGATGCCCCGGGTATATTTGAGAGCTGTAGGAAGTTCTCATGAGTATGAACTTTAGAATGAAGAGGATGCCCCCCATGTATTTGGGAGCGACAAGAAGTTCTGATAAGTGTGAACTTTAGAATAAAGAGGATGCCCTCGGTATATTTGGGAGTGGTAGATGATGAGTGTGAAATTTAGAATGAAGAGGATGCCCCCGATATATTTGGGAGCAGCAAGAAGTTTTGATAAGTGTGAACTTTAGAATGAAGAGGGTGCCCTCAGTATATTTGGGAGTGTTAGGAAGAAAATGGCAGTTCCTATCTGGTAAGAAAGAAGACGACCCTATCTGGTGGGAATCGACTATGTGGTGATCCTATCTAGTAGGAAAGTAGATGACCATGTCTAGTAAGAATCGACAAAGTGGTGATCTTATCTGGTAGGAAAGAAGATGACCCTATCTAGTAAGAAACAATGAAGTGGTGATCCTATATGGTAGGAATGAAGATGACCCTGTCTGGTAGAAATCGATAAAGTAGTGATCCTATCTGGTAGGAATGATGATGATGATCTTGTCTTTCTTTGAGAGTTTTAACAATTTTCCTTGATTCATGATCCTGTTTAATGTAAAATGCTAGATAATTATGCAATGATCTGATACCTTGAACCTATGAAGGGTCAGTCCTGATATAAAAGTGTTGATCTTTAGGAGAAAGATGCCCCTATTTCAGAAGGTGAATATTTGAAAGGGATATGCCCCTACTTTAGAATGATAGAGGAAAATAGTTTAGTCATTTGGTTTTTGGTTGATTGGCTAGCTTAGAGGTAAAGATGGGCATGTCATGTATGAGATTGGTTGGTTAATGGCTATCATTTAGCCTAGGAAGAAGCAAGGTATGGTCTTGGAAAAGATCGAGCTGTTCAGTTTAGATAAGTTTGACTTTGGTTTGAGGTTGAATTGGAGAGCTGGATTAGGAAGGTTAGGTTTTTAGAGATGATTAGATTGGAAGGTTTGGGGAAGGTCAACTTATGGGGCTTGTCCTTGGAGAAGTTCATGTGGAAGGCTTAGTCAGGTCTAGGACTTTGGCTTAGTTAGGTTGCAACCTTTAGGGAGTTTATTTGGAAGACTTGGTCAAGTTCTGCCTTTGGCTCGGTTAGGTCTAGCTTAGAGGATAGGTTAAGCTAGGAAATTAGTAGGGGAAGGTTTGGTCAGATTTGGCTTTGGAGGAGATTATGGTTTTTTGTGAATGGTGAAAGCTAGGCTTAGGTTTCTTAGTTTGAGCTTTATGGTGAAGGCTAGGCTTGGGCTTCATGGTGAAGGTTTTTTTTTTTTTTTTTGTGCTTCATAGTGAAGGTTTTTTGGTTTGGGCTTCATGGTGAAGGCTTTTGGGCATGGGCTTTATGGTGAAGGCTTTTGGGCTTGGGCTTTATGGTGAAGGCTTGAAGGCTTGAAGGCTTTTAGTCAAAAGGCTTTGTCAGCTTGGGCTTTTTTCCATAAGGGTGCTTTAGATGGTCGGCTTTGGCTTAGGTATGGTGGTAAGGGTTTTGGTTGCAGGCTCATGGATGAGGGTTTGCCCTTTTGTCATGGTTATATTAGATTTTCAATGCCCATCAGATGGTTGGCAGGCTTTGACTCGGTTGTAATTTGCCAAAGAGGCTTGGTCTTTTCAAGGATGATGAAATTTTGCCAATCAGACATGGAATGACTTGAGTGGTTTGAGCCCTTCTTAAGCTTTGCAAGACATGATTTAATTTTGATCATGCTAGAGAAAGCTGGCTTTAAAGATGATAAGTCTTGAAAGACTTAGGATCTTTGGGTTTGCCCATTGACTTGGCCCTTAAAAGATGATGAGATTTGGCCAAGGAAAGGGTGGTATGAGGCTTAAGCTTGAAAAGATGGAATGGTACATTTTGAAGTTGGGGAATGGTTCAAAGACAAGTTAGAAATTTTGAAAAGGATCAAGGAGATTGTATGATTTTGCTATTTGTAGTATGATTCATGGAAAAGAACAAGCCATGCTAACCTTGTTGTTTTGAGATTGAAGAGACATTTAGAGTGACACTTTGAATGTAGACAACAGACTAGGTGAAAGGAAGTACCTTAAGGAGCAGTTGAAGGACTAATGAAAAGACAACTTAGAGATTATGCTCCCAATGAGAGATAAGAACATGACAGACTAGCAATATGAGAGATTGTGTCTATACTCTTTGAGCTAAGTGATGAGACGGAATAACAAAAGATGATGATGACCTAAAAGGATATGCCCCCACTGTGAGATAAAGGCGTAGAAGACAATATCACTTTAGAGAATGAGCCTCTAGTAAGGAAGGATGACTTTGAAGACATGAGACGAGATAGAAAGATGATTTGATATGAAGAAAAATGACTAGGATGAGCTTTATTTTTCTTTTTTTTTTTTTTTTTTTTTTTTGCCTAAGCTACCCTTTTCGGGTTTTCAATTTAATGAGCTTGGATTAATGAAATTTGGGAGAAAATATTCCATCGTGATTTGCTAATTTTCTTCATTTTGAGGGGGTCTAACATTTGAATTTTGGATTTGATGAATCTTATTGCCCCTTTGTTGAGGTGTCTAGTTTGATTTTGTGCTTCAATTATTTGACGAGAGATCCATTTCTGGACCTTCTTTGATTAGGAGCTGGCAAAGCAATTGTTGATGGCACCTCAATTGTGGTGGACTTATTCATTTCTCTCTCTTTCTCTTTTTTTATTATTTTTTTTCTTTTTTTTTAAAGCTCATCCATGTTTAAAATAGGAAAAGACAAGTACACAAATAATTAAAAAGATGTAAATATTTTATTACATTGGAAAATTTTATTGCAAGATAACAAAAAGGAATTGACATGATTGGCGAAAAAATACATAAAAAGAAAAATAAAATGACAGACATAGACTTAAATTTAGACTCAGACTTAGACTCAAACTTACACTTAGAGATTTAGACTCAGACTTGGAATTCAATCTCAGATAGGTCAAATCAACTGAACTGGAACTCTTCTATATCATGCCACTTGGGGCTGAGGTAAGGTGACGTTGAATTAGGTTCGGGTTCTTCATCATCATTCAGGTCGGTGGTGAGGAATTCAAGTTGAAATGATGCACTCTAGATGCGATCTTCAACCTTTGATGTAGTTGCAACCAAAGCTTTGAAAGTGGGTAGGTATTGGGTTAAAGTGGGCTCGGTAGGTTGGAAGTATATTATTGACAAGGATGTCGACTTGTTGACCTATTTACCATTTGGGCAGCTTTAGCCCTCCACCTTGTAAGGAAAATGGAGACGTGAGGCCTCGCCCGAGCCGGGTCTGCTAGAGAGAACTGGGATACTTATTCAGGTTTAGACTCACAATGAAACTCTCGGGTTCGAATTTGGTTGATTTTGAAAATGATTTTTAGGAGTCGCCACCTTAATTTTATTTGGCTGGGAAAATATTAAGGAAAAAACCCAAATTGACTCCAATTCATTAATTTTTTAATTAATTTGCCCAAGGATAAAAATCACTAGCAAAATAACTTAAAATAAATTTTGTTTGGCAATTTTAATACAAAATAACTTAAAATAAATTTTACGAATAGAAATAAAAATGATGCATGAGCAAATATATCTATACAATGTATGGCAGTTATAAAATGACAAACAAGATAGAATATGCTTAGGAATTCTCACAAAGAAATATAATAATTAAATAAAATGAGGATCTTTTCTCTAGCCCTTATGGGTATTAGGAAAAGCACACATTCCTTAGCTAAATGCCAAAATTAATAAATCAAAAGGAAATAACTTAATCATATGTAAAAGAAAATAAAATAAAAATAATTTCATAAAAGTGAAAGAAAGATTATCTTATAAAATAATTTGGAGTTGATGTCTAAAAGACTGGTATGTCTGCGTATCTCTTCTAATGAGAATCAAACCCCACACAGTTTTTTCTTCTTACGAAGGGTGTTTTGGCAAAGGTTAATTTGATTTATTAATTTAATTCAGATTTAAAATTAACATGATTAGATCTTTTTAGTTTTAGACCAACGATAAGATATAAAAGAGAATTCTAGCTCTGATTTAAGAAGTCTCAAAAGAAAGGATTATACCTTGGTTTTGCGCCTTTTTCATATGAACGGGGTAAGCCTTACTCTAGATCTAAGCTCCACGTTGGTTGATTATCTTACAAGCTAAACCTTAAAAAGACAAAGTTAAACAAAATAAGAGAAACCAATAGATAACAATAAAAATCAAACATCGAAACTAGTTATGAAAAACTAAGAAAAATTGATTTTTTGATATTGAAAATTGACAGATTTTAGCTTGAAATTGATAGAAAACTCTAAATTTTTATCTCTGAAAGCTATCATTGTCTAAAATGATTGGAGGTGGGCCTTATTCATAGAAAAAATCTGATTGGTAATTGAGAAAGAAGTGGGCCCAGCCAGCACCAGCTGCATGCCTAGCCTAACAGCACGTGATGCAGCTGACATGCCTTTTGTGTTGCCTTGTACGGCAGCAAAATGAGCGTGCCACCTGATAAGGCAGTACTAAAATTGTGCCGCTCGACCCCCATAATGTTGGGATCTCCATTGTTCCTATTTCAGCCCATTTTAGCCCGTTTTGAGCCTAGTTTGATTATATGAGTTCACAATTGAGTACTGGTCATTTAGTGGTGCAAATTTGAGGGTTCACAATGTCCTAGATTTAAAATTCCATCTAGAAGAATTGTCACTAGGGATTGTTTTAATTGTACATGAATAAAAGGGTTAAGTTAAAATCCTTTCTAAAAAGTCATAGTCAAAGAGTCAGTCTTACTACTGACATATGGACTAGCATTCAAAGAATAAATTATATGTGTCTAACTGCACATTTCATTGATGATGACTGAAAGTTGTATAAAAAAAAAATTCTATCATTCATTCATGTGTTAAGTCATCATGGTGAATATATTAGTAAGTCAATTGACTTGCTTGATTAGGGCCTTACCAATATATTCACCATAACAGTTGATAATGCATCTTCTAATGATATTACTATTTCTTTTTAAAGAAAATAATGTTAAATTAGGATGGTTCTGTGTCACAATGTAAGTTTATGCATATGAGGTGCATTACCCACATATTTAATTTGGTAGTTTCATATGGGTTAAAAGGGGTTAACCCATCTGTTAAAAAGTTGAGGGATGCAGTTAGGCATTTTAGAAATTCTCCTGCTAGGCCATCAAACAAGCTAATTATTATTGAAGAATCTATTGATGAATTAGAAAATCTAGAAAAAAAAAGTGCTTAATTTATTACTAGTATTCATTTTATTAATCATTTACTTTGAATTGTATGTTCCTTTGTTTTATTTGACTTACTAATATTCTGTTTTTTGCAAAATTGCCAAACGTGGGTCTAGGTAATTCTGTTTGCGGAAGCAACTAACTATTTTTTTGCAATTCTGATATCTGAATTGTTGTGCTTTTTGTTTTGCAAAGTTTGTGAGATTTTTAGTTCCCACTCTTTCTTTTTTCCATTTCTGACTTTTGAATTATGAGTTGCTGTATTCATTAATTATGCTTGATTTGAGATACTAACATTGCTTCTATGAATTTGTTTCTACAAATTTTGTTTTTGGCCTTATGATGATTTATTGTTGTTGCTACTTATCTATTTTATTTTGCAGCTTTTGCCTTCTTTTATATTTTGGAACGTTCCTTTTTTCCTTTTTTTTTTTTTTTATTGTTCCTATTACTTCATTTTAACTTATTGGTTTTTTGTTTTGCAATTCTGTAATTTTTTAATTGATGCCACAGTCAGTCATTAAAGGTGCAATGCCTTGTATAGTTGTATTGGAAATTTGGTAAGTAAGAATTGACTCAATTCTACTTAGGGTCTAGTTTGTTCATACAGTGGCAATAAGCAAAGGCACTACTATGGTAGTGGTAGTGTTTTAGCTAAGTATTCTCCATATTCTTTAAATAATTTTCTGTCTGTTTTTGTTTTTAGTTGAATTTATGTGCTTCTCTTTTATGTCTTTCATTTCTTTTAATGTTTATGTATTTCTTCTGCATTTATGTCTTTCATTTCCTTTGCATTTTTTTTTTGTTTTTGTAATGATATGCTTGCATTTTTAGATTGTAATTGAATGATTATGTTTAATTAAATTGTGGAAGGAACAATTTATGTTGCAATCATTTAATTTTACCTTATTTAATCACAGTTTGAAAATCAAGCCTTAAGCTGAGCTATTTTCTGGTCATTTTCTTCTTCTTCTTTCCCTTTCTTCATTGGGCAATGTTATAAGAATACCTGTGTCCGATTGAATTGCAATGAGGCAATGTTAAACATTAATGTTCAATGATGCAGCCCAATTAATTTGGCCGTGTTCTTTCATGAATGAAAAAAAAAAAGAGCCATCCTTTAATTTAATAATATTTCATTCCTTCATTTGATTATTTTTAATTTAATTCCCCTTAACTTCTCATGCAAGTTTTGGATCTAAAAAATTGATGGGTCTTCTATTCTGGAATTGGATGAATAATTTTTGTCTTGTGTTAATATGATTTCTAATATTCTTTTTGTAAATTTTGTATTAAGCCTAATTTATTATTGAAAGGACTTAGTATATTCTGATTGGAAAGGGTATTTTTTGTAATCTAAATGGCATTATAATTGTAAATACTAAATTTATAATATATTCAAAATCATATAATATACATACTATCACATCCCAACCTTATGAGATACGACGGTCCTAGAACATGGGGAGACATAAGGTCACCCACGCCCGTAGAACCCATTAACATATAACAATCATGCCTACGATCTTACCGAACCTCTTTCATTAACTCATTTAAGACATTTAGATAAATACCATAATTTGCGGAAGACTTAAAGTAAATCGTTACATATAAAATCCATAAGGAAAATAATATAAATCCCGATAAGTATCAATTAACATTCCTGGAGCATCTAAAGACAAGACTTCATAAACATAGTATTATAGATAACTCGGACAAGGAATTCCCCAAGCGAAGTAGAATGCTTGAGCTATCACCTTGCCTCCTCATATTTGCTCACCTAGAACCACACAAGGAAAAGGGGTGAGATAGATGATCTCAATGAGTAAACGAAAAGGCACATACATTATCACATATTCCTTTGAAAGGAAACACATAGCTTTTACACATAGTTCATGGTTTATAATTCATGAATTAGGTTGCAATTTAACAAGGGTTCAATTTAGCAAGTTTGCAGAAATCACACTTAAAACACATAAAGAGTGAAGACTATTATTTAATTCACTCGAAACACATTAAGGAGAGGTGGCCTTTGCCAAATTCCAACTCCTATCACATGGAAAGCGTGAAGCTGATCAGGCTCCATGGCTAGAGCCACCCTTTCTAGCTAAGGTGGATACACTACCCCTATCCATCGGATTAAGACCATATGCACAGGTTTCGATGATTACCTGCATCGGCATGAGGATTCTGCATAAAAGGGTAAAGGTACCATAGCTAGAGTTATTGGTAAACACAATTAACAATATCACATAAGGCAACCATAACATGTATTTCAATAGCAATAGTAGTTTGGCTTTCAAACAATGATACAATAAAAGTGTAGTTCCATAAAGAATACAAGTTAGGGTGTTAATCACAAGAAGTTCTCATTGGATAACAAAATAGTTTTGGACCAAATGTCCTTTGACAACCCAAACTTGACAAAGAAATCATATAATAATATTTAAAAATGGAAAGAACTTGGGTTTCAAAGATCACAAAGGTTCACATATCAATATATCACAACATGATGTTGTTCATATTTGTAACAAGAACATTGTGTTTACTCACACTTGTAATAAAGAACATTGTGTTTACTCACCTTGGGGTTCCTTTGCTCCTAGTACACGTAGTCCCCTTGGCACTTCTAAGGCTCGTCAAACTCTAACATAATATTTGATTTAGTACTTAGTATTTATTTACTCATGATGCTCCTATCCCATAACTACCCATGTACATATAGCATACACATACACTTAGAGTCCACACATAGGTGTACTCATCACTTGCACATAGCTCGTTGACTTAAAAGTCTTGCATACTTAGGCCTTATAGGCTCACATGAAAACACATTGCAATCATATCAATACCTTTTAAGGTTATCACAATATCATTACCTCAATATCAATTCATTACCTCAATACCTTTTAAGGTTATCACAATATCATTACCTCAATATCAATTCACTTATCAATTGTCTTAGTTCACTTTACGTTTCCATACACGTCAACTTAACAATTGATCCCTTAAACATCATGCTTAACTCTTATGATCCCTTTTACTTCATTAACTCATAATCATATATTCATCATCAATTCATCATAACTCCTAGTTCCAATTTCCTCAATCACATTTGCATTCTAATCACAATACAAGGTTAAGATACCTTAAGTATACCTTACGTATACTATAATATATTTAAGCTTATCTAGGATCATACCTTCAACTAACATGCAATTTTATCATTTATTATACATACATACATGTCAGCAATCACCAAGACACATCACATAAAATTTATAATCATTTGGAGAAAATTGTTCATGTAGGCCGAATGCATCATTAAGGTGAAAACTAAATTCTTCTTCTTTTCGTGCTTTCCGTCTATTTCAAAAATATGTAAAAACATGGTTTGAACCAAGATTCTTCATGTAAACATAACAAAAATCATTTTAGAACTTAAATCCATAAGAATTGGCCACTTTAGGTGTCATTAATATATAAAAATTCAATCTTTTGCATTATAGTGCACAAAACATAAGTTTTCTTATTTTCGGTATTTTTTGGTCATGTCAAAAATATGCAAACAGGTTGTTTAAATCATTATTTTTCATTCAATCATTGAAAATATCAGTTTAGAACACATTCTTCATGAATCGGCAGCCATAGATAGGGTTTATACAAAAAAATTCCAAGTTCAAAGGCTTAGGTGAAAAATCATGAGTTTTCGTACTTTCCGCGCATTTCGTTTATTTCAGCGATAAACAGACACATGATTCAAGTCATTATTTTTCATCTAAACAAAACAAATATCATATTAGAACACCAATTCATACAAATCAGCAGCCATGTATTCATGAAAGAATAAAAATTTCCACTTTCCAAGTCCTAACACGAAAACCTTGAATTCCTTTGTTTTTCAAAACTTTTCGGTCGTCACATAAATATGCAAAAATATTATTTCATGCAATATTTTTCATCAAAACAAATCAAAAATTAGTTTAGAATACAAAAAAGTACAAATCACCCCAGCGCCCAACCCCCCCCCCCCCCCCCTCCTCTATGCTGTTTATGAAATAAAATTGTGATTTTAAGTTATAGAATTCACCTTTGGAGAAATCTTGCAGAAAGAATCGTATTTTCGGTAGAAAATAATTTTCTCTCCCAAAAATTCACTCAAACAGAATTGAATCTGTAGAAATCAGTAATCAAATGGTTCAAAATAATTTTCCCATAATTTATTTCATATAAAACAGTTTAGAAATCGAAAGAGAATAAGAACTTATGATTACGGTCACGAAATCGCGAAACGGTAAAGTGTTTTCGATATTTCGGTAGAGAGAATTATTTTGAGAGGTTTTTCTGCCAAAATACAGAAAGAATAAGGGAATGGCTGCTGAAAACCCTTGTTTGGCTGAAAATTAGAATATATATTAGGGTTGGAGTGGAATTTCCACTATTACCCTTAATGAAATAGGTTAGGAGCATTTTTGTGTAGTGGGCTTTTGGGTATTTGGGCTTTTTCTTTAAAAATTTTGATTGAATGGATTTAAAAATGAAAATAATATTTTTCTTTTTGATTCTGGAATATTTCCCTCAAAAATATTTATTTAAAAATATTTAAAAATACCCATAAAATTATTTTATGATTAAAAATTATTTTATGCATGAAAATTCATTTTATTTAAAATAAATTCTTTTATGCAAATGTACTTTATGTAAATCATTTATTTCACAATAGCAACATTGTGAGGCCTTGCCCGAGCACTGGTCCGATCCACCGAGGGATCGAAATGCTCTTCGGGAGAAACTCCACGATTAGAACTCGCTGCGAGTTCAGAAAATTGATTTTTGTATTTTGAAGGTTGAAAAGTGAGTCGCCACTTTAATTTATTTATTTTAATTGGGAAAATTAAAGAAAACCCAACATAATTGACTCCAAAATAATTTGGTTTATCCTAATGGAAAAGTGCACCAATCCACGAGTGACCAAGGAGGGCTCGGGGATCAGGTTTTGGTAATTACACAGTTAAGAAAATATTATTTTCTTTAGTTTGGCTTGAAATGCAAAATAACTTTTAAAATTTAATTTTTGTGTATGCATGAACAAAAAATATAATGATGAATGAACATATATATATATATATATGATGTGATGGAATGACAATAGTAAATAAATAGGCCAGATAAACCCTACTTAATTATTGCAATATCAAAACAAATGGAATAAAAGGAATCTTTACTCTAGCCCTTATGGGTACTAGGGAAAGCACACATTCCCCAAACAAAATAAACTGAAAACAAAATCACAAAATAAAGGATTAATGTGAATAAATAAAAGGACAACAATATTGATAAAAAGATTTTTGGAGTTGATGCCCTTCAGAATGGCAGCCTGCGTATCCTATTGAATAGGAATCAAACCCCACGCAGTTCTCCCTTCTTGCGAAGGAGGGGTTTTAGAAATGTGTTGATTTGCTTATTAACTTAATTCTGATTCTAAAATTAATAAGTTTTAGATCTTTTTAGTTTTAGACCTAAAGAGAATTCTAGATCTGAATTTAGAATTTTAAAGATAGAAAAGGGATTATACCTTTGCTTTTCTTAGTTTTCTGACGAATGGAACGAGTCTTGCTCCAGATCTCAACTCCACTTTGATTCAAAAGAAGCTTGGAATCTGGATTGCTTTGAAATGCATTGGAATGCCTCAAATGAGCTTGAAATGTATTGGAATGTGTTGGAAGTTGTGTGAAGTCGTCGAAAACTATGCCAAATGAGGCTAGAGGAGGCTCCTATTTATAGAGCTGACAGAGGAGGTGCCGGAGGTATGGATGGTGGCATCGGCACGGCGCCAGCGGCAGGGGCGGCACAGTTGATGCGCCGGCCGTCCGGGCAGCACGCCAGACGTGCCGGCCGTCTGGGCGGCACGCCATACGTGCCGCCATACCAGCGGCATGATTTTCATGCCGCACCGACGGCATGGCTTTCTTCCGGCGGCACGGCATGCGTACCGCCTCCTGGGCGGCACGAAAATCGTGCCTCCCAGCGCCACTAGTGCGGCTCACACTGTTTCTGTCTGTTTCAAGCCCGTTTCAGCTCTGATTCGAGCTCTGCTTGATTCTGTGGATTCGTAATTGAAAGACGATCCACTGGAGGTGCATTTTTGAGGGTTCACAGCTACCCCCTTATCTGATTTGGCCGAACAAAGGCTGAATCTGATAAGTGTGAATCGGAGGCTTAGGATGCCATTCCAAATATTCTGAACGTCCCTTTCAGTATTGGGATTTATGGAAGAGCTTCATGTCTGATCTTTGGCTGTTTTGATTCAGTTTGGACTGTTTTCCAATTTTTAGGCTATTTTTGAATTTTTAGTTTTTCTGTAATTTTTGGAGATTCTGGACTCCGATCAAGACTCCGTCTATTTCAAGAGATGGATAAAAATCCCACGGATTCACTGCTTCAGACGGCACTGAATTCTGACTTAAAATAAGCTTGTTATGGCAAAACCATGTGAATTGGACTTGCGAATCAAAAAGTGAAAAAGATGTTATGATGGGGGGCCCACCTTTTCCTCTATATAAAGCTTTAACTTCTTCACACTTTTCTCATAATTTCATTTGTTTCTCTCTCTCTTCTTTTTCTCTCTCTCTCTCTCTAGCTTCTTTTTCTCTCAAATTTTACTCTCTCTCTTTTACTCTCTCCTGATGGATATCTTCAACCAGCCAGCAACGGGTGTTGAAAATTCAGAGATATTGCTAAAGGAGCCGGAGCAGCACATCAGCTTCATTGGAACTATTCAGGTATGCTTTCCTTTTCCTGCACAGTTAAAAATAAAAATTCTGATAATATATATAATTATTATTATTATTATTATTATTATTATTATTATTATTATTATTATTACAAAAAATTATAGAGGACAAATTTAAGGCCCCGGGGTGGCCGTAGTGTCATGGAGCTGGTTCGCATTTACTTGACTAGTCAGGAGGCTGTTCGTCTGTGTCTTGAGCCATCTGGACTGCTCAGGTGGCTAGAGCTGGATGTCAAGCAGCCAGTTAACACCACTATGCTCAAAGCATTAGTGGAGCATTGGTGGGATACTACAAACACATTCCACTTTGGCTATGGTGAGATGACAATCACTCCCTTCAAGTGGACCATACTTACTGGTATGCATTTTAGATCTCGTCCTCTCGAGTTTTATTCTTCATGGATTGAGCGCTCTTCTGTAGAGATGGCCGCTCTTATTGGGGCTGATCCCCCTCGTGGGAGCCTAAGTGTCCCACGTTCTTGGCTTCATTGGACTTTGATGACTATGGGTCAGGCTCCTAGTTAGTATAATGTTGATCAGGGTGCTAGACTTTGTGCTTTGATTATCTTGAGCTGCACTTTTCTGCACAACTACAAGGACTGCATAAATCTGAATATCTTGCGATCATTGGAGAATCTGGATGAGATTGGGGAGTTCGACTGGGGAGGTGCTGGCCTTTGTGCCATGTATCATGAGCTGTGCAGCATCTCCTATGGCACGCTTTGCGGGTATGGTGGTACCTTCATTGTGCTTGAGGTTAGTATTACTCTGTGGTATTTTTGTTGGTTGACATCTGCCTAAGTGACTGACAAAATTCTGTTTCCTGCAGCACTGGGTTTATGAGCATTTTTCGATGTTGGCTCCATCACTGAAAGAGTCCAATGCTATTGATCCTCCTTACAGACGCATTTGGAGGATGTCCAACAAACCTGACTTCATGATGAAAACATTTGATCAGTGCAGACAGTTCTTTGCTACTGTGACCGCAGACCAGGTATTTCTCCGTTGATCTTAATATGTCTCTTACTGTTTCATCTCCTATTACTGCATATTGCAATCTGTTTGCAGGTGAGATGGTCTCCATTCATCAGATTTTTGGAGTGGATCCCTGATCGGATCAGGCCTAGCATAGCCTTGGCCTCTTGTCGACTCTTACTCCGCTGTGAGTCTCTGAGGATGTTCTATTTAGGGGAGAGGGTAAGGGCACAGGTTATAGGAGATAGAGTTGTGCCACTGCCACCTCCGATAGATATGAGATTTGGGCTGGCTATCTTGGGAGAGGATGAGTGGGTTAATGGAGCTTCCTGTCTAGATTTTCTGTTGCCTGATGCAGATTACGATGACTTCTGTGAGACATCCTTGATCCATAGGACACCTCCCTTGGATAGAATGCGAGAGCCATCTCATAGAAGGTCAAGTTCAGCATCTTCCTGAGGTCCTCCCTCCAAAGTTGGGAGTTTTTCATAGGCCGATGGTACTGTTCCGGTTGGCAGCATGGGTCATAGGGTCGGACCTTCAGGCATTATGGCCGGCCATTCAGGCTTTGCAGCTAATCCTGCTGGGGTTGGCCCTTCAGGGGCTAGCAGCTTTGCCCCAGCTCCAGCTCCAGATGTTTCAGTGGGAGGACCGACAGATTCAGTTCCCTTGCCTACTAGTCTTATCTGCTTGCCAGCCTATCTAGATTATTTTTCTGATGACGACCAATTACGTCGTTATCATCTTCCTAATGCACGTCCAGCCTTCTTTCCTACTATCCCTGAGACTGTGATAGAGGTAGTGATTTTTGCTCAGCTAGAACTCTTATCCTTTTGATAGTTTTGCCTTGTACTGATTTCTGACATATCTTTCTTCCTCAGGTTCCCATGAGTTTTGTTCGCCATCACTACAACCTTTTAGGCCGCTATGCATTTGCTTTGACCTCCTTTCTGCATGAGAGAGATTTGATGGAGGATAGTCACAAACAAGATGTGCCCAGGCGAGGACGTTGCAGACCCAGGCGTGGTTGCTAGAGACCTGTTTTATCAGTTTTTTTTTTGCCTTTTCATGTATACATGAATGATGGATGTATGCATGATATTTTGGATGTATGCACTTTAATGTTTATATGACATTTTGGAAAATGTATGACATGTTATGTTTTGAATGATATGGATGCATGATATGAATGCGGATGTTTGGCTAAAATAAGAATTCCATTGCGCTGCACCTTACGCTTTTTCTCTCATTTTCTACTTGATTTTGAGAAAAATAAACAATTTTAAACCCGAAATCATGTAAAAACTTGTTTTGAGGGAAGGAGGCAGAAGGAGGCAAGATGGCTTGGGCGGCACAGTAGGCGTGCCGCCTGTACGGGCGGCACGGCTACTGTGCCGTCGACTCAGGCGGCACATTTGTCATGCCGCCGCCGTAGCGGCACGACCAGCGCACAGGGCGGCACGCTTACTGTGCCGCCGGCAGCATTAACTGCAGGTCAGATTTGCCTATTTAAATAGCTTTTTGGCCATTGTCAGTCCGTACTTCTCAATTTCTGTGCCTCAAAAAGTCACTTTCAATCATTTTTTTGTTCTCCATTAAAAAAATTTTATTTTTTATTTCTCACAATGGAGCCTTATTTCAGCCATGCGATATTCTTATGGTGCAAGAACCTCACAAAAGTGGAGAGAATTAATTTAGGAAAGTATGGGGTAAGCGTTATGCCCACCCTAAGAGGAATAAAGGTGGATTGGGAATTTTTGCGCGCCTGTTTGCGCTTTTGGGATCCAACTTCCCATGTCTTCAGGTTTAGGGCATCTATGGAAGAGATGTGTCCTACTTTTGAGGAATTTTCTGTACTGCTTGGATCTTATCCAGCGGCTGTGCTGGCTACTCCTGTAGAGAAGGTAGGGTATTTCAACTCTTTCAAAAGACTTCTTGATTTGAGCACTGAGGCTGTTAGTCCCATGATGGTGGATGACTGGGTAGATCTGAATGCTGTGATAGCAGAGTTTCATGATCCCAAAGATTTTGAGGATGATAGGTGGTTCCATTTGAGGATGCGGGCTTTATCCTTTTGTCTGACTGCTAGATACATTTTTGTAAGCCCTACTGGTTGGGGTGATGCCAGAGTTACTGAGCTGATTCTACAAATGGAAGAGGGGAGATCTATTGCAGCTATAGTGCTGGCTGAGACCATCATGAGTTTAGACAGGTCTTATACTTCTGATGGGCCGTGGTCAATTAGCCTTATTATCCTTCAGGTTAGTTGAATTCTGACTTCTGTATTTCAAATCAACTACTTTTTGTGTTTATGCTTATCTCTTCTGCACTTTTCAGATTTGGCTGAGAGACCATCTCCGGATAGTTGGACCTCCCACGAAGAAGGACTATTCTGCTTCATTGTATAGAACTCAGACCATTGTGATAAAGCGGGATTCTGAGAAAGAATGGACAAAATGGTTGATGGAGCTGGACTCTGACGACCTGCTGTGGAGGTGTGAATGGTATAAAATCAGAAGATTCATGACCATGAGTTTTGGCTACAAAATGGTTTATTTGCTTAGGTTGAAGATGGTGACCTTTTACCAGGCTACTAGGGTTATGCGCCAAATGGAACATAGTCAGGGCATGCCCCCAGATGGCGCTCTGTTTGAGTCTATTTTGATTACCAAGACTGTTGCCTGAGCTGTAAGAAATGGATGGGTGAGAGGTTTTCATGTTGTTCGCCCTGCTGACTAAGGCGGTAAATCCACACAGTATATTGATTGGTGGATAGCCAACTCTTGGAAATCAGAGAAGGCTAAAAGAGCTGCTATTCTTGAGGAGATAGAAGAAGAAACATGATTATTGTTTTAGTTTGGAACAAATTTTTGACCATGTCTATATTTTCTTTTAAATGTTCCAAAGTTTAAATGAGATAAAATAAGACATCATTATTTCATTTTTTTATCTCTTTTGTTGCTCTAATTTTTGCCTAAGCCACCCTTTCGGGTTTTCAACTTAGCAAGCTTTTTGTTTCATTCATTTTCTTAATGACACAATTAAGAGCCGAATGATGAAGAGTTTTATTGATGAATTGGACCGAACCCGCATGGGCTGCCTACGTATCTCCTTACAATGACTTATGATTTTTATTTCTTTTTTTTTTATGGAGAATCAGGTCCACGTAGTTCTGATTTTGAGGAAAAGAATGTGAATGCCGATCATGATTTGCAAATGCTATGCATGAGTTACAAGGATGCTTTATGCAAAGTATCTCTTGAGTTGATCTAGGTTACATGGGCTAGCAAATTCTATGCCATCCAAGTCTGTCAGGATTGCCGCTCCTCTAGATAAAATCTTTTTGATTAGAAAGGGACCACTCCAGTTTGGTCTGAATTTTCCCTTTGTATCATGAACAAGTGCCCTTATTTCTTTCAAAACAAGGTGACCCTCTTGCAATCCTCTGTCTCTGACTCTCTTATCAAAATGTCGAGCCAGTTTCTGTTGATAACCTTGCATCTGATATAAGGCATCCATTCTCTTTTCGTCGATGGCTAGAAGTTGGTTATGGTAACCTTTCGCCCATTCCACTTCGTCCAACTGGCTCTCTCTCAAAATGCGAGCTGACTTGATTTCTACCTCGATTGGTAGGACGGCCTCCATCCCATACACCAAAGAGTAAGGTGTGGCACCGGTTGGAGTACGCACTGTTGTTCTGTATCCCTATAAGGCATATGGCAAATGCATATGCCAATCCTTATGGTTGTCAGCCATCTTTTGCAGTATACTCTTTAGAGTCTTGTTTGCGGCTTCAACTGCGCCATTTGTCTGAGGCTTGTATGGAGAAGACTTGTCGTGTTGAATTTTCTCCTTCTTTAATAGCAGAGCAACCTCCTTTTGAAAGTGAGATCCCACCTATAAAAGATGTTGGTACGGATAAATTGAGCTACTCATTTGGAGTCCAAAACCTGGTAAGGTGCAGCCTCAACCCATTTAGAGAAATAGTCAATGGCCACCAGAATGAACTCGTGTTTGCCGGAAGATTTCGAGCTTATTACGTCGATGACGTCAAGGCCCCAAGTTGCAAATGGCCAAGGCGTGGTGATAGGAGATAGAGGTACAGGAGGTTTCTTCTGAAGTTTTGCATAGATCTGGCACTTATGGCATCTCTGAACATACCTCGCGCAATCCTGATTCATGGTAAGCTAGAAATAACCCTGATTCATGATCTTGCGAGCTAGAGCAATTCTGTTCATGTGTGGACCTTCATTGCCACCATGCATCTGTTCCATGATCTGTTGGGCTTCTGAATTAGTGACACATCTCAGATGGATGTTATCCCATGTCCCCTTGTAGAGTACTTCCCCGTTTGGAATGAAACTCTTGGACAACTGTCTTAAAGTCCTCTTTTTTGTCTTAGAGGCTCCTTCAGGATAGAGTCCATTCTTCATGTAGTTGAAAATATCCCAAAACCATGGCTTGCTATCAGCTGTTTGTACATTCAGACAATGAGTTACACAGCCTGACTCGTGTTTAACTTCAATGGTAACTGGTCTGATTATGAAGCCGTCGCTTATATCCAGCATTGAGGTGAGTGTTGCCAAAGCATCAGCAAATCTGTTCTTTATCCTTGGTAGATAATGGAAAGACAGTTCATGAAAACTAGCTGCTAGTTCATTTAAACGCCTATGGTAAGGAACCAAGCGCTCTTCTTTGATCTTCCATTTTCCCAAGGCTTGGGAGACTATCATATTCGAATCCCCATAAATCTCGAGGCATTTGATCTTGAGCCTTATTGCTGCTTCAAGACCACAGATGCAGACCTCATACTCTGCTTCATTATTTGTCACTTCAAAGTTTAACTTGATTGCAATGGGTAAGTTTTCCCCATTTGGTATGATGAATACAATACCAGCACCATATCCTTTGTTGTTGGATGCCCCATCAAAGTAAAGCTTCCAAACTTCATTGTCAATTGTCAGGATGTCTTCATCGGGAAATTCAGGTTCAACCCAATGATCATCTACTGGAGCTGCAGCTAACTGATCAGCCACTATGCTAACTTTTACTGCTTTTTGCTGCACATATTTCAAATCATATGCAGCTAACACAGCCATCCACCTTGCCATCTTACTGTCAAGAACCAGCTTCTCCATAAGGAATTTCAAAGGGCTCTTGTCAGCAAGAACATGAGTTGTAAAGGAGCAAAGGTAGTGTTGCAGCTTGTGGCAGACCCATACCAAAGCAAGGCACAGTTTTTCTGTAAAACTGTACTTGAGCTCATAAGATAGCATCCTCTTGCTCAGGTAATAGATTGCATTCTCCTTGTTGGAGTCTGGAGCATTTTGGGCAAGCATTGCCCCCATTGCTTCATCGGTTACTGATAGATAAAGCAACAAGGGCTTTCCAAACCTTGGCGGCTGTAGCACTGGTGGGTTTAGTAAATACTATTTGATATGGTCAAAGGCTCTTTGGTAGTCATCATTCCACTACTTGGAGGCTCCTTTTCTGAGTAGTTTGAAGATGGGACCACATACATCAGCCAATTGATTGATGAATCGACTGATGTATTGCAGTCATCCAATGAAAGCTCTGATCTCCTTTTCTGTTTTTGGAGGTGGCATTTCCAGAATTGCCTTCGACTTAGCAGGGTCCACTTCTATACCCTTCTTGCTGACCATGTGGCCCAGGAAAACTCTAGATGGGGCTCTAAAGACACATTTGGCAGGATTGAGTTTGAGATTGTATTGGCGAAGTCTAAGGGAGAATCGCCTTAATGCCTCTGAATGGCTTTCAACAGTGGTGCCTTTGATTACCATGTCATCCACATAAACCTCAATTTCTTTATGCATCATGTCATGGAAAATCGTAGTTGCCATCCTCTGGTAGGTTGCTCCAGCATTTTTAAGTCCAAATGGCATGACCCGGTACCATTCAGTAATGAAAGCTATTTTCTCTTTGTTAGGAGGATGAACCATGATTTGATTATACCCTGCAGCCAGATTGGTTAAGGAAACCAATTTAGAACCTGCCATGCGGTCTACCAACAAATCAATGTGAGGTAAGGGAAAATCATCCTTAGGACAGGCTTTATTTAGATCCCTCTAATCCACACACATTCTGACTTTGCCATCTTTCTTGGGAACTGGCACAATGTTGGCCAGCCAAGATGGATAGTTGATGGGCTCGATGAAATTGTGATCCAATAGCTTGGCAATTTCTTCTTTGATTGGAATAGACCATTCTATCTTAAGTCTTCTCAACTTCTGTTTGATGGGCTTAGCACCTGGATAAACTGGGATTTTGTGAACTACGATGCTTGGATCCCACCCTGTCATGTCTTTCGGTTGCCATGCAAAACAGTCTTGAAACTCTCTGATCATTCTTTCAATGTGATCCCTATCTATGCATGCAAATGCAATGTATGTAATTTTTTGCATGTCATGAGTGCCAGCATTGACGGGCTCTTTAATTGTGTCATCTTTTATTTCATTTATTTCATTTTTATTTGATGTCTCATTTAAGTCAGATTTAAAAGTTGGAACATCAAAGAAAAATAGAGACATAGAGTCGTAAGAGAAAAGAGTTTGACTTTTATTGATTTCAAGTGGGGATATGTCCCAGTTTACATCAAAAGAAAAAGTGAGACCCTTAAGGTCAATTACATCATCAACAGAAGAAATAGAAGAGATAGACTCAAATTCAGAAGATGAATCTATCTCAGCCTGGGACTCTGACTCAGGTATGGATTCTGGTTCAGACTCTGGTTCAGATGGATAGAAGGGGCTCTCCTCAAAGGACCAATTTTGCAGCTCGGTCTCGGTGGGCTGGATTAAGGTGGAAAGGTCAGTTTTCTCCTCCTCAACAGTGAGCATGGATACTTCATCAAAGAGACTAGCTTCCATGTTCTCTTCCCAATCTCGACTGAGCATGTAGATTGGTTCATAATCTTCTATCTCAAGCCTGACATCAGAGAAAATTTCAAATCCGGGAATTAGTTTTCCGGTAATAGGGCAAACCCAAGGCTCAAGAAAGTTACAGTAAGGAACTATGTCACCTTCCTTTATAAAATAGCCGTTTAGGATTTTGAAGTAAGGCTGCATGGGCCAGTCATAAACCTCACCTCTTTTAAGGGCAGCTATTCTGTCTTTGGCCCGATTCTCCATCTCTTCCATATCCTCATCAGTGGGCTTGTACCCTAGCCCAAATGGTGGTGTTGCCACAGGATAATCTAGGAAGGACTTCAAGCCCTGTTGGCTTCTTCCCAAACCTAAACCAGGAAAGTAATTCATTTTGCGGAGCATGTTAGCAACAGCAATATTCCCAAAGGGGTCAAAATCAAAGGGAATGAATTCTTTACCCTCTTCACCCTCAATGTATTGTATGAAGGAGAAGCCTAAAAGTGGATAGGAGGATAGCTCAGGCTGAATTTTAAGAATAGGAACAGAGCTTGGAATGTCTGGTCTTTCGTGCATGTCCCCTTTTACAGTCACGATCCCATTTTTGAAAGGGAACTTGACCTTCTGGTGTAGGGAAGAAGGGATAGCCTTTGCTTGGTGGATCCAGGGCCTCCCCAGTAATAAGTTGAAGTAAGAAGGTACATCAATCACTTGGAATGGTATGGTGAAAGATGTTGGCCCAATGGTTACATCAATTATGGCTACTCCAAGGACCTCCCTCTTTGTGTTATCATACGCCCTTACAATCTGATCTAAAGGGGTAAAATCAGTAACCTCCAATCCTAAGCAGCTTGCCACTTTCAGAGGACACACGTTAAGAGCTGAACCATTATCAATGAGAACCATAGGCACAGTCTTTCCCCATGTAACCACTGTGATGTATAGGGCATTGTTGTGGTTAGGATCTCCTTCTAGAATGTCAGTTTCTCCAAAAGTAATAGATACCCCTTTTGCAGCAAAGGTAATAGAAGCCACAAGGTTTTCCGGTGTGATGTCAATTGGAGTTTGACATTGATTCAGCGCCTTGCAAAGAGCTTGGCGGTGAGGGTATGAAGATTGGATCAAACTCCAAATTGAAATGTTGGCTTGTGTCTTCTTGAGTTGTTTAAGAATGGGATCTTCGTCTAGTTCAAGAATCCCTTTTAATTTATCGGTTGGTACAAAAATGGATTGGGTAGGTTGTGTGTTTGGGGTTGGTTGGTTCTGGATAACTCTGCCACTTTTGGTGATGGCATCTATCTCCTCAACTAAGTTAGAGAGATCTAGGACACAGCAATAGCTAGGATTTGGCTCTATCAAGGAGATAAGGTCAACTCCCTCATGATCATTTATGGCATTTACTGTGTGGTTAGGCAAGGGGTTGGTGTTGATGTTTGGTCGAGCTTTTGGGGGAATTAGGTCATTGGAGTCAATGAGGTCCTGAATTCTGTGTCTAAGGGCCTTACACGCATCTGTTTTGTGCCCAGGTCCCTGATGGTAATCACACCTCTCATGTGGGTTGTAGTTTTTGGGAAGTGGATTGGGGACTGGTTTTGGCTCCAGAAGTTTTACCATATTTCCCTCAAGTAGCTTCTTCAGGATGATACTCATAGGCACACCCCCAAGATCAGAAAACTGCCTCCTTTCAATGTGGATAGGCTTCTTGATTGTCATAGTATTAACTTCCCCCCCTTTCTGATTTATTGAGGAAGTAACATTACCCTGATGAGCGGGCTTCTTATATCTTGACCCTGATGGAGTGTCTTCTCTGATATGACCACTTTGTATCAAATCTTTGATTTTTGAAGCAGTGGCAATTAGGGCTTTAAAGGAAGGCAGGTACTGAGTCTATAGCCTTTCCTGGTAAACTGGCAAAAGGTTCTTGACAATGATGTCAATTTGCTCATTTTCAGGAGGTCTGTTTACCATTTAAGAAGCCTTCTTCCTCCACCTCGTAAGGAACGAGGAGAAGGATTCCTTAGCATTCTGTTTGGTGGTCTCGAGGTCTCTTCTGGTTACATCGACCTCGATGTTGTAATGGTACTGTGAAACAAAAACATTGCAGATGTCTTCCCAGGTCCGCTTCTTGGTGACATCCAAATCCACAAACCACTTCACAGCTGGTCCAGTCAGTGATTGTTGGAATAATTGGGCTAGAAGTTGATTATCCACCCCCTATGGCTACATAGCTCCCACATAGACTTTGAGGTGGGTCTTGGGGCAGGTAGTCCCATCAAATTTATCAAATTCAGGCATTCTGAATCTGGGAGGAACCCTTGCATTAGGGAATAAGCTTAAGGATTCTGTATCAATCAAATCCTCCTTCTTCTTCATCCCTAACAGCATCTTTTCCATGCGCTCCATCTTGTCCATGCAGGCTTTTATCTTAGGGTCAACCTCCTTCCTTTGGAAAGGATCCGCGGGTTGGGAGGTGGAGGTAGAAGTGATGTTTGGTGAGTTATTCTTGAGGAACTCGGGTGATGGGATTGGTAGTGGTGGGATGGCATCAGTGTTTGCCATTTCTTTGTCTTTGGATTCGACTCTGGAAGTAGATCCATAGACAGGATAATAGGTGGGTTTCGGGTCAATCTTGAATGATTTTGGCTCAGTGGGGTTTTGGGCTAGAGAGGTCTGTTCCAGCATGGTTCGGACATCCTCCATGATTGCCCTCCTTTAGGCCCTCAACATGTCTTGGAAAAGGGCCTCCTGCCTTTTCATGATGATTTCTTGATGCTCAAAAAGTTTAGAAAATAGTTCATCAAAGATCTCATCAGCCCTGGTAGTAGTGGTCTCTTCTCCAGCAACAGACATCTTTTCAACCTTTAGGATAAAGAAAATAAAGCTGGGTCAATTTCTAGCTTAGGTATGGAATGAACATCATGGATTATATTTGGGACCATGGGTTGACATGGGTTTTTGGGACTAGCAGTGTTTGAGTGGAATTAAGACTCTCCAACTTTGTAAGGTTTTATGCATGCATGCATGTATGCATGAATGGAAAAAAGGGTTTCATGATAATGACATACCAAGTTTCAGTATTATGGTACATACAATCCTAAAGGAATGGTTCTATGAGTCATTACATGAAAGGATTATGGTGGTTTTGAAGGGAACCCATCACACTAAAGATGCGATATACCTAACCACATGTGAGATAAGGAGCCTCGCGTGGGTCGAATGGTACGTGCATACTCGTTACACCTCTAAAAGGTTTAGAGGATACATCGTGGGCTAGATGATTTCACTATCGGCAAGCAGACCTAAGGAAGGTTGCCCACTCGATGTTACTTTCTATCCTTTGTTTTCCTAGGAATCTAGGGTTTTGTGGACAAGGAGTCCGATGTAATGATGCATGAAAGAGTTATTTTGCTTTTGAAGCCAAACTTGGTATTTTACCAAAAGTAATCCACTTTATCTTTTATTTGAAAAAGATTTTATATCCCCAGTGGAGTCGCCAACTGTGAGGCCTCGCCCGAGCACCGGTCCGATCCGCCGAGGGATCGAAATGCTCTTCGGGAGAAACTCCACGATTGGAACTCACTGTGAGTTCACAAAATTGATTTTTGTATTTTGAAGGTTGAAAAGTGATTCGCCACTTTAATTTATTTATTTTAATTGGGAAAATTAAAGAAAACCCAACATGATTGACTCCAAAATAATTTGGTTTATCCCAATGGAAAAGTGCACCAATCCACGAGTGACCAAGGAGGGCTCGGGGATCAGGTTTTGGTAATTACACAGTTAAGAAAATGTTATTATTTTTAGTTTGGCTTGAAATGCAAAATAACTTTTAAAATTTAATTTTTGTGTATGCATGAACAAAAAATATAATGATGAATGAACATATATATATATATATATATATGATGTGATGGAATGACAATAGTAAATAAATAGGCCAGATAAACCCTACTTAATTATTACAATATCAAAACAAATGGAATAAAGGGGATCTTTACTCTAGCCCTTATGGGTACTAGGGAAAGCACACATTCCCCAAACAAAATAAACTGAAAACAAAATCACAAAATAAAGGATTAATGTGAATAAATAAAAGGACAAAAATATTGATAAAAAGATTTTTGGAGTTGATGCCCTTCAGAATGGCAGCCTGCGTATCCTATTGAATAGGAATCAAACCCCACGCAGTTCTCCCTTCTTGCGAAGGAGGGGTTTTAGAAATGTGTTGATTTGCTTGTTAACTTAATTCTGATTCTTAAATTAATAAGTTTTAGATCTTTTCAATTTTAGACCTAAAGAGAATTCTAGATCTGAATTTAGAATTTTAAAGATAGAAAAGGGATTATACCTTTGCTTTTCTTGGTTTTCTAACGAATGGAAAGAGTCTTGCTCTGGATCTCAACTCCACTTTGATTCAAAAGAAACTTGGAATCTGGATTGCTTTGAAATGCGTTGGAATGCCTCAAATGAGCTTGAAATGTATTGGAATGTGTTGGAAGTTGTGTGAAGTCGTCAGAAACTATGCCAAATGAGGCTGGAGGAGGCTTCTATTTATAGAGCTGACAGAGGAGGTGTCGGCGGTACGGACAGCGGCATCGGTGCGGCGCCGGCGATAGGGGCGGCACAGCTGACGCTCCAGCCGTCTGGGTGGCACACCAAACGTGCCGGCCGTTTGGGCGGCACGCCATACGTGCCGCCATACCGGCGGCATGATTTTCATGCCGTACCGACGGCATGGCTTTCTTCCGGCAGCATGGCCTTTTTTCGGCGGCACGGCATGCATGCCGCCTCCTGGGCGGCACAAAAATCGTGCCTCCCAACACCACTCGCGCGGCTCACACTGTTTTTGTCTGTTTCAAGCCCGTTTCAGCTCTGATTCGAGCTCTGCTTGATTCTGTGGATTTGTAATTGAAAGACGATCCACTGGAGGTGCATTTTTGAGGGTTCACAAACACATATTATGCATATTAAAATTAATTTAATATGTCACATACTCATCAATCACTTAGGTCACAGATTCTCACACAAGCACACACTTAGCCTTATTAGTTCTAAATCAAGCAATTTTATCACGAAAATTCCTAAGGTGGGTGTGGGTTGTTACATTCTCCCCCCTTAAGGAAATTCATCCTTGAATTTAAACCCTTACCTAGTTACTCTTGAAAAGCTGAGGATGCTTCTGTCGCATTTCCTCCTCCGCTTCCTAAGTGCACTCATCTATCCCATGATTTCGCCATTGAACCTTAATCATGGGTATCTCCTTATTTCTTAACTTCTTTACTTGTCGATCCATGATAGCTATTGGTGACTCCTTATAAGATAGTTGCTCATCTAACGTAATGTCTGGAGGTAAAAGAATGTGCAATGGATATGACACATATTTCCTTAACATGGAAATGTGGAACACTGGATGCATATGCGCAAAAGTTGGAGGCAGGACAAGTCTACAAGACACTTCTCCAACCTTATCTAAGATTTTGAAAGGACCAATGAAACAAGGTGATAATTTCCCTTTCTTGCCAAATCTCATAACTCCTTTCATTGGCAAGACCTTTAAGAACACGTGATCTCCTACGGCAAATTGGATTTCCTTTCGCTTAGGGTTCGCGTAACTCTTTTGTCGACTGAATGCCGTCTTCAGTCGATCTTGAATTATTGGTACTTTCTTGGTGGTCCGCTTAAGCAATTCGAGCATTTCTATATGTTTGTCTCCAGGTTCAATCCAACAAATCAGAGAACGACAACTTCTCCCCTACAACGCTTCGTGTGGCGCCATGCTAATGGACAAATGATAGCTATTGTTGTAAGAGAATTAAATCAGGGGTAAATACTTATCCCAGCTACCACCAAAATCCAAGACACACATCCTTAGCATGTCCTCGAGTGTCTGAATCGTTCTTTCAGACTGGCTGTCCATTTAAGGGTGAAACACCGTGCTAAAATCTAATTGTGTTCCTAACGCTTCTTGCAACTTTTGCCAGAACCTTGAGGTGAATTGAGTTCCTCGATCAGAGATGATAGAAATTGGCACTCCATATAGTTTCATGATCTCATCTACATATAACTGTGCATACTGAGTTGCAGAATGTATGGTCTTAACTCCTAGGAAATGGGCAGACTTTGTCAATCTATCTACTATGACCCATATAGAATCATATCCTTTAGAGGTTCTAGGTAAGCCAACAATGAAGTCCATAGTGATGCGCTCCCACTTCCATTCAAGTAGTCGAATCTCTTGTAGCAACCCTGAGGGTCATTGATGTTCATACTTGACTTGCTGGTAAGTCAGGTAGGATGCTACAAACTTAGCTACATCTTTCTTCAATCCAGGCCACCAATAATTAGCTTTCACGTCATAGTACATCTTGGTAGTTCCAGGATGAGCGCAGTAAGGTGTCTGATGTGCTTCCTTCAATATCCTTTCCTTTAGTCTATCCACATCAAGCATGCATACTCTATTCTTACACTTTAAAACTCCATTGACTATCTCAAGCTCAGGATTCTTTCCTTCTCTCATCTCATCCTTTAACTTCATCAAGTATGGGTCTCCATCTTGCGAATTCCTTATTTCTTCCATTAACTTAGATCTCACTTGGAAATGAGCCAATAGAACTCTTGATCCTCCAATCTCCAATCTCAATCCTTGATTAAACAATTCCTTTAGTTCCTTCACAATGTGCCTTTTTCTCACATCCACATGGGCTAGGCTTCCCATTAACTTTCAACTCAAGGCATTTGCCACTACATTTGCCTTCCCGGGATGATAAAGAATCTAACAGTCATAATCCTTTAATAGTTCAATCCATCTCCTTTATCTTAGATTAAGGTCTCTTTGGCTCAAGATATATTGAAGACTCTTATGATCCGTGTAGATCTCACACTTCGTCCCATACATGTAATGTCTCCAGATCTATAGAGCAAACACTACCGCAGCTAATTCTAAATCGTAAGTAGGGTAATTCACTTCATGTCTCTTTAGTTGTTGTGATGCATAGGCGATGACTTTACCATTTTGCATCAAGACGCACCTAAGTCTTACTCTCAAAGCATCACAATAGACCGTGAATCCTTCTTCTTCTTTAGGTAATGTCAAAACTGGTGCCGATACTAAACACTCTTTGAGTTTCTAAAAACTTTTCTCACAGGACTCTCCCCAATTGAACTTAACTTGTTTTCTTGTCAACTTGGTCAATGGGGTTGCTATCTTAGAAAAGTCCTGTACGAATCTACGATAATATCTTACCATGCCCAAGAAACTTCGTACTTCAGAAACTATTGTGGGCCGCGGCCAATTCGCTACTACTTCAACTTTCTTAGGATCAACTTGAATTCCTTCTTTACTTACTACATGTCTAAGAAAGTTGACCGACTCTATCCAAAACTCACACTTAGATAACTTAGCATAGAGTTGGTGATCACGTAATGTTTGAAGTACGATCCTCAGATGTTCTTCATGTTCCTCTTTATTCTTCGAGTAAATCAGGATGTCATCGATGAACACGATCACGAACTTGTAAGGAATGACTTGAAAACTTAATTCATCAAGTCCATAAAAGTAGCAGGAGCATTCGTCAAATCGAATGGCAAAACCGTGAACTCATAGTGTCCATATCTAGTATGAAAGGCAGTCTTGCAGATATCTTCTCCTTGTATCTTTAATTGATGATAGCTAGACCTTAAGTCAATCTTGAAGAAGTGACCAGCTCCTTGCAGTTGATCAAAAAGATCATCAATCCTTGGCAATGGGTATCTATTCTTTATAGTGACTTTGTTAAGTTGATGATAATCGATGCACATTCGAAATGAGCCATCTTTCTTCTTTACAAACAACACTGGAGTGCCCCATGGCGAACTGCTTGGTCGAATGAAGCCCTTATCCAGCAGATCATGCAATTGTGTCTTTAACTCCTTTAGCTCCATTGGTGCCATACGCTATGGCGGTATCGATATCGGTTGCGCACCGAGTAGCAATTCGATGTTGAACTCGATCTCACGATTATGGGGTAATCCGGGTAAATCTTCTAGAAAGAAATCCATGAACTCATCCACTACTGGGATGCTCTCGCCTCACATGGCAGCTTCTTTGTCAGTGTCTACTACATGAGCTAGATACGCTTGGCATCCTTTCCTTAACATCCGCCTTACTCCTAAGGCTGATATCAAGTTCAAAGGATTCTCATTCCTATCTCCTTGGTACACAAACTCCTTCCCATCTCTAGTTTAAAACTCGACAAGTTTCTTTCTACAGTCAATACGAGCTCTATGCTCATATAACCAGTCCATCCCTAATATCACATCGAATTCTGGTACGTCCAATTCTAGCAACACTACAGGAAGTGTTTGTCTATTAATGTCTACATCACATCCCTTATACTCATACTTCACTTCCATCACTTCCCCTAAAGGAGTTGCTATTACTAACGGTTCACTCATCAATTCCTTATCTATTCCCAAATACTTAGCAAAACAAGGTGACACAAATGAATGGGTAGCACCAGAATCAATTAAACATTTTGTGCTAGAACTTTGGATGGGGATGATACCTGTGATGGCGGTGTGTGAATCGCGAGCCTCTTGTAGATTTAACGCGAAGACTTGACCCTTGCCCTTATTCTCTATCGTCGGTGCATTCCCAACCGTTGGTCCTTTATCCTTGACTCCTTGTCCTTGCGTTTGGAACAGCTTGGGTTGTGGTTGTACTGTGGTCCTACTCCCTTGGCTCTTCATCTAAGGGCAGTCCTTTATGAAGTACCCCATTTGCCCACACCTAAGGCAAGCGCCAATATCATTCCGGCAAATTCCAAGATGTTTCCTTCCACATTTGCCGCATATAGGGATCTCTTGCTTAGTTTGACCATTATGTGGTGCGGATGATGGAAACTCCTTCTTTTGCTCCCCTCCATTTCCATGCTGTCCTTTATGACCTTTATTCTTATGCCTTCCCTTCTGGTCTCGTTCAACTCGTTCGGCTCTCTCCACCTTGTATCTCTTTTCCATGACCTTGGACTTGTCTATGAGCTTGGCTAAGGTTGGAAACTCGGTTGCTGCCAATAAATTAAATAGAGGTGTGATCAGTCCTCTAAGGAAACGATTGACGCGACTTGCTTCAGTAGGGATGATGTTGATAGTGAAATGACTAAGTCAGTTAAACTCCTTAGCATAATCAGACATGGACATTCCTAGTCTTTGCTTCAGTTGCTTGAATTGCAATGCCCTATCTTGCCTTTCTCCTTCTGGTAAGAATTGATCCATTACTTCTTGCTTAAATTCTACCCACGTAGGTGGGTCAGCTCTATAAAGTCGTTCTTCGATATTCCTTTCATACCCATACCAAGCTTCTTTCTTGAGTTGGAGTCCTACCAATTCAATCACTTAAGCATCCGAGCAAGATAAACGACGTACTACCTTATCCATCTCATCCAAAAATTCATGAGGGTCATCTCCTTCCTCACCATAGAAAGTAGGCGGTTGCAGCTTCTTAAATTCTGCCACGGTCATTCCCTCATCAGGTAGTCATTTCCTCTCTCTTTGAGCAGGTGTCACTACCGCAAGTGGCATAACTCCATTCCTTTCTTGAGTCGGCGGTGCTTCCCGCCTTTGAGCTTATAGCTCGTCCAGTGCCTTGCACAAATCCCTCATTTCTTCGTGCATGGATTGCACTTCTTGCAAAGTCACTTGCTCACTAGAGCCCATAGTCGGTGCCCTCAAGTTGGATCTTTCTCTTGACCGTATAGGTGCAGAGGCAGCATTCGATGCGGTGTCCGATATAACATTGTCATTAGCCCTAACGGATTGGGCGACTATGCAAACCTTCTTCTTAGGAGGCATTCTTTCTATCATAATAAGGGAATTTAGTACTAATCCCTTATCCTAACCTATTTATCCTCCCCCTTATCCTAGCACACGTTATCATGCATTTACCATGTCACATCACTAAGCACACGTCATATATAAATCATATATCACATAGTTTTTCACATATCACACATCATAATCATATAGCATATATCTTATAATATCACACTATAGCATAATAATGAAGGAAATCATCTCATCCTAGGTGACTAGGCAATCAAGGGAAATCATTCATATCATATAAAGTGTTATGCCGTTATGTCGATCATCATATCTACTCGACCTAATTATCGTGTCCACCTCCAGAGCAATCAAGAGCAACATGGCCACTACTACCACATCGATAGTAAAGGAGATCTCTATCTTGACAGCGATTAGCTGAAGATGCAGACCTTACTGGCAAGATCCCCTCTCTGCTCAATAATCCCTGACCTGAGCTGCTCCATATCCTCTCTTAGTGCATGAATCATTACCTTAAGACGTCGATTTTCCTCCTTCAAGTATGAACAGTTATCCTCCAATTTCTAAACCTTACTATATATCCAATTAGGATCTAAGCGTTCCTTGGGGTCCTCTTCTTCGTTGAGGGTCTTCTCTCTCATGGGGCGAATCACAGTTACAACTTTCTCGAGCCTCTCTGGCCAAGTCCTCTTACAAGTCACATGAGGTGCTCTAGGTCACGGTCTTTGAGCAGGCGTAATCTTCTTGATCATTTGTCAGAAGAATCGTAAGCCAAGCAAATAATAATAAGGATTACTAATCTACTAGGATTCTGCAAAACTATGCTAGCGATATACTGCAAGTGACATGACAGGAAAAATTCCTATGCTCCAGGATTTTACTTAAGCAACTCATATAAAATAAGCCTAAACTAGACCTTTAAAAACTACGGCTCTGATACCACCTTTGTCACATCCCAACCTTATGAGATACGACGGTCCTAGAACATGGGAAGATATAAGGTAACCCACGCCTGTAGAACCTATTAACATATAACAATCATGCCTAGGATCTTACCGAACCTCTTTCATTAACTCATTTAAGACATTTAGATAAATACCATAATTTACGGAAGACTTAAAGTAAATTGTTACATATAAAATCCGTAAGGAAAATAATACAAATCCCGATGAGTATCAATTAACATTCCTGGAGCATCTAAAGATAAGACTTCATAAACATAGTATTATTGATAACTCGGACAAGGAATTCCCTAAGCGAAGTAGAATGCTTGAGCCATCACCTTGCCTCCTCACATTTGCTTACCTGGAACCACACAAGGAAAAGGGGTGAGATAGATGATCTCAATGAGTAAACGAAAAGGCACATACATTATCACATATTCCTTTGAAAGGAAACACATAGCTTTTACACATAGTTCATGGTTTATAACTCATGAATCAAGTTGCAATTTAGCAAGGGTTCAATTTAGCAAGTTTGCAGAAAATCACACTTATAACACATAGAGAGTGAAGGCTATTGCTCAATTCACTCGAAACACATTGAGGAGAGGTGGCCTTTGCTAAATTCCAACTCCTATCACATGGAAAGCATGAAGCTGATCAAGCTCCACGGCTAGAACTACCCCTTCTAACTGAGATGGATACACTACCCCTATCCATCGGGTTAAGACCAAGTGCACAGGTTCCGATGATTACCCGCATCGGCACAAGGATTCTGCATAAAAGGGTAAAGGTACCATAGCTAGAGCTATTGGTAAACACAATTAACAATATCACATAAGGCAACAATAACATGTATTTCAATAGCAATAGTAGTTTGGCTTTCAAACAATGATACAATAAAAGTGTAGTTCCAGAAAGAATACAAGTTAGGGTGTCAATCACAAGAAGTTCTCATTGGATAACAAAATAGTTTTAGACCAAATGTCCTTTGGCAAGCCAAGCTTGACAAAGAAATCATATAATAATATTTAAAAATGGAAAGAACTTGGGTTTCAAAGATCACAAAGGTTCACATATCAATATATCACAACATGATGTTGTTCATATTTGTAATAAGAACATTGTGTTTACTCACACTTGTAACAAAGAACATTGTGTTTACTCACCTTGGGGTTCTTTTGCTCCTAGTACACGTAGTTCCTTTTGCACTTCTAAGGCTCCTCAAACTCTAACATAATATTTGATTTAATACTTAGTATTTATTTACTCATGATGCTCCTATCCCATAACTACCCATGTACATATAGCATACATATACACTTAGAGTCCACACATAGGTGTACTCATCACTTGCACATAGCTCGTTGACTTAAAAGTCTTGCATACTTAGGCCTTATAGGCTCATATGAAAACACATTGCAATCATATCAATACCTTTTTAAGGTTATCACAATATCATTACCTCAATATCAATTCACTTATCAATTGTCTTAGTTCACTTTACACTTCCATACACGTCAACTTAACAATTGATCCTTCAAACATCATGCTTAACTCTTATGATCCCTTTTACTTCATTAACTCATAATCATATGTTCATCATCAATTCATCATAACTCCTAGTTCCAATTTCCTCAATCACATTTGCATTCTAATCACAATACAAGGTTAAGATACCTTAAGTATACTATAATATATTTAAGCTTATCTAGGATCATACCTTCAACTAACATGCAATTTTATCATTTATTATACATACATACATGTCAACAATCACCATGACACATCACATAAAATTTATAATCATTTGGAGAAAACTGTTCATGTAGGCCAAATGCATCATTAAGGTGAAAACCAAATTCTTCTTCTTTTCGTGCTTTCCGTCTATTTCAGAAATATGTAAAAACATGGTTTGAACCAAAATTTTTTATGTAAACATAACAAAAATCATTTTAGAACTTAAATCCATAAGAATCGGCCACTTTAGGTGTCATTAATATATAAAAATTCAATCTTTTGCATTATAGTGCACAAAACATAAGTTTTCTTGTTTTCGGTATTTTTCGGTCATTTCAGAAATATGCAAACAGGTTGTTTAAATCATTATTTTTCATTCAATCATTGAAAATATCAGTTTAGAACACATTCCTTCATGAATCGGCAGCCATAGATAGGGTTTATACAAAAAAATTCCAAGTTCAAAGGCTTAGGTGAAAAATCATGAGTTTCCGCGCATTTCATTTATTTCAGCGATAAATAGATACATGATTCAAGTCATTATTTTTCATCTAAACAAAACAAATATCATATTAGAACACCAATTCATACAAATCGGTAGCCATGTATTCATGAAAGAATAAAATTTTCCACTTTCTAAGTCCTAACATGAAAACCTTGAATTCCTTTGTTTTTCGAAACTTTTCAGTCATCACATAAATATGCAGAAATATTATTTCATGCAATATTTTTCATCAAAACAAATCAAAAATCAGTTTAGAATACAAACAAGTACAAATCGCCCACCCCCCCCCCCCCCCCCCCATGCTGTTTATGAAATAAAATTGTGATTTTAAGTTATAGAATTCACCTTTGGAGAAATCTTGCGGAAAGAATCGTGTTTTCGATAGAAAATAATTATCTCTCCCAAAAATTCACTCAAATAGAATTGAATCTATAGAAATCAGTAATCAAACAGTTCAAAATAATTTTCCTATAATTTATTTCATAGAAAACAGTTTAGAAATCAAAAGAGAATAAGAACTTACGATTACAATCACGAAATCGCGAAACGATAAAGTGTTTTTGATATTTCGGTAGAGAGAATTATTTTGAGAGGTTTTTCTGCCAAAATATAGAAAGAATAAGGAAATGGCTGTTGGAAACTCTTGTTTGGCCGAAAATTAGAATATATATTAGGGTTGGAGTGGAATTTCCACTTTTACCCTTAATGAAATAGGTTACGAGCATTTTTGTGTAGTGAGCTTTTTCTTTAAAAATTTCGGCTGAATGGATTTAAAAATAAAAATAATATTTTTCTTTTTAATTCTGGAATATTTTCCTCAAAAATATTTATTTAAAAATACCCATAAAATTATTTTATGCTTAAAAATTATTTTATGCATAAAAATTTATTTTATTTAAAATAAATTCTTTTATGCAAATGCACTTCATGTAAATCATTTATTTCACAATAGCAACACATATTATGCATATTAAAATTAATTTAATATGCCACATACTTATCAATAACTTAGATAACAGATTCTCACACAAGTACACACTTAGCCTTATTAGTTCTAAATCAAGCAATTTTATCACGAAAATTCCTATGATGGGTATGGGTTGTTACACATACATAATATAAGTTAGTGATTTGTGAAAACTAAACATAATAAAAAAAGTAAATTTTACATAATTTAACAATAATGGGCTTATGAATTTAAAGGCCAACATATTGTCCCAAACTGATTTTTCGAATTGAAAACCAAACTAAACCATTTTTAGTTACGGTCAATTTTTAATTTTGATGGTTTGCCTTATTTGATTCGGTTCGGTCATTCTATTAATGTAGTTCAGTTTAATCGGTTTTGATATTTCTTTAATCAAATTGAACCAAACCGACTGATATCCATCCTTACTTTTTTTATCAACTAATAATTGATATTATATGTTTATGAATATTATAGAAATAATATTCTAGTTATAAAAAATAATTATTATAATATTTGGAATAATTACTATATTTTATATTTTACAAAAATATTATATAATATATAAAAATTAAATATAATTTTTTATTAATACTTTTATTTTCATTATATATATATATATATATATATATATATATATATATATATATATATATATATATATATATATATATATATATATATATATATCATTTTTCATATCAACAACAATAACTATTAAATTTTTACTGAGTACTCATATTTATCAATTATCAACCATTAAACAATATTTACCAACTATTAGCGATTACAAGCAGTTAACTCCAAGATTCCTAAATCTATCCCTCGAGTTTGATAAAATATACTTGGTACATTAACTACGAGGAATCCTTTTTCCTGAAAAAAAAAATAAAAAAAAATGAAGGATTTCTCTCATTTTATTATTAAAAAAAAAAAAAACAAAGCAAAAATTATAAAAAAAAAATTCCAAAGTCACACGTGCTAATCAAAAATACCCATCCCACAAGTGGGAATCTGACCGGCTAAGTCTCGGTCAGCAGATAAACAACGGATAGTGTATGGGGCAAGTGGGGCATAAGAAATAATTGAAGAACTTATCATATGGGCACTTCTCTCTCTCTCTCTCTCTCTCTATCTCTCTGATTGAAGTAAAATAATACAGTCAGCAAGTTAGTAGCTAAGCATTATCTGCGGCTACATCGGTCCACGTGCGCTTACAGGCCATGGGTCCCATAACTGGCAGTAAAGAATACGACGAAACGACAAAGAAACAATAGCAACGGCTCTGATGTATCTTAAACTACTATTTTTATCCAACTCCCAATTGCACTCTATCATATTTTCAATTCACGCGCTCTATTTTTAAATTAATTAAAACAATTAACACTAAAATAATTAAATAACCCCGTCTTTTCAGAAAATTCCAAACACGAGTATTATACTCCCCAACTCTTAGAGACGACAATTTATATTATACTCATTGGTGTTTATTCAAATTTTATTCGGTTAAAACGAATAATATTCAAGCTGATTAGTTATAGGAAAGAAATAGTATTAAATTTGGATAAAGTATAGATAGTATAGTATTTTATTTATACTGTACTTGAATTATCGGGGTTATATATTTTATATAAAATTTGTATATTTTATTATTTTATATAAAGTTTTTAATATTTTAGCATCTAAAATAATTTTTATATTTTCTTAAATATAAAAATAGGTTATAATTGACTTAAATGTCTTTAAATAATTTGTATTCCAGTTATTATAATTTTATCGTTTTAATAATAGATTTTTAATAATTTAATAATTTTATTTAGATTACCAGAATGTCATTTAATTAAATTAATAATTTATTATATCTTATCATTTTATTAAGGACAAAAAAATTATTTTATATCATTGATATATAATGTTAAATTTAATCCAAAATTTATCTTATTTTCTCATTTTGTCATTTTGCTCATCCTCTTTCCTTAATTTTCTTTTTTTTTGAATCTTCATTTCTTTTCTCCTTATAATCGCTCTATTCAAACTCTCTGTAAATTTTTCTATTTTTAAACTTTTTAGATCTCATTCTATTTTCTTTTTGGATTTTCTTTTTTTTTTTTCCTTTGAATTTTCTTCTTTTTTTTTCTAGATATTCTTCTCTCTCTGGTTCTATAATTAAATAAGCTCTTATTAAACTAATATTGTTTTTCTTTTTACTTCTCATAATTTTGAGTGTAAATAGCAAAGTAAATAGTCACTTTTGTGTATTTGAGATGAATCTGCTATTTAGATATTTCATACTTACTATATTTGAAGTTAATATTGTTTGTGACAATTATTCATTTTCTTTATTAATATTAATTCACTCCATTTTATCTTTACTTCTCCTTATATAAAATCATTATTTAGATACACCATCTTAATATCATCTCATTAAATTTAACAATTCATTATAACACTATACTCTTTGAAATTTTAGTATTTGTAACTTCATATCCAGTAATCAATTATCCTAAATCACTATTTTTTTATTATGCGAATTCATTTTATTTTTTAAATAAAATATTCTAAATTTACACATATATTTAAAAATAATTTGGTAATTATTCGGGTAATAAGTTATTTATGGGTTACCCGAAACCCAATGGGTATGGGGATGGGTTTGAAATTTATTATTCAAATAGGTATGGGTATGGGTAGACATATAACTCTTTGAGTATGGATAAGGGTATTATATTACCTTACCCATACTCTACTTGTTGCCATCCCAACTGACTCTTTCATTCTCTTGCTTAATTTGATTAAAGATCATAATTACAAAAATACCCCATTAATTAAATTTAAAATTTAAATTATAAACATCTCCAAAAATTTTGTAAAATACCCTCTCCATTCCAAAATATTTGTCATTTTAGAGAAATTTTTTGTTCCAATTTATTTGTCATTTTAAGATTTTAAGAATATATTTATTATTTTTTTCTAATTTTACTATTTATTTATTATCTCACTAAACATTTGTATTAATTATTTTCTTTTCTCTATATCAAAATCAATAAAGGGTATTTTAGTATTTTAACCTTAAAATATAATAATTTAATAACTTTCTTAATACATATGCCGAAATTTTAAACGACAAATATTTTAAAAAGGAGGAAGTATATATCTATGTCTTTGATTTTATTTTTTTAAAAATAGAATTTAAATTCTATTTTTAACTAAAATAAATTTTCAATTCTTTATATTTTAGATCAAATAATATTTTAGCACGCTTTTCTTGAGTTTAAAATTAATGATATTTTGTTTTAATGAAAGAGTAAATTTTAATTTAAATAATAATAAAAAATTAAACGCAATATAATTTACTTTTAATATAAGGAACATGAGGGTGTATTTTGTCCAATTTTAGTTACAATAGACCATTTTATATTTGATATTTAAAAATTAATAAATTTTTGAGAAATTAATTTCACTTCACATTGTATTATTAATAATTCTAGAAAATAATTCTTTTGCAATTATTAACTATTCGAGAGAATATTTATAGAAAATAATTATTTACTAGAGAGAATATTTACAGAAGAAATGCTAAACATACATATGTCTACTACTAAATTATATATGCTAAACATAAATATGTTGAACATATAATTTGTAAGATGGAAAATGACATTAGAACAAATTATAATTCTCTTATTCATTTAAGAAAATTACAAGGAAAACTGCAAGACGAAGGGGCAAAACAAGCTCAATATTATTTGTCTAATTATTCTCTTTTAGAGTGTAATTATTATGGATTTTTATAAAAATATCTAAAAAACATCATACTTATAAATATACATTTACTTTTTAATTCTAACTTCTATTCGCTACACACTATTTTTATTACTTCTATACACTCCACTACAAAAACTCATAACTCTTCAAAATCTCATCTACAGTCACAAATTTTTTAAAGATTCAACAGCAATGCTCTAAGCAGTACATCAACACTAAAAAATATATAAAAAGAAAAAACAAAAATCTATAGATTTTTGAAGATCATTGAACTCAATTGATAAAAACCCAATTCTTCAATTGTTTTACAGGTATATATATATATATATATATATATATATATATATATATATATATATATATATATATATATATATATATATATATATATATATATATATATATATATATATATAGATTTTTGTCTTTGATTGTTAAAATTTGGCATTTATGTTAAATGTATATAAATTTTGGATGTGGTTTTGAGTTTTGCTGTGATTTGGATTCATTTTTGGAAGAAATTCTGAATTTTGCATGTAAGTTTTGAAGATCTTGTTGTCATTAAAGTTTATGTTATACAAGGATTTGAGATTACTCAAATTCCTGCAAATCTATCTACCCCAAAGATGAAGTAACAGTAATGATCAAGCCCTTAGTCTTTTATTTTGATGACGAAGAAGAAAATATCCTTTCTCCCTCTCTCAAAAGGTGCCTTTAACAGCTCCTCCAAGACAGATCATCATCATTATTATCATCATTATCATCATCATCATCATCATCTTCATTATTATTTTGAAAGTCGAGTTGCATAGTACATTTTAAACAAATTTTAGTTTTAGTAATTTTCGTCAAAATACCGCCTAAATGTTATGGCTTTTATTTTCATCAATTTCAATATTTTTTTTCTAATCTTTTAAAAAGAGTGGTGTTGTTTAATTCATAATTATTTTCTTGAGATAGTGTACTTTAATTCATACTCAGAAGTGGTGACACCACTTGATTGCAATAGAAAAACAAAAGTCTAAGATATCAATGGTATGTTAACTATCTTTCCTTGCTCTATTCTGTTTCCTTCTCACAGATCTAAAAACAACTTAATTCACAAGCTATTCCATCATATCTTTGAAATTATAGTATTTTACACAAAAACCAACAATCAACCTGTAATTAATCATAGAATATCAACAATCAACTAGTAATCTATCTGCAATCAACCTATAGTAAATCATAAATCAACCTTTGATCCACTAAAAACAGCCAGTATTTAGCAATAGTAATGCTAAAATCCGCAAAATCCAACAATCAGCCTGCAATTAACATGTTATCAACTAATAATCAACCCGTAAAAAATGTGACATGTGTAACTGAAAGAAAAAAGAAAATGTGAAAATGTGATATGTATAAGTGAAAGAAAGGAAAAATGAGAAAATGTAACATGTGTAAGTGAAAAAAAAAAAGAAAATATGAAAATGTGACATGTGTAAGTCACTAACTCAAATATCTGCAATTTATTTCACAAAAATGACTAATGCACTACTGAAAAATATTATAAAAATAAAAAAAATGATTATATAGAAAAGAAAATTTTAGAAAACATTATACAATAATAAAAGGGTAAATAGCTTCAAAAATACTAAACTTTATTGATATTTTCAATGTGGTCACAAAAGTTTTTTTTCTTTTATCAAGAAATATCCAAAGTTTCAAAAACTTTTCACATGAAGGTCACAGGGTGGAATCTCAGCCTAAAATGCTGATGTAGATTGCTACATAACCGTTGCAAGCTGACTCACCTAAATATATAGTCCACATTATCCGTATTTGCCACATTAGACTCAAAAATGGCCCCAATTTTTTTTAATTCTATTTTTTGAGTTCTTTTAATTTTATTAAAAATAAAAAATTATTTTGCATAATACCCGTATTACCCTCCATCATTCTCTTTCCTCTTTGGCTCGTTCCTTATTTTGTGTGCACAAATCTTAAAAGATTGCTAATGAGAACAAAGTGACCACCACTATGACCATCAACCTCAGTGACAGAGCTAACAATTGGGTGATGGCCATTGCACATTAGATCATCAACAGTCTTAACACACCCAATAGAAAGCAATTTAAAAATTTTAATTTTAAATTAACAATTTGAACTCTAATCTATTGAAGCATAATTTCAAATACTTAGACACCATAAACTTTCTTCTCTTTCTCTTCTTCTTCTTCTTCAATTTGAAGTGGATTTGTGTCTTTCTTTCTTTATGGAATGTCTCTTTGTTGTGGTCATACCAGTCCAATAATGATTTCCTAATTTTCTAGGTTTCTTTGTGGTTGAAAATGTCTTCAATGTCGAGAACTAGATCTCATAATGGAGTTATGCTGCCTTGGCTAGATCTAGCTTCTTAGGTTTTGTCTCTGATGCAAAGATCAAATCCTGGAGCTTCTTAGATAGTCAAAGAGCATGGATCTCACATAGATCATACCAAAAATTAGAGGGAGGAGACGGTAGATTAGACGTGGAGAGAAAGCGTGTTCTGCATTCTTAAGAGATGATAATTGGTTGATGTCACATCTAAAATTCAGAGACATGATGGTCCTAGAACATGGGGAGATATAAGATCATCCACGCCCATAGAATCTACTTATACATATACAAATACTATATAGGATCATACCAAAACCTCATACATTAACCCAATTAAGCCATTTATAAGAAAATCTTTATTTGCTGAAGAATAATAAGAATATACTTCAATACAATCCACAGGAAAATAATATTTAGAATCCCATTAAAGCCTCAATAGATAACATTTCAAAATAAACATTTAAAAATAAATATTTCCAAGAGTGTCTAAAGATAACTTGTCATGACACATTAAACTAGTTAACTTGAACAAGGAATTTCCCATGCAAGGTAGGATGTTTGAGTTATCACCTTGCCTCCTCATACTGCTCACCTAAAACTACATAAGGAAAAAGGTGAGATGGATTATCTCAATGAGTAAACAATATGGCATATATAATAACATATATCCCTTCTTAAGAAGGAAACCCATAGCTTATAATACATAGTTCATGTTTTACAATTCATGAACCAAAGTTTGCAATTTAGTAAGGGTTGCAAAAATTACACTTATTATTTATGAGTGAAGACTCTTGCTCAATTCACTCGAATTTACTTGTGAGTGAAGACTCTTGCTCAATTTATTCATGAGTGAAGACTCTTGCTCAATTCACTCAAATTTACTTGTGAGTGAAGACTCTTGCTCAATTCACTCGTATACATAGAAGACATGACAAGAGATAAGATAAGATAAGATAAGATAAGAGTGTGATTCTAGAAAGAAAGTATCTAAGGTACATTTACAAAAGGTTTTTCATATCATTGAATAAACATTATTGGTTTTAGATCAATTGTCCTTTGGCAACCCAAGCTTAACAAAGAAATCACATAATCATATTTTAGAATGAAAGTGAACTTGGGTTTCAAGAATTTTAAAGGTTCCCATTAACATAATCATGATAACTTGTACTTGTAACAATAGCATAATATTTACTCACCTTGTGGTTCCTTTGCTCATAGTACTCGTTGCCCTTGAACCTCTAAAACTCCTCAAGATCTAACATCATATTTAATTCAATACTTAGTATATATTTAATCATCATGCTATCCTATCTCATAACTACCCCATGCACATATAACATTCGCATACACTTAGACTTGCACATAGATGTGCACTCATCACTTGCATATAACATGTTGACTTTAAAAGTCTTGCCCATTTAGCCTTTCTAGGCTCATATGAAAACACATTATAATTCATGCCAATACTTTTCTCAAGTCAAACACAATGTCATGATCTTAATATTAATTTTCTTTAACAATCATCTTAGTACACTTAACACTTCCATACACGTCAACTTATTAATAGCCTTTCAAGTGTCATGCCTATTTCTTATGCCCAATTCATTCAATCAATCTCTTCATCAATTCAAGATCATTAATTCATTATTAACTCATCATGAAACCTATTTCTATATTTTCCAATCACATTCACATTCTAATCACAACATAAGGTTAAGATACCTTAAGTATACCAAATTGCCTCTAACATTGGTTAGAGTCATTCCTTCAAGCAACATGCAATTTAACCATTTATCATTCATACATACATGTCAATAATCATTAAAATACATCACATAAAAATTATAGACATTGGGATAAAAATTCCAACAATAGCCGAATGCACTATGAGAGAGAAAACTTAAATTTTCTTACTTTTCATACTTTCTGTTCATTACAGTAATATGCAAAAACATGGATTAAACCAATATTTTTTATGTAATCAAAACAAAAATCATTTTAGAATACTATACCAAAGGAATCGGCAACCATATAGATATATATGCATGAAAATTTTTGAACTTTATGTTTTAGGATGAAAACCATACTTTTATCTTGTTTTTGATACTTTCCGGTTATTACAGTAATATGTGAACACATGCTTTAAACTATTATTTTCATCCAAACATAATAAAAATCAATTTAGAATGCAAACTCATACAAATCGACAGCCCCCAGGTTTCATACACATGAAAATTTCTAATTTTTAAGTTCTAGGATGAAAACCTTGAATTTTCTTATTTTCTAAAACTTTCCAGTCATTACAGTAATATGCAAAAATATGATTTAATTCGATATTTTTCATCTAAATACATCAAAAATCCATTTAGAATACAAATATGCATAAATCAAAATTCCATTTAGAATACAAATATGCATAAATTCCCCCCTCTTCTCCTTATAGTGTTTATGCATGAAAATTTTAATTTTGAGTTGTAGGATTCACCTTTAGAGAAATTACACAAAGAGGCTTCTTAAGTCAAATTTAATCAATAAAAATCAGTAAATATTCAATTCAAAATAATTTTTTCACGATTAGTTTCATAAAAATCAAATAACAAATTGAAAAGAAAGGAAAAACTTACGAAATAGTCGTGAAATTGCAAAGTTTGAAGGTATTTTATGAATTTCGGTAAAGACAATAATTTTGAAAGAATTTTTTTGTCAAAATAATGAAATAATAGAATGGTAGCTATTGGAATGAAAGGCTGGCCTAAATTCATATAATATATTTAGGATTTTGGGCAATTTTTAAGATTACCCTTAATGAACTAGTTTAAGAGTGTTTTGGTATAGTAGGCTTTTGGGTATTTGGGCTTTTTAGTTAATTTTGGGGCTAATTATAGGTAATTAAAATAAATACATTTTTCTTATTATTTTCTTTAAAATTTCTTCCAAAACATTTATCTAAAAATTATTTTTAAAATACTCATAAAATTATTTTATGCTTAAAAATCATCTTTTTGCATGAAAATTCGTTTTATGTAAAATAATTTATTTTATACTAATGCACTTTATATAAATTATTTATTTCACAATAATAACTCATATTATGCATATTAAAATTATTTTAACATGCCACATACTCATCAATCACATAGCACATAAATTTCCATAAAAGCACATACTTAGTCATAATAGTTTTATGTCAAGTAAATTGTCACAAAAATTCCTAGGGTGAGTGTAGGTTGTTACAGTTGAGGAGCTCAGTGTGGCGGGAAAGGACTTCAGTGCAGAGTTGTGAGGTAGATGGCATGGTGTAGATGTTCAATGGTGGAGGCGGGGGAGCAAAAAAAGAGAGCAGTGAAGGAAAAAAAAAGTGGAAGAGAATGATGAAGAGAGAAAAGAGTCATTGGCAAAGGAGTCTAAATGGGAAGAAGTGATTGTGGGTTGTATATAGGATGAAAAAGAAGAAGAAGGAGTTTGAAGGTAGAAAGTCATTAGAGAGGAGATGAAGAAGAAGGAGAAGAATTTTTTTTTTTTAAAAAAAAAATTTCCTTTTTAATTTTTTAAAAGAACTAAAAAAATTTCCATATGGCACATTGATGTGACTTTTTTTGATATGACATCTAGCTGGCATCTTGACTTAGCAATTCTCTTTGACGTGGTAGTCCATATCAACATTTCAGGCTCAGATTTTGATTAGTACCTCTATGTGATTTTTTTGAAATTTTAGTATTTTCGGCTAAAAAAATTATTTTGTGACCAAATTGAAAATATCAATAAAATTTGATAATTTTTGGAGCTATTTACATGTAATAAAATGATTCAAAATTAACTAAACATATACATAAACTCAACTAAACATCAACCAAACATATAAATAAAGTAAACCAAAAATATATCCAAATATACATTTGTATCCAATATTCATTTACATTTTATTTAAATTTAAATTTAATAAATATCATTAGTAACAACAAAAGCTAGAAATGTTAATTAATATTATCACTACCAAAAATAATATAAAAAGAAAAAATAATTATATAGAAAATAAAATTTGAGAAAAAAATTATATGACTATAAAATGATACAAAGTCAACTAAATATACACATCAATTAAACATATACCCAAAATAAAACAGAAGTTAGTTTCTGTGATATTTAAGTGGTAGAATTTGCATAGAATAACAAACCAATCCAACTTTAAGGATAAGCATTTATATTTTTTTCTCTCTCTTATTTATTTTTTCAATTTTTGTCCCTTGATTAATCAAAACCCAACTTGCTCATGTCCTTATTAATAACATAATTTTTTATTCAATATTCTATAATCCTCCTATATTTTAGAATAAAAATAATAAGAGATGAAGAAGTAATCATATCAGTACCAATAGTGAAAAATGTACCACATGTACAGGGACTTAGCCTACGTAAATAGATGATGTGTTTATATGTACACATGTCAAATAAAGAGGGAAGAATGTTTGTGCAACAAATTCTTAAAAGGAAAAGTTATACACGTGTCAATTTTTAGCAGAGATTCAATGGATACGTGTTACCATTTAGATTTTCCATTTTAATTTGAGCCACGCAACTATAATTAGGTTTGCCACTAGTACAATCCACTTGTATGTAACCCATAACATCCAATTTTAAAGGAAAAGTGGGAATAACTAAAAATTTCAAAAATGAAAGAAAAATATAGTAAAAAATCAAATAAAAGATAAAGAAGGAAACTTAGGAAATAGTAGAGAGTCATAACTTTTCAAACCACAGAAAAAAAAAAAAAAAAGAAGAATACAAAATAAGTTTAGGTCAAAATTAAGAGAAAATGTAAAAAAAAAAAAGGAAAAAGCATATAAAAGTAAAAACCAGTTAGCATAAAAGGTAAAAAAAAAAAAAGAAAAAAAAGCATGGCTATAAAAGTTATTTTTTTCAAAAAAGAGTGTAGAGAGTGTAATCTCCTCTAATTATTTTTAGTAAAATATACTTTAATCGTAGGCTATAGCTATTCATTAAATGACCATGTTAGCCATCTTTGGGCCATTACCTTTTTTTTTTTTGGCCTAAATAGAATTTCATTCATTAATAAGGCCTAAGCCCAAAACAGTACAAGAAACCAATGCATATCAGTGAGAAGCATATGATTACACTTAAATTACTTATAAAAAGGGTTTTATGCAATGGACTTCAAGCCTAAATTATCGACCCAATAGCTTTCAAATATGTGAAATTTACATAATTGTCCTTGACCTACCCTCTCCCTTTTAGAGCCACCTGTTTGCTCTATAAGCACACTTGCCACCACCACTCTAGCTTGATGGAGGAGTTTAAAGTAGATTAGGCATAAAGCTTGACCAAAATGTCAGATCATATACTGATGCAACTTGGGATATCCCCATTTATAAATGAACACCATAAGCACAGGTGGAAAATGGCCTAGATCTTCAATCTCTGACTGGATATGAGCTTACCAGTTCTCCCAAACGCTAGGGCTACTCAACCATGAAGGCAACCATAAATCTCTTTCCTCAGCTTTAAAATCCTCTGCTACCTGCCCCCCACATATATCCCCAATGAAAACTTTGGGCCATCTAAAGAGTGGTTGTAATTGGATTACCAAAACAGCTATCACAGAGGCTACCTAAAACATAGATCTATAAAGGAGCAAATCGATTTTCATAGTAGAAGAGAAGGATCCTTTTAAGACCTTAGATAAAATTTTATTTTCACAAAAAGGAAGGAAATAAAAAGAGGAGATATAAAAAGAAAGGAGGTACTCCCTCCGGTTACTGAGGCCCCCAAAAGTTTCCCTAACAAAAAGCCTTATGACAGGGAAGACCAACCCTTACACATAGAAGATAAACGGAGAGACAAAAAGAAAATAGTAGAGGGAGACTTTTAGTGGAGGAATATTACCTTTTGGACCATTACTTGTTAGATTGAAATCCTTTTATTTGATTTGCATTTTTTATGACTTCACATTCCAATTTCGGAGATATGACGGTCCTAGAACATGGGAATACATAAGGTCACTCACGCCTGTAGAACCCACTCATGCACATATAAACACTATTTAGGATCATACCAAAATCTCATATATTAACTTAATTTGACCATCAATAAAAAGGAAACCTTAATTTATGGAAAAATAATTTAAAAATGCTTTAAATACAATCTATAAGAAAAGAACATTTAAGACTGCAAACAAATCATCAAAACATAATGTTCCAAAAATAAATCTCCTTAAACATGAACTCCTGGAGCATTTAAAAGTGACTTAACATATCACAATACGGTAATAAACTTGGATAAGGAAATCCCCCAAGCGTAGTAGGTGGCTTGAGCTATCAACTTGCCTCCTCATAATGCTCACTTAGAAACCACACAAGAAAAGGGCTGAGATAGATGACCTCAATGAGTAAACAATATGGCTTATACAATAACATCTATGCCTTATAAAGGGGCTCATAACTGATAGGTCATAGTTCATGATTCATAATTCATGATTCATAGTTTATGGTTCAGAGTTTGCGATTTCATAAGGCTCACAGAAATCACACTTATCACTTATCACGTAGAGAGTGAAGGCTGTTGCCATATTCACTCAAACACTAGAGAAGAGGTGGCATCAAACAAAATTCCAACTCTTATCACTTAATAAGCGGGAAGCTAATTAGGCCCCATGGATAGAATTGCCCCTTCTAGCTAAGGTGGATACACTACCCCTATCCATTGGGTTAAGACCATGTGTATAGATTCTGATGATTTCTTGCATTGGCACAAGGATTTTTGTATAAAAGGGTTCATTGGTACCATAGCTAGAGCTTATGGTAATCACTTATAATAATAACATTGAAGAATGCAATCACATATAACATAATAGCAATAGAAGTTTAGCTTATTGAACAAAAGATAAACAATAGTATGGTTCCAGAAAGAATATAATGTAAGGCAACAAGCACAAAAGTTCTTTATTATCATTGAATAATAAAAAATAGTTTTGGACCAATTGTCCTTTGGCAACCTAAGCTTAACATAGAAATCATATAATTATAATTGAAAATAGAAAGGAACTTGGGTTTCAAGAAACTCATAGGTCACATAACATGACAACTTGTACTTGTAACATGAACATAATGTTTATTCACCTTGTGGTTCTTTAGCTCCTAGTGCTTGTAGCCCTTACACCTCTAATAATCCTCAAACTCTAACATAACATTATAATTTGATACTTAGCATTTACTTAACATCATGCTATCCTATCCCATAACTACCCCATGCACATATATCATTCACATATACTTGGAATTGCACTTAGAAGTGCACTCATCACTTACACATAACATGGTGACTTTTAAGTCTTGCATACTTTGCCTTCTTAGGCTTATATGAAATCACATAATAACTCATACCAAGAATTTTCTAAAGCCAAACACAATAAATCGTAATCTTAATATCAATTCAATTTAACTTCTAACTTGTCACACTTAACACTTCCTATATACATCAACTTAACAAGTAAGCCTTAAAAGAGTCATTCTTATCTTCCTTTGACTGATTCATACAATCAATCTCATAGTCAATTTAAGATCATTAATTCACAATTAATAGATCATAAACCTAATTTACATGCTACTTAATCAAGTACACATATTAATCAATCATAATAATTAGGGTTTTGGAAACCCTAGGTAGGCCGAAACACTTTAGGTGTTTCCTTGAGCTACTCCTTCAACCAATAGGTAATTAAACCATGTATCATTCATATACACATGCCAACAATCATTAAAATGTAACATACAAAAATTATAGGCCTTGAGATTAAAATACCAAGGTAGGCTGAATCCTCCTAAACATGGAAAACCATGGATTTTCTTGCTTTTCACACTTTCTGATCATTACAGTAATATATAAAAGCCTGATTTAAACCAATATTTTTCATGTAATCATAACAAAAATAAGTTTAGAAAGCAAAGCCACACAAATCGCCCCTTAGTATCCATATGATGAAATTTTCAACTTTTAGGTTTTAGGGTTCACCTTTGATGGATTTATGAAGAAAGAGTTATGTTTACGGTTGAAAATCGGTTTCTCCTTCAAGAAAAATAACCTAGGACAAATTTAGCAAGAATAAAAATAGTAAATATACAGCCCCATATGGATTACTTATGATTTGTTTCATAAAAATCAAATAGTAACTTGAAAGAAGAGAAAAACTTACGAAGACGATCACAAAATGGCAAGGTTTAAAGGCACCTTGTGAATTTTAGTTGAGAGAGAGTTTTGAGAGAATTTTTCTATAAAAATATGATAGGAAAATAGAATGGTGGCTGCCACAACTCAACAGGGATGAATTTTAGGTGATTTTTAGGGTTATGGTGCAAAATTACAAGTTTGCCATTAATGAGCTAGGTTAGGAGTGTTTTGGTGCGTTGGACTTGTGGTGAGTTAGGCCTTTAATCTAATTTATAGGTTGATTTTAAATAATTAAAAATAAAATATTTTAATTCTTATTTTCATTAAGATCCCCCCCAAAATATTTAATTAAAATATTTTAAAAATGTTTATAAAAATTATTTAATGTTTAAAAATTACTTTGTACATGAAAATTTACTTTGTATGCAATAAATCATTTTAGGCCTTTGCATTTCATATAAATCATCTATTTCATATCCAAAATTCATGTTATGTATATTAGAACTAGTCTAATCATGCTACTTGCTCATAAATCACATAACACATGAAATTCATGAAAGTACATACTTTGTCACACTAGCCCTAAAATCAAGCAATTTTATCACAAACTCCTAGGGTGGGTGTGGGTTGTTAGATTCTCCCCCTCTTAAAAGAAATTCATCCTAGAATTTAAGTACTTACTCATATGCTCTAAAAAATTTGAGGATAATTCTGCCGTATCTCTTCCTCATCTTCCTAAGTACACTCGTCTATTCCATGATTTCTCCATTGGACCTTGATTATAGGTATCTCCTTGTTTCTCAATCTTTTTACTTGCTGATCCAGTATGGCTATTAATAACTCTTCATAAGATAGTTGCTCGTCTATTGCAATATCTAGAGGTGACAAAACATGGGATCAATTCAATAAATATTTCCTCAACATAGAGATGTGAAATACCGGATGCATATGTGCCATAGTTGGGGGTTGGGCAAGTTTATAAGACATTTCCCTAACCTTATCCAAGATCTCAAAAGGACCGATGAAATGAGGCGATAGCATCCTTTTCTTACAGAACCTCATGACACCTTTCATTAAGGAAACTTTCAAGAAAACATGATCTCTCATGGCAAAATGAACGTCCTTTCTCTTGGGATCTGCATAGCTCTTTTGTTGACTGAAAGCCATTTTCAGTCGATCTTATATCAATGGTACCTTTTCGACAGGTTTCCTTGAGTAATTCTAGTATCTCCACATATTTGTCTCTAGGCTTAACCTAATAGACTAGAGAACGACATTTTCTTCCATACAAGGCTTCGTATGGTGCCATGCCAATAGACAAGTGGTAACTATTGTTATAGGCAAACTTGATCAAAGGTAGGTACTTATCATAGCTACCACCGAAATCTAGGACACACATTCTTAACAAGTCTTCTAGTGTCTAAATTGTCTTTTTGAACTATCCATCTGTCTGAGGGTAAAATGCAGTACTGAAGTCCAATTGATTTCCTAAAGCTTCTTGCAACTTTTGTTAGAACCTCGAGGTGAATTGAGTGCCTCGGTCTGATATGATGGACATCGGTAACCCATGGAGTTTCACAATCTCATCGATATACAACTGTGCATACTAAGTTGCAGAGTATATGGTCTTAACTTCTAGAAAATGAGCTTACTTTGTTAGTCGATCAACTATGACCCATACATAGTCATAACCTTTGGAGGTTCTAGGTAACCTAACTACGAAGTCTATCATGACACGCTCCCACTTCCATTAAGGTAGTTTAATCTCTTGTAGTAGTCCAAAGGGTCATTAGTATTCATACTTGACTTGTTAGAAAGTTAGGTAAGATGCCATAAACTTAGCCATATCCTTCTTCAATCCAGGCCACCAATAACTTACTCTTACATCATAGTACATTTTGGTAGTTCCAGGATGAGCACAGTAGGGTGTCTGATGTGCTTCCTTCAATATCCTTTCCCTTAGTTCATTCATATTAGGCATACATAATCTCTTACCGCACCTTAGAATCCCATCTACTACTTCAAATTCAGGGTTCTTTCCTTTCTAAGTCTCATCCCTTAACTTAACCAAGTGTGGGTCCTTATCTTGTGAAGCCTTTATCTCTTCCAATAACTTTGATTTCACTTAGAAATGTCCCATTAGAGCTCATGATTCTCCAATCTCTACCCTTAAGCCTTAGCTAAATAATCCTCTTAATTCCTTTATAATAGATCTCTTATACATGGCCACGTGGGCTATCTTTTTGGCTTAAGATGTACTAAAGACTCTTATGATCCGTATAGATCTCACACTTTGTTCCATACATGTAGTATCTCCAAATCTTTAGAGCGAACACTACTACGGCCAATTCCAAATCATAAGTAGGGTAATTCACTTCATACTTCTTGAGTTGTCATGATGCATTTGTGATGACTTTACTATTTTGCATTAGGATGCATCCAAGTCCTAGTCTTGAGGCATCATAGTAGACTATGAACCTTTCCTCACCTTCGGGTAAAGCCAGAACCAAAGCTGATATCAAACACTTCTTGAGCTTTTGAAAAGTCTCTTTATAGGACTCCTCCCAATTAAACTTAACTTGTTTTTTGGTCAACTTGGTCAATGGTAATGTTATCTTAGAGAAGTCCTATACAAATCTACGATAATAGCCAACCATACATAAGAACTCTAAACTTCAGAAATGGTTGTGGGTTATAGCCAATTGGCTATCACTTCAACTTTCTTAGGGTCAACTTGAATTCCTTCTTTACTTACTACATGCTTAAGAAAATTGATAGACTCCATCCAAAATTCACACTTAGATAACTTTGCGTAAAGCTGGTGATCACGTAGCATCTGCAATATGATCCTTAGATGCTCTTCATGTTGCTCTTTACTCTTTGAGTAAATCAGGATGTCGTCAATGAAAATGATCATTAACTTATCGAGAAATGGCTTGAACACTCAGTTCATCAAGTCCATGAAAGCAGCCGGAGCATTCGTCAGATGAAATGGTAGAATCGTGAACTCATAATGACCGTATCTTGTATAGAAAGTAGTCTTACAGATGTCTTCTCTATGGATCTTTAGCTGATGATAACTAGAGCTCAAGTCGATCTTGGAGAAGTAACCGACTCCTTATAGTTGATCAAATAGATCATCTATCTTTAGTAAAGGATACTTGTTCTTCACGGTAACCTTATTGAGCTGATGGTAATTAATACACATATGGAATGAGCTATTTTTCTTTTTCATGAATAGAACTGGAGAGCCCTATGGAGAGCTACTCAGTTAGATGAAACCCTTGTTGAGTAGATCATATAGTTGTGTCTTTAATTCTTTCAACTCCACCAGTGCCATATGATATGGTGGTATCGATATAGGCTGCATACCCGGTAGTAGCTTGGTGTTGAACTCGATCTCATGGTCTGGTGGTATTCCAGGTAGATCTTCTGGAAAGACATCTATGAACTTGTCTACCACTAGTATGCTCTTTCCATGAATAATGGCTTCCTTATCAATGTTGACAACGTGAGCTAAGTATGCTTGGCACCCTTTCTTTAACATCCTTCTATCTCCCAAAGCTGATATCAAATTCGAAGGGTTCTCATTCCTATCTTCTTGATACACAAATTTCTCCCTATCCTTGGTTTGAAATTCTACTTGTTTCTCTCTATAGTCAATATGAGCTCCATTCTCATATAGCCAATCCATTCCTAAGATCACATCAAATTCTAGCACATCAAATTCTAACAACTCCACTAGAAGTTTTCGCCCATTAATATTTACCTCACAGTCCTTAAATACACACTTCACTTCCATCATCTTTCCCAAAGGAGTCGACATTACTAGGTGTTCATTCATAAATTTCTTATCTTTACATAGACTCTTAGCAAAACATGGAGACACAAATGAATACGTGATAAGTGCATGAATGTATACAATTTACCTTTTTAATTATCATAATTTATGTTTAAAATTGAGTTTGATGTGTTTGTTTCAGTGTAATTGATAGTTCTTTTTAGGAATCCTCTGTTTTGGCTAGAGCCACGGGCATCGGTGTGGGCATTTAGAAGAGAAATTTGATTCTACCAAAATGAGCCAATTCAGCACTTTTGCCTAGAGTGTCCCACGCTTAGAGCCACGGGTTGGCCTTGGGTGTGGGAGAAACATTTCCCTGACTATAAATTCATCTTTTAACAAATTTAAGGGGGTTTGAAACTTCTATCACGAGGGCTAACTTTTTAAAGGGAGAACCAAGGGTTTGCAGCTGAAATGAAGGTAGAGATCCAAGATTTACAAGAGTGGAGTGAAGAATTGAAGATTAAAGTGGAGAATTTTGAATCATTCATGACAGATTGTTTGAATTCTTTTCTATTTTTCTTTAGCTCTTGTTCTTTCTCTTCGAACATGAACTCATCTCTTTTCTATCTAGATATTGATGAACTCTAGCTTTGATTTTATGGATTGAATAACTTGTACTATAATTAAATCATTCAATGGAGTTGATTTATCTTTGTGATTCAAGATTTGTTTATTTCTAATTGATATTAGCCTGCTTATTGATTGGTTGTCATTTTCATGTTATTGACTTGAGAAAGCTTGATATGAATAGAATACTTACAAAGGTTGAGGGTTGCTTAAAGTGCTAAAGATAGACTTACAAAACCCTTTGGTTTATTATTCCTTGTTCTTAATGCATGAGTCATCTAAGTATGTTTGAGAAGAGATTCCTTGCATATTACTTGGCGATTAGGGATTAATTCATTTGAGAGAAGCTTTGATCTAATTTAGTAGGATGCCAATTTGACTCACTAGTTTGATTTAATGGGGTTACTATTTATGAAGTATAATTAGTGGCTAGGGGGATTCAATATCTGGATAGACTTCTTTATCAATTACTCTTTGTAATTTATTTGTTATTTCTCAGTTTAGTCTTCTAATTAATTTAGTTAACTTATTTCAATTACTACATCAAGATCATTGATCAACTAGACAATAGTCAACGTTTGAGCTAATACTTGAACCTTGTCTCTAATGGAATGATAACTCACTCACTACTGTATTACTTGTGCAATTTGTACACTTGCAGACTACGCATCAAGTTTTTGGCGCCGTTGCCAGGGACAATGGTTTTCAATATTAGCAATATAATTAAGATTGTTGATTTAGTTTTTATTTTCTTATTTTTTAAATATTTGTTTTTGGTTGTTTGCTATCATTTTAGGTACTTTTCTTTGTTTATGACCAGAGTTAATTCCTCCAATCTACTTGAATTTGATCCAGAAGTAGAGAGAACCTTGAGATGAAAGTGAAATGAGGAACAGGAATTAGTTTTGGTGGAATGGGGTTGCGGACCTGGAAGACATAGAAGAAGAAAAAGAGGAAGGAGTGATGGCTGAACCACTAAGGACAATGCAAGATTATGCTAGGCCCACTCTCAATGGGGCTGACTCAAGCATACGGAGGCTGGCAGTTGTTGTAAATAACTTTGAACTCAAGCCTGGCATCATTCAAATGGTGCAGCAAACTTGCTAATTCGATTGCTTCCGGATGAAAATCCTCACGCTCATCGAGAAAATTTCCTAGAGATATGTGACACTTTTAAAATCAATAGGGTGTTAGATGATGCGATTAGATTGAGGTTGTTCCATTCTCACTAAAGGAGCAACCCAAGAAGTGGATGAAGTCTTTCCCCGCTAACACTTTCACCACATAGGATCAGCTAGAAAAATTTTTTTTAGAAAAATACTTCCCTCCATCCAAGACCACCAAGTTAAGGAATGATATCTCCTCTTTTCTTCAATAGGATGGTGAGACCCTTTATGATGCATGGGAGAGATTTAAAGATTTGTTGAGAAGATGTCCACATCATGGTCTTCCATTGTGGCTTTAAATTCAAACCTTTTACAATGGGTTGAACTATGTAAGTAAATAAGCCATTAATGTAGTAGCTGGGGGTTCTATAAATAACAAGACTCCTAAGGAAGTAAGAGACTTGGTGAAAGATATGTCTTTGACCAACTATCAATGGCAAACTCTAAGGGAGTAAGGGAAGCTAAAAGCAGTTGGTACTCATTTAGTTGATCATGTAACTGCTTTGACAACCCAGCTGGAAGTTATGAATAAAAAGATTGACGCTCTAGCAGCTAGGTCATCAAGGAAACAACAGGTTATGTTCTATGATCTATATGGGGGAGGACATTCTAGCTAAGAGTGTGAGAGTGGTAACATGTTTGCTAAACCAGAGCAGGTGGATTATGTGGGGGGTGTGAATAGAAACTAGCAGCAGAATAACCCATTTAGTAATACCTATAGTCCAGGGTGGAGGAATCATCCAAATTTCTCATGGGGTAATCAGAACAATCTAAGACCTCCTCATGGATTTCAGCAGCCTTCACAGTCACAAGCTCCTCCACCTCCTAGAAGAAGCTCTTTAGAGGAAACCATGATTAAATTCATTAAGTCTAATGAGTAGAGACATAAGGATACTGAGATAACACTCCGAAACCAGCAAACCTCCATTCATAACTTAGAGAATTAGATAGGACAATTTGCCAACCTGCTTAGTGAAAGGCAACATGGGAGTTTGCCTAGCAACACTGAGGCAAATCCAAAAGAGTAGCTTAAGGCAATTACATTAAGGAGTGGCAAGCAGGTTCAAGGGAGTGTGATTAAAGAGCAAGAGGTGGCCGAAAAAGAAGTCAAGGTACTGGATACCGAGGAGAAGAAAGCTAAAAATGAAGTTGCAATGGGTAATGAGGTAGAAGAGGAGAGAGTTGCACCAACATCTACCCTGCCATTGAAAGAGTACCGACCTCGAGTACCAGACCTTGCATGTTTACAAAAGGATAAGCTCGACGCCCAATTCAATAAATTTGTTGAACTCTTTAAGCAACTTCATATTAATATACCGTTTGCTAAAGCTTTGTCACAAATGCCCAAATATGCTAAATTTTTGAAAGAGCTCCTTTCTAACAAAAGGAAGCTCAAGAAAGTATCATTGATACATTCGTCAGAAAAGAGTTCAGCAGTTTTGCAAAGAAGGTTACCTAAAAAATTGAAAGATCCTAGTAGTTTTACCATTCCATGCTTTATAGGTAGCCTAGAGATAGAAAGTGCTTTAGCTGATTTAGGAGATAGCATAAGTGTTATGCCCTACAAGTTTTTTAAAGAATTGGGTATTGGAGAACCCAAACCAACACTAATGACAATTCAATTAGCCAATAGGTCGGTAGTGTACCCTCGAGGTATCATTGAGGATATATTGGTAAAAGTTGGAGATTCCATTTTTCCTAATGATTTTGTGATCATTGACATGGATGAGGACGCAGATGTCTCGCTTATCCTTGGTAGGCCATTTTTAAATATAGCCCGTGCCCTCATCGATATCTATGATGGTATTCTGACTTTAAGAGTGGGTAATGAACAAGTTGTTTTTCATATTCCTAATGCAATGAAACACCCACTCGCACTTGATGAGGCAAATTTATGCAATGTTATTGTTGAGCATGAAATCATCAATTTTATTACTAACATTATTTCCAAGGATCCCCTTGAGTTGTATTTGGTGCAGGAATAGGTAATAAATTAGGAAGCAAGGGAACAATTGGCTTATTTGGAGGTAAGCAAGCCATGCAAGAAGGGGGCAATTGAATCTATTGATATGCCCAAAGAGGGAAAAATCAAACCATCCATCATTGACCTACCAAATTTAGAACTTAAGCAACTCCCTTCTCATTTGGTGTATGCTTTCCTGGTGGAAGATGTTAAATTGCCTGTAATTGTGAATGCTCATCTTTCTGAAGAACAAAAGGCAAGGTTATTGGAGGTCTTGGGAAAACATAAAAAGGCTATAGCATGGAAAGTTGCAGACATCAAAGGTATTAGTCCTTCTTTTTACACCCATAAGATCTTTATGGAAGAAGAGTTCAAACCTGTGGTACAACCCCAAAGGCGTCTTAATCCTAAGATGAAGAATGTGGTAAAGGCGAAGGTGATCAAGCTTCTCAATGCAGGAATTATTTAACCCATCTTAGATAGTTCTTGGGTGAGTCCAGTTCAGGTGGTACCGAAGAAAGGAGGCATGGCTGTAGTGCCCAATAAAAGCAACAAGTTGATTCCTATAAGGACTGTCATGGGATGGAGGGTTTGTATTGACTACAGGAAGCTGAATGATGCAACTAGAAAAGATCACTTCTTGCTTCCTTTCATTGATCAAATGTTAGAGACACTTGCTGGGCATTAATTTTATTGCTTTCTGGATGGATTATCAGGGTATTTTCAGATCCTTATAGCTCCAAAAAATAAGGAGAAGACCACATTTACATGTCCTTATGGGACTTTTGCATACAAAAGGATGCCGTTCGGACTATGCAATGCACTAGTAACTTTTCAGAAGTGTATGATGGCTATTTTTTATGAGATGGTTGAAGATATTATAGAAGTCTTTATGGATGATTTTTCGGTGCATCGTGATTCCTTTGAAGGTTGTTTGCAGAATCTGGAAAGAGTGCTTGCTAGATGTGAAGCAACCAATCTAGTTTTGAATTGGGAGAAATGCCATTTTATAGTGCAAGAAGGCATTGTTTTGGGGTATAAGATATCACATGAAGGTATTGAGGTGGATAGGGCAAAAATCAAAACTATTGAGAAGCTTCCACCACCAACTTTAGTTAGAGCAATTTAGAGTTTCCTAGGTCATGTTGGGTTCTATAGAAGATTCATTAAGGATTTCTCCAAGATTGCCAGGCCTCTTACCAAACTACTTGAGAAAGATGTGGAATTTAGTTTTGATGAAGAGTGCTTACAAGCCTTGAACACTTTGAAGGCTAAGCTTATCAATGCACCTATAATGGTGGCCCCTGACTGGAGTCTACCTTTTGAGTTGATGTGTGATGCAAGTGATGTTGCAATAGGGACAGTTTTGGGTCAGAGGAAGGAGAAGCACTTCCAACCAATTTACTATGCAAGCAAGACTTTGAATGAGGCTCAAGCAAATTACACCACCACTGAGAAAGAGTTGTTGGCTAATGTGTTTGCCTTTAATAAGTTTCGCTCCTATTTGATCTTGTCGAAGGTGATAGTCTATATAGAACATTCAACTTTACGATATCTCTTTTCCAAAAATGATGCAAAGCCGAGATTGATTAGTTGGGTATTGTTGCTAAAAGAGTTTGATTTGGAGATACAAGACAAGAGAGGAGCTTAAAATCTTACAGCTAACCACCTTTCGCGGTTAGAGAACCTGAACTTAGAGACACTTGTAGAGGAGGATATTTCAAACACTTTCCTTGATGAGCAATTGTACGCCATGGTAGGTATGGTAAGTAACTCTAACTCTGAACTAACTTCGTTTATTGATTTTGTAAATTTCTTAGCTGCTAGGGAACTCTCAAAAGAGTTAACTTATTAAGAAAAGAAGAAATTTTTTTCTGATTTGAAATACTACTTTTGGGAGGATCCCTATTTGTTTAAATTATGTGTTGACCATATGATCCGGCGTTGCTTGGCTTGGCTTGAAACTATGAGCATTCTTAACCACTGCCACGCTGGACCAGCTGGTGGACATATGGGACCTAGTAGAACAGCTCAGAAAGTTTTAGAATCAGGTTTCTACTGGCCCACTCTTTTTAAAGATAGTTATGAGTTTGTGTGTGTGAACCCTAAAAAATGCACCTCCAGTGGACCGTCTTTCAATTATGAACCCATAGAATCAAACAGAGCTCAAATCAGAGCTGAAACAGGCCTGAAATGGATAGAAATAAATCGAACTATGTGAGTGGCATGCTGTCATTTGGGAGGCACGTTTATCGTGCCGCCCAGAAGGCAGCATGCATTTCGTGCCTCTAGAGTTCTTGCTATGGCGCTGTGCGCGGCACCAAGAGGAGGCTAGTGGTTAGGCGGCAAACATGTCGGCCGTGCTGCCCCTGCTATTGGCGCCACGTCGACACTGCCGTCCATACCGCTGGAACCTCCTTTGGCAGCTCTATAAATAGGAGCCTCCTCCAGCCTCATTTGGCATGACTTCCAAGGCATTCCAAAGCAATTCAAGAGATTTCAAAGCAGTTGAGGCACATTTCAAAGCATATTTTCGTTCTTATACTCACACACTTGTTGCTTCTAGATCCAGATTCCAAGTTTCCTTTTAATTCAAGGTGGAGTTGAGATCCAGAGCAAAACTAGTTCCATTCGTTCGAAAGCCAAGAAAAGCAAAGGTATAATCCCTCTTTATTTTCAAAATTCTAAATTCAGATCTAGAATTCTCTTTAGGTCTAAAACTAAAAAGATCTAAAAACTTATTAATTTAAGAATCAAAATTAAGTTAATAAGCAAACCAACACATTTTTAAAAACCCCTCCTTTGCAAGAAGGGAGAACTGCGTGGGGTTTGATTCCTATTCGATAGGATAAGCAGGCTGCCATTCTGAAGGGCATCAACTCCAAAATCTTTTTTATCAATATTGTTTTCCTTTTTTCTTTGATTTATTTATATTAATCTTTTGTTTATGATTTTATTTTTAGTTTATTTGGGGAATGTGTGCTTTCCCTAGTACCCATAAGGGCTAAAGGAAAGATCCTCTTTATTTCAATTATTTTGATATTGTAATAATTAAGTAGGATTTATCTTGCTTATTTATTGCCATTTCATCTCATCATATATATATGTTTCATCCATCATTATATCCCTGTTCATGCATACACAAGAATTCTTTTTCTAAGGGTTATTTTGCAATTTTAGCCAAACTAAAGAAAATATATTTTCTTAATTGCGTAATTACCAAAACCTGATCCCCGAGCCCTTCTTGGTCACTCGCGGATTGGTGCATTTTCCATTAGGATAAAATCAAAACATTTTTGGAGTAAATCAATTTGGGTTTTCTTTAATTTTCCCAATTAAAATAAGTAAATTAAAGTGGCGACTCACTTTTCAACTTTCAAATTACAAAAATCAATTTTCCGAACTCACAGTGAGTTCCAATTGTGAAGTTTCTACCGAAGAGCATTTTGATCCCTTGGCGGATTGGATCGGTGCTCAGGCGAGGCCTCACAGTTGGCCACTCCACTGGAGACCTAAAATCTTTTTCAAATAAAAGATAAGGTGGATTACTTTTGGTAAAATACCAAGTTTAGCTTTAAAAGCAAAATAACTCTTTCATGCATCACTACATCGAACTCCTTGTCCAAAAAACCCTAGCTTCCTAGGAAAACAAAGGATAGAAAGTAACATCGAGTGGGCAACCTTCCTTAGGTCTGCTTGCCGATAGTGAAATCATCTAGCCCACGACGTATCCTCTAATCCTTTTAGAGGTGTAACGAGTATGCACGTACCATTAGACCCACGTTGTCTCGTATGTGGTTAGGTATATCGCATCTTTAATGTGATGGGTTCCCTTCAAACCACCCTAACCCTTTCATGTAATGACTCATAGAACCTTCGTTTAGGATTGTATGTACCATAATGTTGAAACTTGGTATGTCATTATCATGAAACCTTTTTCCATTCATGCATACATACATGCATGCATAAACCTCACAAAGTTGGAGAGTCTTAATTCCACTCAAACACTGCTAGTCCCAATCATAAATCCATGTCAACCCATGGTCCTAGTCAAGAGCTAATATATTCCATGATCTTTGTTCCATACCTAAGCTAGACACTGACCTAGCTTTATCTCTCTGTCCAAAGGTTGACAAGATGTCTATTGCCGAAGAAGAGACCTCTACCACCAGAGCTGATGAGATCTTTGATGAGCTATTTTCTAAACTCTCTTAACACTAAGAGACTATCATGAAGGGGCAAGAGGCCCTTTTCCAAGACATGCTGAAGGCCCAAAGAAGGGCTATCATGGAAGATGTCCGTGCCATACTGGAACAGACCTCCCTGGCCCAAAACCCCACTGAGCCAAAATCATTCAAATCTGACCCAAAACCCACCTTTTATCCTGTCTATGGATCCACTTCCAGAGTTGAATCCAAAGACAAAGAAACTGCAAACACCGACATCATCCCACACTACCAATCCCATCACCCGAGTTCCTCAAAAACAACTTACCAACAACAAATATCACTTCTGCCTCCACTTCCCAACCTGTGGATCCTTTCCAAGGGAAGGAAGTTAATATTGAGATTAAGGCCTGCATGGAAAAGATGGAGTGCATGGAGAAAATGCTATTAGGAATGAAAAAGAAAGAGGATATGGTGGATACATAATCCTTAAGCTTGTTCCCCAATACAAGGGTTCCTCCCAAATTTAGGATGCCTGAGTTTGACAAATTTGATGGGACTACCTGCCCCAAGACCCACCTCAAGGTATATGTGGGAGCTATGCATCCATTGGGTGTGGATAATCAACTTTTAGCTCAATTATTTCAACAATCACTGACTGGTATAGCTGTGAAGTTGTTTATGGACTTAGATGTTGCCAAGAAACAGACTTGGGATGACATCTGTGACATTTTTGTTCAACAGTATCACAATAACATCAAGGTCGATGTAACCAGAAGAGACCTCGAGACCACCAAACAATATGCTAAGGAATCCTTCTCCTCGTTCTTTACGAGGTGGAGGAAGAAGGCTTCTCAGATGGTAAACCAACCCCCTGAAAATGAGCAAATTGACATAATTGTCAAGAATCTGCTGCCAGTTTACCAAGAGAGGTTACAGACTCAGTACTTGCCTTCCTTTAAGGCCCTTATTGCCACTGCTTCAAAAATCAAAGATTTGATTCAGAGTGGTTAGATCAAAGAAGACATTGCATCAGGGTCAAGGTATAAGAAGCCCACTCATCAGGGTAATCTCACTTCCTCAAAGAATTAGAAAGGGGGGGAAGTTAATACCCTGACTATCAAGAAGCCTATCAGAATTGAAAGAAGATAGTTTTCTGATCTTGGGGGTATGCCTATGAGTATTATCCTTAAAAAGCTACTTGAGGGAAATATAGTGAAACTACTTGAGCCAAAACTAGTCCCCAATCCACTTCCTAAAAACTACAACCCACATGAGAGGTGCGATTATCATCAAGGACCTGGGCACAAAACAGATGCGTGCAAGGCCCTTAGACATAGAATTCAGGACCTCATTGACTCCAATGATCTGATTCCCCCAAAAGCCCGACCTAACATCAACACCAACCTTTTACCCAACCACACAGTCAATGCTATAAACAATTATAAGGGAGTTGACCCCGTCTCCTTGATAGAGTCAAATCCCGATTATTGCTGTGTCCTGGACCTCACTAACCTAGTTGAGGAGATTGATGCCATCATCAAAAGTGGCATAATCATCCAAAACCAACTAAGCCTAAACACACAACCTATCCAACCCATTTCTGCACCTGCTGACAAATTAAAAGGGGTTCTTGAACCAGATGAAGATCCCATTCTTAAACAACTCAAGAAGACACAAGCTAACATTTCAATTTGGAGTTTGATCCAATCTTCATATCCTCACCGCCAAGCTCTTTGCAAGGCACTGAATCAATGCCAAGCTCCAATTGACATCACACCAGAAAACCTTGTGGCTTCTATTACCTCTGCTGCTAAAGGGGTGTCTATAACTTTTGGAGAAACTGACATTCCAAAAGGAGATCCTAACCACAATAATGCCCTTTACATCACAGTGGTTACATGGGGAAAGACTGTGCCAATGGTTCTTATTGATAATGGTTCAGCCTTGAACGTATGCCCTCTGAAAGTAGCAAGCTGCTTGGGATTGGAGGTTACTGATTTTACCCCTTCGGATCAGATTGTAAGGGCGTATGACAATACCAAGGGGGAGGTCCTTAGAGTAGCTATCATTGATATAACTATTGGGCCAACATTTGTCACCATACCATTTCAAGTGATTAATGTACCTTCTTGCTTTAACCTACTACTTGGGAGCCCTTGGATCCACCAAGAAAAGGCTATCCCTTCTTCCCTACACTAGAAGGTCAAGTTCCCTTTCAAAAATGGGGTCTTGACTGTAAAAGGGGACATGCATGGAAGATCAGACATTCTAAGCTCTATTCCAATTCTCGAAATTCAGCCTGAGCTATCTTCCTATCCACTTTCAGGTTTCTCCTTCATTCAGTACATTGAGGGTGAAGAGGGTAAAGAATTTGTTCCCATTGATTTTGATCCCTTTGGGAATATTGTTGTTGCTAACATGCTTCGCAAAATAAATTACTTTCCTGGTATAGGTTTGGGAAGAAGCCAACAAGGCTTGAAGTCTTTCCTGGACTATCCAATGGCAACACCACCATTTGGGCTAGGGTATGAGCCCACTGATGAAGATTTGGAAGAAATGGAAAATCGGGCCAAAGACAGAATAGCTGCCCTTAAAAGAGGTGAGGTTTACGACTGGCCCATGCGCCCTTACTTCAAAATCCTAAATGGCTATTTTGTAAAGGAAGGTGACATAGTTCCTTACTGTAACTTTCCTGAGCCTTGGGTCTGCCCCATTACTGGAAAACTTATCCCTGGATTTGAAATATTTTCTGATGTCAGGCTTGAGATAGAAGATTATGAACCAATCTACATGCTCAGTCAAGATTTGGAAGAGAACATAGAGGCTAGACTGTTTGATGAAGTATCCATGCTCACTGTTAAGGAGGAGAAAATTGATCCTTCCACCTTAATCCAGCCCACCGAGACTGAGCTACAAAATTGGTCCTTTGAGGAGAGCCCTTTCTATCCATCTGAATCAGAGTCTAAACCTAAATCCATACCTAAATCGGAGTCCCAGTCTGAGATAGACTCATCTTCTGAATCTGAGTCTATCTCTTTTATTTCTTCTGTTGATAATGATGTAACTGACCTTGAGGGTCTCACTTTTTGGTTTGATGTAAATTGGGACATATCCCCATTTGAAATCAATAAAAATAAAACTCTTTCCTCTTACGACTCTGTGTCTCCATTTTTCTTTGATGTTCCAACTTTTAAATCTGACTTAAATGAGACATCAAGTAAAAATGAAATAAATGAAATAAAAGACACAATTAAAGAGCCCATTAATGCTAGCACTTATGACATATAACAAATTACATACATTGCATCTGCATGCATAAGCAGTGATCACATTGAAAAGATGATAAGAGAATTTCAAGACTGTTTTGCATGGCAACCAAAAGACATGACAAGGTTGGATCCAAGCATAGCAGTTCACAAAATTCCAGTTTACCTAGATGCTAAGCCCGTTAAGCAGAAATTGAGAAGACTTAAGATGGAATGGTCTTTGCCAATTAAAGAAGAAATTGCCAAGCTACTGGACCACAATTTTATTGAGCCCATCAACTATCCATCCTGGCTGGCTAACATTATGCCAGTTCCCAAGAAAGATGGAAAATTCAGAATGTGTGTGGATTATAGGGATATGAATAAAGCCTGTCCTAAGGATGATTTTCCCTTACCTCACATTGATTTGTTGGTAGACCGCATGGCAAGTTCTAAATTGGTTTCCTTAACTGACCTGGCTGCAGGGTATAATCAGATCATGGTTCATCCTCCTGATAAAGAGAAGACAGCTTTCATTACTGAATGGGGCACCTATCGCTACCGAGTTATGCCATTTGGGCTTAAAAATGCTGGGGCAACCTACCAGAGGATGGCAACTACCATTTTCCATGACATGATGCAAAAAGAAATTGAAGTTTATGTGGATGACATGGTAATCAAAGGCACCACTGTTGAAGAACATTCAGAGGCACTAAGGCGATTCTTCCTTAGACTTTGCCAGTACAATCTTAAACTCAATCCTGCCAAATGTGTCTTCGGAGCCTCATCGGGAGTATTCTTAGGTCACATGGTCAGCAAAAAGGGTATAGAAGTGGACCCTATTAAATCAAAGGCAATTCTGGAAATGCCACCTCCAAAAATAGAAAAGGAGATCAGAGGTTTTCTTGGACAGCTACAATACATTAGTCAATTCATCAATCAGTTGGCTGATGTATGTGGTCCCATCTTCAAGCTACTCAGAAAAGGAGCCTCCAAATAGTGGAATGATGACTGTCAAAGAGCTTTTGACCAGATCAAGCAATACCTACTAAACCCACCAGTACTACAGCCACTAAGGTTCGAAAAGCCTTTATTGCTTTATCTATCAGTAACTGATGAAGTAATGGGGGCAATGCTTGCCCAAAATGCTCCTGATTCCTATAAGGAAAATGCCATCTATTACTTAAGCAAAAGGATGCTATCTCATGAGCTCAAGTATAGTTTTATAGAAAAGCTGTGTCTTGCTTTGGTATGGGTTTGCCACAAGCTGCAACACTACCTTTGCTCCTTTACAACTCATGTTCTTGCTGACAAGAGCCCTTTGAAATTCCTTATGGAAAAGCCAGTTCTTGACAGTAAAATGGCAAGGTGGATGGCTGTATTAGCTGTATATGATCTGAAATATGTACAACAGAAAGCAATCAAGGGTAGCATAATGGCTGATCAGTTATCTGCAGCTCTAGTAGATGATCATTGGGTTGAACTAGAGTTTCCTAATGAAGACATCCTGACAATTGACAGTGAAGTGTGGAAACTTTACTTTGATGGGGCATCTAACAACAAAGGATATGGTGTCGGCATTGTGTTCATTACACTAAGTGGGGAAAACTTACCCATTGCCATCAAACTGAACTTTGAGGTGACAAATAATGAAGCAGAGTATGAGGCATGCATCTGTGGTCTTGAGGCAGCAATAAGGCTTAGAATCAAATGCCTCGAGATTTATGGATATTCGAATATGATAGTCTCCCAAGCCTTGGGAAAGTGAAAGATTAGAGAAGAGCATTTGGTTCCTTACCATAAACGCCTGAATGAACTAGTAGCCAGTTTTCATGAATTGTCTTTCCACTATCTTCCAAGAACGAAGAACAGATTTGCTAATGCTTTGGCAACACTTGCCTCAATGCTTGATATAAGCAACGGCTTCATAATCAGACCAGTTACAGTTGAAGTTAAGCATGAGTTAGGCTATGCAGCTTATTGTCTGAATATCCAAGCGGCTGACAGCAAACCATGGTTTTGGGACATCTTCAACTACATCAAGAATGGACTTTATCTTGAAGGAGCCTCTAAGACAGAAAAGAGGACTTTAAAACAGTTGTCCAATAGTTTCATTCCAAATGGGGAAGTACTCTATAAGCGGACTTGGGATAACATCCATCTGAGATGTGTCACTGAAGCAGAAGCCCAACAGATCATGGAACAGATGCATGGTGGCAATGAAGGCCCGTATATGAATGAAATTACTCTAGCCCGCAAGATCATGAATCAGGGTTACTTCTAACTTACCATGAATCAAGATTGCGCAAGATATGTATAGAAGTGTCATAAATGTCAGATCTATGCTAAACTTCAAAAGAAACCTCCTATGCCTTTATCACCTATCACCACGCCTTGGCCATTTGCAACTTGGGGCCTAGACGTCATTGGCAAGATAAGCCTGAAGTCTTCCAGCAAACGTGAATTCATTCTTATGGCTATTGACTACTTCTCTAAATGGGTTGAAGCTACACTTTACCAGGTATTGGACTCCAAACGAGTAGCCCAATTTATTCATACCAACATCCTTTGTAGGTATGGGGTCCCTTTTGAGATCATCACTGATAATGGATCTCACTTCCAAAAGGAGGTTGGTCTATTATTAAAGAAGGAGAAAATTCAACACCACAAGTCTTCTCCGTACAGACCTCAAACAAACGGCGCAGTTGAAGCCGCAAACAAGACTTTGAAAAGTATACTGCAAAAGATGGTTGACAACCATAAGGATTGGCACCTGCATTTGCCATACGCCTTATGAGGATATAGAACAACAGTGCGTACTCCAACCGGAGCAACACCTTACTCCTTAGTGTACAGAATGGAAGCTGTCCTACCAATCGAGGTAGAAGTCAAGTTAGCTCGCATTCTGAGGGAGAGTCAATTGGATGAAGTGGAATGGGTGAAAGGCTACCACAACCAACTTCTTACCATCAATGAAAAGAGAATGGATGCCTTATATCAGATGTAAGGTTATCAACAGAAACTAGCTTGACACTTTGATAAGAGAGTCAGAGACAGAGGATTACAAGAGAGTCATCTTGTTCTGAAAGAAATAAGGGCACCTATTCATGATCCAAGGGGAAAATTCAGACCTAACTGGAGTGGTCCATTTGTGATCAAGAAGATCTTATCCGGAGGAGCAGCAATCTTGACAAACTTGGATGGCATAGAATTTGCTAGCCCATGCAACCTGGATCAACTCAAGAGATACTTTGCATAAAGCATCCTTGTAATTCATGCATAGCATTTGCAATCATTGTAAAACCATGCTCAGTATTCAGCATTCACATCTTTTCCTTAAAGGTCAGAACTATGTGGACCTGATTCTCCATAAAGAGGAAAAAGACTGAAAATTAATGAATCATTATAAAGAGATACGTAGGCAGCCCATACGGGTTTGGTCCGATTCATTAATAAAATTTTCATTTTCACATTCACTCAGCTCTTAATTGTGTCAAGAAAAATAAAAAAAAGCTCGCTAAGTTGAAAACCTGAAAGGGCGGCTTAGGCAAAAGTTAGAGCAACAAAAGAGATAAAAAATGAATGATGCCTTATTTTTTCTCATTTAATCTTTGGAACAATAAAAAGAAAATACGGACATAGTCAAAAATTTATCCTAAACTAAAATAGTAATCATGTCTCTTCTTCTATCTCCTCAAGTATAGCAGCTCTTCTAGCCTTCTCTGATTTCCACGAGTTGGCTATCCACCAGTCAATATACTGCATGGATTTATCACCTTGGTCAGCAGGGCGAATAGTATGAAAACCCCTTACCCATCCATTTCTGATAGCTCGGGCAATAGTTTCGGTAATCAAAACAGATTCAAACAGAATGCCATCTGGGGGCACGCCCTGACTGTGTCCCATTTGACGTATAACCCTAGTAGCTTGATAAAAGGTCACCACCCTCAATCCCAGTAGGTAGACCATTTAGTAGCCAAAGCTCATGGTCATGAATCTTCTGATCTTGTACCATTCACATCTCCATAGCAGGTCATTAGCATCTAGCTCCATCAACCATTTTGTCCATTCTTTCTCGGAACTCCATTTAATCACAATGGTCCGAGTTCTATACCATGAAGCAGAATAATCCGCCTTGGTAGGAGGCCCAACTATCTGGAGATGATCTCTTAGCCAAATATGAAAAATGCAAATGAGATAAGCATAAAGAAAATACAAAAAGAGTTAAATTGAAATACAGAAACCAGAATTCAACCTAAAGAACAATAGGGCTAATTGACCACAGCCCATCAGAAGTGCAAGATCTGTCCAAACTCATGATGGTCTCAGCCAGCACTATAGCTGCAATAGATCTTCCTTCCTCCATTTGTGAAATCAGTTTAGTGACTTTAGCACCTCCCCAACTAGTAGGGCTCACAAAAATGTATCCGGCAGTCAGACAGAAGGATAGAGCCCACATCCTCAAATGAAACCACCCATCATCCTTAAAATTCTTAGGATCATGGAATTCTGCTATCACAGCAGTCAGATCAACCTAGTCATCTACTACCATGGGACTAGCAACCTCAGTACTCAAATCAAAAAGTCCTTTGAAAGAGTTAAAATATCCTACTTTCTCAACAGGAGTAGCCAGCATAGCCTCTGGATCAGATCCAAGCAGCACAGAAAATTCCTCAAATGTAGGACACATCTCTTCCATAGACGCCCCAAACCTAAAGACATGGGTAGTTGGATCCCAAAAGCGCAAGCAGGTGCGCAGAAATTCCCAATCAATCTTTATTCCTCTTAGGGTGGGCATAGCGCTTACCCCATACCTTCCCAGGTTAATTCTCTATACTATGGTAAGGTTCTTGCACCATAAGAACATTGCATGGCTGAAATAGGGCTCCATTGTGAGAAATAAAAATAAAAAATTGATAGAGAGCAAAAAAAGTGTTTGAAAATGACTTTTGATGGCACAAAAATCAATGGTACTGACTGAAAATGGACAAAAAAGCTATTTAAATAGATAGATTTTGACTTGCCATACCCGCTGCTGGTACCAGCGGCACGCCGACCGTGCCGCTATGTACCAGCAGCATGCCAACCGTGCCACCCGTACCGGTAGCATGCCAACCGTGCCGCCTAAACCCTCCTCTGCCTCCTTATGCCTCCTTTCCTCAAAATAAGTTTTTACATGATTTCTCAAAATTTCGAGTTTAAAATCATTCATTTTTCTCAAAATCGAGCAGAAAATGAGAGAAAAGCGTAAAGTATAGTGCAATGGAATTCCTTATTTTAGCCAAACATCTGTATTCATACCATGCACCCATGTCATTCAAAACATACATAAAGTCATAACAAATCATACATTTCAAGATGTCACATAAGCATAAAAGTGCATATATTCAAAATATCATGCATACATCCATCATTCTCAGTACATGTATACATGAAAAAAAGCAAAAGCTGACAAAATAGGTCTCTAACAACCACGCCTAGGTCTGCAGCGTCCTCGCCTGGACATATCCTGCTCGTGACTATCCTCTGACATATCCCTCTCGTGAAGAAAAGAGGTCAAAGCAAATGCATATCAGCCGAAGAGGTTGTAGTGATAGCGAACAAACTCCATAGGAACCTAAGGAAGAAAGAAATATGAGAATCACTACAAGGAAAACTGTCAAAAGGCTAAAAGTTCCAGCTGAACAAAATGTTTACCTCTGTCACAATCTCAGGGATAGTAGGAAAGAAGGCTGGACGCTCATCAGGAAGATGGTAACATCATAATCGGTTGTCACCAGAGAAATAATCCAGATAGGCTGGTAAGCGAACAAGACCAGTAGGCAAGGGAGCTGAATCAGTCAGACCTCCCACTGAAGCATCTGGAGTTAGAGCTGGGGCAGCGCTGCTAGCCCTTGAAGGGCCAATCCTAGAAGGATCAGCTGCAAAACCTGAATGGCCAGCCATAACACTTGGAGGTCCAACCCTAGGACCTATGCTGCCAACCGAAACAGTACTGCTAGCCTGTGAGAAACTTCCAACTCTGGAGGGAGGACCTCGGGAAGATGCTGAGCTAGAACCTCGGTGTGACAGTCCTCGCAATCTATCCAAAGGAGGTACACCCCGCATCAGGGATGCCTCACATAACTCATCATAGTCCATGTCTGGCAATAAAAAATCTAGACAAGAAACTCTGACAGCCCAATCATCCTCTCCCAAGATAGCTAGCCCAAACCTCATATCTGCCGAAGGGGGCTGTGGCACAACTCTCTCTCTTGTAACCTATGCCTTTACCCTTTCTCCCAAGTAGAACATCCTCGAGGACTCACAGCTGAGCAAGAATTGACAAGAGGTCAAGTGCATGCTAGGCCTAATCCGGTCAGGAATCCACTCTACGAACCTGATAAATGGTGACCATCTCACCTGCAAATAGATTGCAATATTCAGCAGTAGAAGATAAAACAGTAAGATTCAGGCTAAGATCAACAAAGAAATACTTGGTCTGCGGTCACAGTAGCAAAGATCTGTCTGCACTGATCAAATTGCTGCGACATGAAGGAAGGTCTATTGGACGCCCTCCAAATGCATCCGTAAGAGGGATCAATAGCACTAGGCTCTCTCAGTGATGGAGCCAGAATTGGAAAATGCTCATAGGCCCAGTACTGCAGGAAATAAAATTTTGTCAGTCACTAGGCAGAGATCAGACAACAAAATACCAGAGTGTAATATTTACCTCGAGCACAATAGAGGTACCACTATAGCCGCAAAGCATGCAACAGGAAATGCTGCACAGCTCATGATACATAGCACAAAGGCCAGCACCTCCCTAGTCAAACTCCCCAATCTCATCCAGGTTCTCCAAGGATCACAGGATATTCAGATTAATGCAGTCCTTGTTGTTATGCAAAAAAGTACAGCTCAAGATAATCAAGGCACAAAGTCTAGCACCTTTATCAACACCATACTGACTAGGAGTCTGACCCATGGTCATCAAGGCTTGATGAAGCCAAGAACATGGGACATTCAGGTTCCCACGAGGGGGATCAGCCCCAATAAGAGCAGTCATCTCTACAGAAAAGCGCTCGATCCATGAAGAATAAAACTCTAGAGGACGAGATCTGAAATGCATACCATTAAGCATGCTCTACTTGAAGGGAGTGACTGTCATCTCGCCACAGGAAAGGTGGAATGTGTTTATAGTATCCCACCAATGCTCTGCTAGTGCCCGGACTATAATGGTATTAACCGGCTGCTTGACATCCAGCTCCAGCGACCCGAGCAGTCCAGATGGCTCGAGACACAGATGGACAGCCTCCTGATTAGTCAAATAAATACGGACCAGCTCCATGACACTATGGCCACCCCTAGGTCTTAAATGTGTTCTCTGTAATTTTTATAAAAAAAAATTATTATTATTATTAATAATTATCAGAATTCTTACTGACTGTGTAGGAAGAGGAAAGCATACCTAAGAGATCCAGTGAAGCTGACATGCTGATCTGGCTCCTTTAGCAATGTCTCTGGATCCTGAGCACCCGCTGGTGGCTGATTGAGGATTTCTGTAAGGAGAACGAAAAAAAAAGGGAAAAATTTGAGAGAAGAAAAATAAAGCTAGAGAGGGAGAGAGAGAAGAGAAAAGAGAGAGTGAAGATGAAGTTATGAGAAAAGTGAAGTTAAGCTTTATATAGAAGTAGAGGTGGGCCCCCCCTCATAACATCTTTTTACTTTTTTTGATTCGTAGGTCCAGTTCACGTGATTTTGCCATTTTAAATCAGAATTTAGTTTCGTTTGAAGCAATGAATCCGCGTGATTTTTATTCATCTCCCAAAATAGATGGGTCTCGATTGGAGTCTAGAATCTCCTGAAATTATAAAAAAACTGAAAATTTAAAAATAGCTTGAAAATTAGAAAATAGTCCAAACAGAATCAGAATAGCCAGAAATCAGACATAAAGCTCATGCATAAATCTCAATACTGAAAGGGACGTTCAGAATTCTCGGAATGGCATCCTAAGCCTTTCGGTTCACACTTATCAGATTTGGCCTCTATCTGGCCAAATTAGATAAGGGGGTAGCTGTGAACCCTAAAAAATGCAGTTCCAATGAACTGTCTTTCAGTTACGAACCCATAGAATCAAATAGAGCTCGAATCGGAGCTGAAATAGGCCTGAAATGGATAGAAATAGATCAAACTATGCGAGTGACGCGCTGTCATCTGGGAGGCGCGTTTGCCGTGCCGCCCAGAAGGCGGCCCGCATTTTGTGCCTTTGGAGTTCTTGCCGTGCCGCCGTGCGCGGCACCAAGAGGAGGCCGGCGGTCAGGCAGCATGGCAGCCAGACGGTTGGCGCGTTGGCCGTACCGCCTTTATTGCCGGCGCCATGCTGATGCCGCCATCTGTACCACTGAAACCTCCTCTGGCAGCTCTATAAATAGGAGCCTCCTCCAACCTCATTTGGCATGACTTCCAAGGCATTCCAAAGCAATTCAAGAGATTTCAAAGCAGTCGAGGCACATTTCAAAGCATATTTTCGTTCTTATACTCACACGCTTGTTGCTTCTAGATCCATATTCCAAGTTTCCTTTGAATTCAAGGTGGAGTTGAGATTTGAAGCAAAACTAGTTCCATTCGTTCGAAAGCAAAGAAAAACAAAGGTATAATCCCTCTTTATTTTCAAAATTCTAAATTCAGATCTAGAATTTTCTTTAGGTCTAAAACTGAAAAGATCTAAAAACTTATTAATTTAAGAATCATAATTAAGTTAATAAGCAAACCAACACATTTTTAAAAACCCCTCCTTTGCAAGAAGGGAGAACTGCGTGGGGTTTGATTCCTATTCGATAGGATACGCAGGCTGCCATTCTGAAGGGCATCAACTCCAAAATCTTTTTTATTAATATTGTTTTCCTTTTTTCTTTGATTTATTTATATTAATCTTTTGTTTATGATTTTATTTTTAGTTTTTTTGGGGAATGTGTCCTTTCCCTAGTACCCATAAGGGCTAGAGGAAAGATCCTCTTTATTTCAATTATTTTGATATTGTAATAATTAAGTAGGATTTATCTTGCTTATTTATTGTCATTTCATCTCATCATATATATATGTTTCATCCATCATTATATCCCTATTCATGCATACACAAGAATTCTTTTTCTAAGGGTTATTTTGCAATTTTAGCCAAACTAAAGAAAATATATTTTCTTAATTGTGTAATTACCAAAACCTGATCCCCGAGCCCTCCTTGGTCACTCGCGGATTGGTGCATTTTCCATTGGGATAAAATCAAAACATTTTTGGAGTCAATCAATTTGGGTTTTCTTTAATTTTCCCAATTAAAATAAGTAAATTAAAGTGGCAACTCACTTTTCAACTTTCAAATTACAAAAATCAATTTTCCAAACTCACAGCGAGTTCCAATCGTGAAGTTTCTCCCGAAGAGCATTTTGATCCCTCGGCGGATCGGATCGGTGCTTGGGCGAGGCCTCATAGTGCGACATTATGATAATTGCCAAAGAGCTAGGAATATTTCATCTCGTGATGAGATGCCTCAAAGTGGTATCTTAGTTTGTGAAGTGTTTGATGTTTGGGGTATGGACTTCATAGGACCATTTCCTAATTCTTTTGGTAACAAATATGTGCTTATAACTATTGATTATGTGTCTAAATGGCTTGAGGCTCAAGCCATGGCTACAAATGATGCTAGGGTAGTGGTGAAATTTTTAAAGAAATTGTTTACTCGATTTGGCACATCTAAGGCCATTATTAGTGATAGGGGCACCCACTTCTATAATGCTCAGCTTGAGAAAGTTTTCAAAAGGCTAGGTGTTACACATAAGCTGGCTACTCCCTATCATCCTCAAACGAGTGGCCAAGTTAAGAACACAAATAGGGAGCTTAAGAGAATGCTTGAGAAAACTGTGGAGCGATCTAGAAAGGATTGGTCTGAAAAATTAGATAATGCTCTATGGGCTTTTAGGACAGCATTCAAAACTCCTTTAGGAACTACTCCCTATAGATTAGTGTATGGAAAAGCTTGTCATTTACCTATTGAGATTGAACATCATGCTTATTGGGCTATAAGACAGATTAACCTTGATCTAGCTAATGCAGGTGGGAAGAGGCAATTGTAAGTGAATGAGCTAGATGAATTACAGTTGTAAGCTTATGATAATACTTGGATGTATAAGGAGCGGACCAAGAGATGGCATGATGCTCGGATCAAGCAGGAGAGAGAGTTTCACGTTGGAGATTAGGTATTACTTTACAATTCTAGACTTCGACTCTTCCCAGGTAAGTTAAAATCTTGTTGGTCTGGCCTTTTTACTGTTAAGAAGGTCTTTCCCTATGGAACAGTTGAGTTGACTAATCCCAAAAAGGGTGATTTTAAAGTTAATAGGCAAAGGCTCAAGATATACCTTGGGGGAGAATTGAATGAGGTGGTGGAGATTGAGTATCTCTAGGAATTAGGATGAGAAATCATCCTCAACATCCAACTAAGACGATGTTAAAGAAGCGCTGGGTGGGAGGCAACCCGCCATTTTTAATGTTTTAGCAATTTCGTTGTTTTCTTTTTATTTTATTTTTGTGTTTTAAGTTGTTTAGAGATAATACACCTAGGGTATGGTGTTTTTGTGCAAGAAAAGAGAGGAGATTTTATCAAATTTAGAGGATTCAATAGCTATGCCACACCCAGGAACATGCCTGTGGGCTTGGGTGTGTGGAAAGATGCATTTTGGAATTGTTTTAGTAGCTTGGCATGCCTAGAGCCATGCCTGTATGGTTGGGCATACCCTAAATTCAAATTTGGACAAGAGGTATAGAAGTTAGCCACTCCTAGACCCACAGGCGCATGGTTAGGCATGGGCTAAGGGGCATTCAGAACCCAAAAGCAATAGCCAACCACGGGCTGGCCCACGCCCAAGGCAGGTAAAAGGGGCCATTTACATGCTTAGAGCCACGCTTGTGTGGTTGGGCATGGGAACGGTCCCACATCTTAAAAAGGGGTAGTTTCAACTAAACGGCCCCATTTGTCTCCATTTTTCTCCATTCTTCTCCATTTTCTCTCCTCTCCCACTCTAAAAATCACACACCCACACATTTAATCTTTGATTTTGAGCTTCAAGGAAGGATTTAGGGTGGATACTCTCTAATTTTACCGAATTTCTTTTGCAATCCCACTTCATTCCAAGCACAGGTTTGAATTTTCCTCTTTCTTGCTCTTTCTTTTGAAATTTTGATGACTTACAATTAAGAATTTGGTTAGTTATGAGTTTAATCAAGAGAAATGCAATGGGCCAGTGTAGATTGCATGAACTAAGGAGTTTAAACTATATATTTTTTTCTCAGTTATTTAATTTTCTTTGATTATAGTTATTTTATGTGTTTGTGTTGAAATTTTTGACATGCGTATCGCCCATTGCATATATCTCTTAAGTTTGTAGGAAATTTTAGGACATACTTTTGATTATTGGCCAAATCTTCCTTGTACTCATGAAATAATATTATTGGATTATTGATTGGAACATATTGTAAGCATGGGTTTGTTGAACGATGGAATGGCTTTTATGTTGGAATTTGGAATAATTGTTGTGATGTTTTACACGGCCATATTTTGGGTGGAGCTAATGTTCATATGTTGGTGGTTATGTTGTTTGTGTTTCGATTGATTGTATATTTTACAGATTATGGGTCCCTGAAAGCAACTCGTATCTAGACGATCGGAGAGATTAACCACTAAAACAAGAAGAGGGGAGAGCAGTTCTCGAGCCCCACCACCTGCTGCAGTTCCAAATATCAGATTCATAGCGGATCATCCTTGTGTACAGTTCAGCGAGGCGGAGGCTAGGGCCAAATTTGAGCAATTAGCAAATAAAGATTTTGAGCCCACTTGCACATTGGATTGGGGGGCTATGGAGACTACGGGTATAGCAAATAGTATTCGGGCATTCTTTAATCAACCAGGGTGGAAAAAGTTATTTGAGATATCGAAACTCGCTTACCGAGAATTGACTCTGGAGTTTTATTGCTCACTCCAGTTTGACAAGAAAATAATCTGAGTAAACAAGCCATCTCTCAAGTTTAGATTGGGTTTAAAGGATTTTCATCTGAGCATCAGCGACATTGCGGTAGTCATGGGACTTTATTAATAATCGGAGCTTGCCATCGATGTGTATAAGGGTGCTGGTGTTAGTTTTGCTAATGAGAGCATATCAAATGACGTATGGAGGCAATATACACCCAGGGTAGGTAATTTTAATCCAAGGGTGTCGAAGGCTTCTAACCTTCAGTCATTCCCTCTTTGAGTGGTACACAATCTCCTAGTTTACACAATTTCAGCTCGCCGCAATAGCATAGGTGCTATTACAAGATAGGACCTTTTCTTTCTAATGTGTATGGCAGAGAATCATAGGTGCAATGTTGCACATGCCTTAGTTTATTTTCTATATGAGCAGTCCAGGAAGGGCCCAAAGGGGGCATTATTTATTGGCATGTATGTGACTCGACTAGCACAGGGGTTAGGAGTTTTTGATGGTTTACCTCTGATGACGCTAGATGGTCTGCCATGAAATTTAGGAATGAACATGCTAACATAGATGGACCCTTAGAAAACCTTCATGACACCTCCTGCTACCTTTGCTGACCCTGGCCCACCACCAGAGGCGGCAATTATGCCTGGATCATTTGTTAGTCCATCTGGACCATCTACTTTTGTTCCTCACCATTAGTTCTTTGAGTTTTAATATTAGAGGCACAATATTGGTGAGGAGGAGGAAGGAAGGAAGATGACTGATTTGAAGCTGCAATTATGTCGTATTGAGAGTTCGTTAGGCAGTCTTACTCTACAGCATCAACATCTTTATATCACACAGAGAGATATGATGTAGTTCACGGAGCAAGAGGCCGAGTAGCAATGATGGATACAACACTCCATGATGGAGTTCTAGGAGCGATAGGGCTTTGCATCGAGTAGTCAGAAACCACATTTACCTCCACCCCTAGTTGAGGTGTCCAATGATGATGATGAGGATGGCAATGATAAAGGAGACGATGCTGATGCTATGGATGACTAGACTCTTTGTCCCTATAGTTTTTATCTCTTTCCTTTTACTTTTCATTTTGGGATAGTTGTACTCTCTTTTAATTATTCGTATTTTTTTGAGGAAATAATCAACATTCTTAGGGTATTGAATATTTATACTGACTTTAATTGAAATACACTGAAATAGAACTATGCTCACAAATGTAACTAAAGATTCAAAGTCTAGGATTTGTACATTTTGTCAATTCATTATCCCAAAAAGGCTGTCAAATTCAATTCTCTCTAAGAGACTAAGTCAATTGAGCCAAAAAAAATCAACAAGTTGTTGCCACCCAACCATTACCACTTTATTTCCTAGAAAGGGGAGATCTCATAACTAACCATTATTAAAACTCATTTTGCTTAGGCTTCACACTCAATCACACACACAAGGTAATTCAAAAATATATTTAACACACATGTTAGTCCCTCCCCCACACTTAAGGAACACATTATCCCCAATGTGTTAAAAACAACCAAAACTAAGCACGAAAGGAGAGATGTTGTACTTCCCTGAATAGAAATACATGAAAAGATTCGTGATTGCATATGGTGCTTGTTCAGATACAAAGACAAAAGTGGAGACATGGGAGTTATTCATGAAACATAAAAACTACATTAAGATAGAACATAATGAAAAAAAAAAAAAAGAAACATGAAAGATAGCTAATTGCTCATACAAGAAAGATAGATGAAATGCCTAGCCTAGAATTACAATTATTTAGTAATGTTCATTCTAGTGTAATCTAAATTAGGTCAAGCAGGCTCCTCACTTCTCCTTCCTAGGCCTTCCTTCTCCCCTTTTCACCTTTGGAGGTTCACTACTCTCCCCTTTTGGCGGTTCTTACTGCATGAAATCGCTTTCTGCAGCATTGGTTTGCACATTATCAGCCTTTTCTGCCTCTTTTTCCATTGCCACTATCTCCTCTAGGGAAAAAGTGCACTCATTCCTATCTGGGTATGCCCTACTGTAAGCATAAAAAGCTATCACTTGTTCAGGGGTCATAGATGGAGGAGAGGAATCCCTTTCGTTTTTAGAGCTATGGCCTTTAGGATTCTTAGAACTCATACTTGCAATCCTACTTTCAACTAGGTGAGAACAACAAATTCAGTTCAGAGCATAATCTATCTATGTAGTTCTCTCATTAAAAGCCCATAATGAATGACAATTTCATAAGGGGGTAGGTAGGTTATGCATTTCTCAATTAATTTTTCCTCCCCCCTAAAAACTACATGACAAATCTAATGCAACCAATGAGCAGCAAAAACTAAAACATAGATAAAAAGATAAAATAAAACTAAAGAACTTAAAATAATATATATATATATATATATATATATATATATATATATATATATATATATATATATATATATATATATATATATATATATATATATATATATATATTATTTTTTTAATAAAATTGCTAAATAAAAGATAACAAGGAGTGAAAGAAAACAAACTAATTCTCATTGGTTGAAAAAAAAATCAATGTCATCATCTCCAATTAGGTGGTCGTCATCCTGTCAGTGCCATGAACCATAATGTCTGAATTTTGGTCAGTTCGCTTTATCATGCCACATTAAACTAGAGATTGAGAAACTGTCACAATACCATATTGAGATCTATAACATAAAATAAACATAAAATAACATACTAAAACAAAAGAAAAAAAAGGGACTAATTTTTAAATAAAGGAGCTTTGAAAAATAAACTTTATTCCACTGCTCTTGTTGAAATCACGATTAGTGCTAGTAGCCATTTGAATCCGTGATTCTAGTCGAGTAACCGGGGGTTGGCATCACAAATATTTATCTTCATGTAAAAAGACTAGTATGACTATTCAAACAAGTCGGGCTCCTATATATATATATATGTGTGTGTGTGTGTGTATTAAGAGAAAGGAAAAGTTAGGGGATTAGTCAAACACTTGGGGCAAAATTTTCATTGTTATGCTGTGCCTAAACTGTTATCATTGAAATTTTATGCTTACATTTGTAACCTTATTATTTAGATTGTAGGGTTATGTTATCTTTGCCTTGAAGGTTTCTTAATTGGGTTATTATGTTTATTGATCAATTTGTGATTAAGAATTTTGAGCCTCATGGATCATAAGTTGTTGTCATGCCAACTGATTAACTTTTGTTTGTTCTGAGAGGGGGATTGTTATTTCTAACTATTATTTTAAGTCAGTTTGCTTGAGGACAAGCAAACGCTCAAGTGTGGGGGAATTTGATAAGTGCATGAATGTATACAATTTACCTTTTTAATTATCATAATTTATGTTTAAAATTGAGTTTGATGTGTTTGTTTCAGTGCAATTGATAGTTCTTTTTAGGAATCCTCTGTTTTGGCATGTTGTGATGTGATAGGATAAAGAAGGACAAGGATTAGTGTAGCAAAATGAGCTAATTCGAAGGAGCAGAAGAAAAAGTGAGAGTCCTATGCCCAGTGCCACGGGCGTGGCCTTGGACATGGGAGCGATATTTCCCTAACTATAAATTCATCTTTTAACATATTTAAAGGGGTTCAAAACTTCTATCACTAGGGCTGACTTTTCGAAGGGAGAACTAAGGGTTTGCAACTTAAATTGAAGGCAGAGATCCAAGATACAAGAGTAGAGCAAAGAATTGAAGATTAAAGTGGAGAATTTTGAATCATTCATGACGGATTGTTTGAATTCTTTTCTATTTTTCTTTAGCCCTTGTTCTTTCTTTTCAAACATGAACTCCAGAATGCTTTTTGCTATAATGGCCACAAGTAGGGAGCTATTTCGATTGACCATTACTCTTTGTAGGTGTTGCAGTTGTTGGTGATGATTCCTTTCTTGGACCTCCTCCTCCTCCTCTATGCTGGCCTTCATGACCCTTGCTCTTATGCTTACTTTTCTACTCATGTTCAGCTTTCTCGGCTATATTCCTCTTGTCCATTATCTTAGTCTTATCTATTAGCTTGGCTAAGATTGAGAACTTAGTTACTGCCAATAAGTTGAACAAAGGTGTGCCAATCCTCTTAAGAAATGATTGATGGGAATGGCTTTAGTAGGAATGATATTAATAGCAAACCTGCTAAGTCGATTAAACTCTTTAGCATACTCTGACACTAACATTTCAAGTTTTTGCCTTAACTGTTCGAATTGCAGTGCCCTATCCTGCCTTTCACCTTTTGGAAAGAATTGATCCATCATCTCTTGCTTAAACTCTACCTAAGTAGGTGGATTTTCTCTATATAATCATTCTTCAACATTCCTTTCATAGCAGTACCATGCCTTCTTCTTAAGTTAGAGTCCTACCAACTCAATCACCCAAGCATCAGAGTAGGATAGTCGATGGACTAGCTTGTCCATCTCATCCAAAAATTCATGAGGGTCATCACCCTCCTCACTGTAGAAGGTAGGTGGTTATAGCTTCTTGAATTTTGAGATGGTCATTCCCTCATTGGGCATCCATATCCTTTCCCTTCGTGTAGGTGCCACTACTGTAGGAGGTGGAACTCTATTCTCCTCTTGTGTTGGCACTTCCTACCTTTGAGCTTGCAGCTCATCCAATTCTTTGCATAAGTCCATCATTGTTAGAGGGTATGTCCTAGAGCAATGTATAAGTTATGTAAATGTAAAACATTATCCCTAAATGGCAATAAAATATATGTTTATAAATGAAATTGTTCCATTGTATTAAATGTATATTTGAAGTCCATAAGTATTTTTCAAAAGATGATCTATTTGCAAGTCTTGAGAATATGGATGGTAATTGTTCCTAAATTAATACTTTAAAATGTTCATGGTCATAGGATTGATTAATGACTGGGCATCATTAATTCTGGAAGACCATCATCTCTATTTATAATCTATAATCAGTATATGATACTTATGATTATTGAGACAGTGAGCATCATACTGTTTTGACAAATATTGTCGATATAAATATGTGGATATTCATATGATGAATGATTGAACTATGACATTAGATGATGATAACATGAACTTTTATTGGTAGTCAATAAATCATCATCTAGGTCATAATTGTACATATAGTCCTTTAACTTGAGGGATACAATATCTCATTCATCGATAGTTAGAATTTATTACTACTTACATACTAATGCTATTCAAGTATTGGTATATGGTATGTGATAGTTCTAACCAGTTATGTATGGAGGTAAGTGATCACCAAGAGAGAATGCATTAACTTGAATAAACAAGAAAAAAATCCTATGCTATCAAATTATTCTTGATAATAAAATCCTTGGCCAAGGTAATAAAGATTCACTAGAAAGGGTTTCTAGTAGGAATTGATTTTATTAAGAATTAAAATTGAGATATAGATATATGATTGAAGCATATTAGGTTTTGACAAATCCATGACCCGAGCTAAGATTGAGATTTCGTAATGAATGGATTTTAGTGTACGTTAATTATAATCAATGGTCCATGAAATGAATAAGTGATTAAACACTCATATTCATTCTAATTAGGTAGTTATGATATGCAATACTAGGCGTCACTCATGACTTATGGGACTAAGGGTAAAATAGGGATTTCACATTAGTAGAGAAAAGTGTTTTCTCAATTCCATTGCTAATTAGACATGAATCTAGAAAGTCATACACCTAAAAGTATTCACCTTCCAATAATAAAAGGTTTACCATAATAATTAATTAAAGTGTTTAATAATTAATTGATTAATAGTAAAAGGATTGAACATGTATTTAAATTTACAAAGACCCTAGCATGTCTTGAAGCTTAAATCCAAAATGGTTTCTTATTAATTAAATCCTAATTTATATATGATATAAATGAGAAAGATTTAATTAATTAAAACTATGGATGAGTTAAAAGAATTAATTTTAAACTTTGGACAAAACCTTAAATAGCCCAAGCTCATTTGAGAAATGAAGAGAGGCAATTTAGGAGTTAGAGAATTTCTATAACCTTAAACCCCATATGATGAGTTTAAGGGTAAAGAAAGTGCACCAAGGTCAAAATAGTCTTTTAACTATATAAGATTTAATTGAAATAATCATAGAAGCATAAAGGATAATATGGTATTTTCTATTTAACCTTAAGGCATAAAGCAAATTAAATATCTAATTTGTCCTTTAATTAACAACATAGTTGTTGGCCATATAAAAGGCAAATGATGTTGTTAAATGAAGAGGCTTTATGCACATCTTTTCAAAAAGGAAATCTTAGTAACTAAGTATTGAGAGAAAAGAAAAAGAAAAAGAGTTCTTTAATTTTCTTGTTCTTCATTTCTTGTTCTTTGTTATTTGTGAAAGAACAAAGGTTTCTTGTGTTGAAAAGATATATCCATAGCAATTAGAAGAAATCAAATCATTAAGGATTTGTGTTAGAAGATCTTGTATTTAATTGGGCTACCAAGAGAGAGAATCAAGAAGATCTAAACAAATCAAAGTGAGCCTTGGAGGTGGAGCTTAGTGTGGACAATTTAGAGGCTCAACGTTTGGGGAGCTTTTGGAGTGGAAAGAAGAATCAAATTTCTTAGGCTTCAAGAGGTAATATGATTACCACTTGATCTTTTTTCTTTCTTATATGTTTTACAATCTAATTAGTAGATTGCTTAAATGTTTATTAGACTCATTTGAATGAAAGTGAAATTTTAAATTATTTGAAATTTCACCCACCTTATTGCTTCCACTTAATTTGCATTTAATATTCCTTCAATTGGTATTAGAGCCACCTAATTTCTATGTAAAACCATTATATATATTGCTATGGGTGTTTTTGTATTGATTGAAATTGAGTTGGCAAAAGTTTTAGCACAAATATTGTGTTGACGAATTTAAGAATCATGACCGCTACATCCATTTTATGCTCGCTAATCTATTTTCGCGACTGCGAATCAACTTTAGTGCTTTTGAAATCTTTATTATGACTGTGATTATTGAGTCGCACCCATGAATGTGTTATGACCGACTTAGTTCTAACATTGGCATTGTTTTATGTTATAACTGAGTTGTAATCGCGAAATACATGTTGCGACCGCAAATTCATCATGTTAAGAATTGCGCCTACGAACCAGTATCGTAGTTATGGTTGCGATTTCTGCTGTTTCTTTTTCCCAACTTTTTTATTTTCAAAATTTTTTGGACTATAATTTCAATCAAACAATTTTTATGACTTTAAATATGATTTTATGTTATAAAAACCTTGAATATATGATATTCAAAGTGGTTTTGGAAATGTTCCAAAATTGAACAATATATCGATAATTGCAATTGTTGTATTTATGTTTGTTATTTGTTTGAGAGGCATGAATGATTTATCATGGACTAGGAAATCATAATGTATGTTTTCTTTTATGGAAATGTAATTAAAGTTTAATTACTTATTTAGGTTTTAATTAAATTCATTGAGCCTTATGAGCTCTTTTGTTATTGTGATTCTCACCTTGGTATGCCAAGGATACAAGTGTAAATATGGTGATATGGAGATATAAGAACAAGAAGAGGTTCAACCTACCAAGATGCCTAGTGGGAGCATGAAAATTCATTTGTTGTAATCTCATGTTTTTAATTTGATTAACTTAAATTTTAACTCATTCCTTGTGGCTAGGAATTAAGCCTACAGCTAGTCTATGATTAAACCAATGTTTACATTATTCTTTTAGTGATGTATATATGATATATATTATACATGTGATGTATACTAATATGAATAATGTGTAAAGTGAGACCTAAAATTAAAGCCCAAAAATCTTCCAAACAAAATATTAAGTTATGGTTCTCCATCGGAACAATAATTTCTTTGAAGTTATTGGATAGCATGTGATGTTGCATGTATGAGATGTATAGCTTGGCAATAATGGCAAAGAGTACCTAAGCCTTGCAATATTGAAATCTCTATATTTGTTGGTCCAATGGGTTTGAATTAACTAGTTTGTATAACCAATAATGACATCGTGTATCTGAGGTCACAAACATTAAGAGCCAAGTTGAATGAGCCTCACAAAGAGTTGTGATGAACAAGTGTTGTTCACTTATTAGAAATCAAATTCTCAATAACGATAATATGTATCTGAGAGTATTTGATAGTCTTATAAGAATTCAAAATCACCCACTAGAAATCCACCCTAATAGGATTTTTGTTTCCTACTTGGAAGTGTAGGAATCATAAAGTTAGTGGGAGCACTACTATGATTAAAGACCAAATTATTATGGAAGTTACTTTTTATATAACACTGATTATCTTTTTATTTTATGTAGTATTCTATTAAAATGAGCAAATCCTATCCCATCTCAAGCATTCTTACTGATAACAAACTCATGGGACCTAACTTTGTGGATTGGTATCATAACCTTAAATTGGTCCTTACTTACGAAGGGATTGCTTATGTACTTGATTCTGATGTTCCTAGACCCTTACCTAAAGGGGCCTCTGTTGAGGAACATGCTACCTTAAAGAGGTGGAAAGAGGATCATATTTCGACAAAGTGTATCATGTTAGTTTCTATGTTATATGATTTGCATAAGCAACATGAAAATTATGTTGAGGCTAAGGACATTCTTATCCATTTGCGTGAGTTATATAGAGAGGAAAGTAGACCTACTAGATATGAGATATTGAAGCAATTGTTCCAAACCAAGATACAAGAGAGAGAGAAGGTTGGGCCATATATTCATAAGATGATCAGGCTCATTGAGTAATTGGAGAATTTAAATTTCACTATGGATTCCAACCTTCAAACGAATTTGATCCTACAATTCTGAAGGAATATTGGGAACAAATTAAGTGGAAGCAACATGGTGGGTGAAATTTCAAACAATTTAAAATTTCACTTACACCCAAATGGGTCCAATAAACATTCATCCAATCATTTAATTAATGTGTAAAACACATAAGAAAGAAAGAAGATCAAGTGGTAATCATATTACCTCTTGAAGTGTATGAACTCCAATTCTTCTTTCCTCTCCTAAAGCTCCACGAATGTTGAGCCTCTAGATTATCCACACCAAGCTCCACCTCAAAGGCTCACTTTGATTTGTTTAAATGTTCTTGATTCTCTCTTTTCATAGCCCAATTTGAATACAAGATCTTCTAAAATAAATCCTTGGTGATTTGATTTCTTCAAATTGCTATGGATGTATCTTTTTAACAAAAGAAACCTTTGTTCTTTCACAAAGAACAAAGAACAAGAAATGAAGAATGAGAAAATTGAAGAACTCTTCTTCTCTTTCTCTTCTCTTAAAACTTAGTTACTTAGGCTTCTCAATTGAAAATATGTGCATTAAGCATTCTCTTATTAACAACATCATTTGCATTTTTATAGCTAACCACTATGTTGTTAATTAGGGAACAAATAAGATATTTATTTTGCTTTTTTACTTTAAGCTTAAATGGAAAAGACCAACTTAACCTTTATGGTTTATGATAATTTCCATTAAGATTTACGTAGTTGAAAGACTATTTTGACTTTTGGTACACTGTCTCTAACCCTTAAATCCATCATATGGGCTTTAGGGTTGGAGAAAATCCCTAACCCCTAAACTCATCATATGTGCTTTAGGGTTATAGAAAATATCTAACCCTTAAATTGCCTCTCTCCATTTCTCAAATGGACTTGGGCTATTTAGGGTTTAGTCCAAAGCTCAAAATCAATTCTTTTAACTCATCCATAGTTTTAATTAATTAAATCCTTCTCATTTATATCATATATAAATTAGGATTTAATTAATAAGAAATCATTTTGGATTTAAACTTCAAGACATGCTAGGGTCTTTGTAAATTTAATTACAAGTTCAATCCTTTTACCACTAATTAATTAGTTATACACTTTAATTAATTATTATGGTAAACTTTTTATCCTTGGAAGGTGAACATTTTTGGGTGTGTGACTTTCTAGGTTCATGTCTAATTAGCAATGGGATTGAGAAAACAATTTCCTCTACTAATGTGAAATCCCTATGTCACCTTTAGTCCTATAAGTCATGAGTGATGCCTAGCATAGCATATCATGACTACCTAATTAGAATGAATATGAGTGTTTAATCAATTATTCATTTCATGGACCATTGATCATAATTAAGGTACACTAAAATCCCTTCATTATTATGAAATCCCAAACTTAGCTAGGGTCATGGATTTGTCAAACCCTAATTATGCTTTGATCATATGTCTATATCTTGATTCTAATTCTTGATAAAATCGATTCCTACTAGAAACCCTTTCTAGTGAATCTTTACTACCTTGGCCAAGGATTTGATTATTAAGAATAATTAGACAGCATAGGATTTCTTCTTTGTTTATTCAAGTTAATGAATTCTCTCTTGGCGATCACTTACCTCTATATATAACTAGTTAGAACTATTAAATACCATGTATCAATACTTAAATAGCATTAGTATGTAAGTAGTAATAAATTCTAACTACCAATGAATGAGATACAGTGTCCTTCAAGTTGAAGGACTATATGTACAATTATGATGTAGATGATGATTTATTGACTAGCAATAAAACTCCATGTCATCATCATCTAACGTCACAATTTAATCATTCATCATATGAATATCCACATGTTTATACCGATAATATTTGTCAAATAGTATGATGCTCACTGTCTCTATAATCATAAGTATCACATACTGATTATAGATTATAAACAAAGGTGATGGACTTTCGAAAATTAATGATGCCTAGTCATTAATCCTATGACCATAAACATTTTAAAGTGTTTGTTTACGAGCGATCTACCATCCATATTCTCAATACTTGAGAATAGATCCTCTTTTCAAAAATACTTATAGACTTCAAATATATGTTTAATACAATAGAACAATTTCATTTATAAATATATATTTTATTGCCATTTAGGGATAATGTTTTACATTTACATAACTGATACCCTTTAACAAATCCTTAACTAATTCCTTCTCTAATATAATTATGAACTTTCATACGAATAAGATGGAATGCACTTTTGCTGAATTACATAATAATCTTGTGACTACACAAAATTCCATGAAAGGTAAAGGTAATGAGGTTGCTCTAGTTGCTTCTTCTAGTGGTAAGACTTCCAAGAAAAAAAGCAAAAAGAAAGACTCCAAACTCCAACCATGTGGTGAAGTAAGCAAAGACAAGTCGACAAAGGTAGCTTTAGATGGTAGTGGAAAGTGTTTCCATTATGACCAAAGTGGACATTGGCGAAGAAATTGCCTAAAGTATTTGGAATCCTTGAAAGGCAAGAAAAAGAACAAAGGGAAGGGCAAGCCTTCTGAAGGTATGTCTTTTAATTGTTTGATTTCCAATATTTCACATGGTTAATCAAAGGCTTGGATACTTGATAGTGGTGCAAGTTCTCACATTTGTACTTTTATATAGGAAATGACAAGCAGTAGAAGCTTGGAAAAAGGGGAAGTGATCCTAAAGCTCGGTAATGTAGCAAGTGTTACAGCCAAAGCCATTGGATCGACTTCCATTGATCTTTTTGATTATGTATTATTATTAAAAGATGTTTTATACATTCCTAATGCCTATAAGAAAATGATTTCTATAACTAGTATGACTAGTATGGGTTATGAACTCTTATATAAGAAAGATGTTTGTATTATCTATTATTGTAATAGAATCATTGGTATGGGTTATGTACTTGATGGTATTTATTATTTAGATAATGGTAATAATAATACAACTCCAAGCATAAGTAATATTAATGCCAAGATAAAAATAACTCCTAGTTCAAAACATATTTGGCATCTTAGACTAGGTCATATTGCCGAAGATACGATATCAAAATTGGAGAAAATGGGGATCCTTAACCCTTTGGGTAGTGAACATACTTCAATTTGTGAGTCTTATATCTAATGAAAAATAACTAGGTCACCTTTTGTTGGACAAAATGAAAGAGCCAAAGAAGTTTTGGAACTTATACATAGTGAGGTATGTGGTCCATTTAGTGCAATGGCAAAAGGGTGGATATTTATATTTTATTACATTTATAGATGACCTTTTAAGGTTAGGATATGTATATTTAATGAAGTATAAATATAAATCCTTTGAAAAGTTTAAAGAATTCAAAAGTGCAGTTGAGAAACAAATGGCAAAAGTTATTAAAATCCTACGATCAGATCGAGGAGGTGAATACGTAAGTACTAAGTTTAAAGTTTTCATTAAAGAACATGGAATTATATGACAATTAACTCATCTTGGAACACCATAGTTAAATGGTGTGCTTGAAAGGAGAAATTGTACTTTATTAGATATGGTGCATTCTATGATGAGATATACCGACTTGCCTATATCCTTATGGGAATTTGCATTGCAGATTGCCATTTATATCCTTAATAGAGTTTCTTCTAAATTTGTTCCTACTACTCTATATGAGATATGGTATAATAAGAAACCAAGTCTTAAACATGTTAAGATTTGGAGGTGTCCAACACATATTAAAAAGCTAATGACAGATAAATTGGAAGAAAGTTCTGCAAGGGTAGGTTTGTTAGATTTCCTAAAAGCAGTTTAGGATATTATATCTATCTTTCTTCCAAGTAAACAATTGTTGTTAGTCGGGATGTCATATTTCTTGCAAAACAGTTTCTTCAAGAAGGTGGCAAAGGAAGAAAGATAATATTGGATGAGGGGTCATTTGATGAAATCCAGCAAAATGATCAAATGGAAATTGATCAATCTCGTGATGAGTCAACACTTGTTAATAATATCTCCACACATGAACCTTGGAGATCTAATAGAATATCTCATCCATGAAGAAGTTGATCATAGTGATGATCCTACTACTTTTTGATAGCAGTATGTGCCCTAGGAGCCATATAATAGTTATGTAATAATAGATTTTAATTCTCAAATGGCACGATAATATATTCATAATGTGAAAAGGGTTTCATATTATTGAATATATTCCTTAAGTATTTGTAAGAGGATCTATTCTCAAGTGTTGTGAATATGAGAGACAGATCGCTCTTGTACAATATTTTAAATATGTTCATGGTAATAGGATTAATGACTGGGCATCATTAATTCTAGAAGACCATCACCTCTGTTTGTTATCTATAATCAATATATGATATGAATGATTATAGAGGCACTGAGTCTCATACTACTTGACATGTGATGTTGATACAAACATGTGGATATTCATAGGATGAATAGTCGAGCTGTGATGTCAGATGATAATAATATGGGGTTTTACTACTTGTCAATTATTCATCATCTAGATCATAATAGTGTATATAATCCTTTGACTTGAGGGATACTATATTTCATACATAGGTGGTTAGGATTTATTACAACTTACATAGACATATTATTCACGTACAGATATATGGCATGTGATAGTTCTAATTTGTTATGTATGGAGGCAAGTGATTACCAAGATGGATTTCATTACCTTGAGTAAATGAGGTTAAGATCCTATGTTATATGCTTATTCTTGATACTAAAGTTTCTGGCCAGAATAGTAAGATTCACTAGAAAGAGTTTCTAGTAGGAATCTAATATCATCAAGAATTAGAACTAAGATAAGGACATAGAATCGAGGCACATTAAGGTTTAACATAAACCATTACCTTAGCCGAGATTGGGATATTTAATGAAGGGATTCTAGTGCATGATAATTTATGATTGATGGTCCATGTGATGTTTAAAGTTCTTAACTATAAACATTCATTTCTAATTAGGTAGTTGTGAGATGGAATGCTAGTTATCTCTCATGACTTATGGGACTAAGTGTGAAGTGAGGATTTCACATTAGTAGAGAAAAGTGTTTTCTCATTCCCATTGCTAATTAAACATGAACCTAGAAAGTCACACACCCAATAGTGATCACCTTCCAAGTGTAAAAGATTTACCATTATAATTAATTAAAGTGTTTAATTAATTTATTAATAATAAAATGATTAAACATGTAATTAAATTTACAAGGACCCTAGCATGTCCTGATGTTTAATCAATAAAGGTATCTATTCAATTAAATCTTATTTTGTATATGATACAAATGAGAAAGATCAAATTGAAAATTCATTTGGACTAAACCAAAGACTTAATTTTAAACTTAGTGAAAACCCTTAGCACATGAGATGTGGCCTATGCCCATATATGTTATGGTTAAGAGGCAATTTTAGGGTTAGAGAAAATTCACTATTCACATGCCCATATGATGGGTTTAGGGGTTAGAGAATTTCCTACTAAGGTTAAAATTGTAATTACATTTTTTGGCTAGTGGGAATGTCCATTTTACCCTTAAAGGATAAAATGGTCATTTCATCATTTAAAGAAGCAAAGTCCAACTTTGCCCCTTCACCAAATAAAGAGCTAGAAGAATGTGAAAGGGCATTTAAGTCTTTGTGAAGACTTAAGGGTTATATAAAAGCTTCAAGTTTTGATGTTGCAAAAGTGTGGGACATCATTTTCTCATTTGAAGCATTTTTAGAGAGAGAAGTTGAGATAGAGAAAAATGAAGAAAGTGTTTCTTCAATTTTTCTTTTGATCTTTAATTCTCTTCTTTGTTCTTTATGAAAGAACAAACGCTTGCAAATTGAAAATGTGTTTAGTCGAAAATAAACCAAAGAGAAACCTTAAACATCCTAAAGGTTTTTGAGGGTAAATCTTGAATCAAATTGGGCAACCAAGAGACTGATTCAAGAACACCAAAGAAACCAAGAGCAGACTTAGAGATGAGCTAAGTGTGGATGATCTAGAGGCTTCACACTTGGGAAGATCTTTGATAAAGAAAGAAGGAACCTACAAGAGGTAATTTGATTACTCTTTCTTCTTCTTTATATACATATGTGTTTTACACATAAATTAATTAATTGCTTGAATGAATTTTGTACCAAAATTCGATTCCTTAAAATGGCTAGAAGCTATAAAATTTGAAATGGATTCCATGTATGCTAACTAAGTTTGGGAACTTATTGATCCACCTAAGGGTATAGTACCCATAGGATGCAAATGGATTTTCAAGTGAAAGATTGGTGCAAATGAAAACGTAGAGATGTTCAAAGCTAGGCTAGTAGTGAAAGGGTTTCGTTAAAGACAAGGCATTGATTATGACAAAAATTTCTCGCCTGTAGCCATGCTTAAATCCATTAGGATTTTATTAGTTATAGTAGCACACTATGACTATGAGGTTTGGCAAATGGATGTCAAGACCACATTTCTTAATGGTAACATTAACGAAGACATTCATGGAACAACCTAAAGGTTATGAATCTAAAGAATGTTCCGAAGTGTGTAAGCTTAAGAGATCCATTTATGATTTTAAGCAAGCTTCAAGAAGCTAGAATCATCATTTTGATGTAGCGATTAAATCGTTTAATTTCATCAAGAATGAAGATGACCTTTATGTGTACAAGAAGGTTAGTGAGAGTGCACTCACTTTTCTTATCTTGTACATGGATGATATACTATTAATTGGAAATGACATTGGTATGTTAACAACTATAAAAGTTTGGCTATCCAAAACTTTCTCTATGAAGGACTCGGGAGAAGCTACCTATATTCTTGGAATTTGTATCTATAGAGATAGATTAAAAAGAATGATAGTGCTTTCTCAAAGTCAATACTTGGAAAGGGTTTTGAAATGGTTCAACATACAAAATTCAAAGAAAGGATTATTGCCTGTAAGGCATGGTATCCACCTTTCTAAGGCTATGTCTCCTAAGGCACCTGAAGAAATGGTAAATATGGCTAAGGTTCCATATACTTCGGCAATTGGAAACCTAATGTATGCTATGTTGTGTACTAGGCCAGATATTGCATATGCTATTAGTTTGACTAGCAAATTCCAATCCAATCCAAGATTAGATCACTAGACTGCAGCCAAAGCTATCCTTAAGTACTTGAGAAGAACTAAGGATTTAGTTTTGATGTATGGAGGAGGTGACTTGAGGATAGATGGGTTTATAGATTTTGACTTCTAGTCAGATATTAATGATAGAAAGTCTATATCTAGATTTGTTTTCACTTGCAATGAAGGAGCAATATGCTAGAAAAGTTCCAAGCAATCAACTACTGTAGATCCCATTATAGAAGCTGAGTATATTGTTGCATCTAATGTTGTAAAAGAAGTTGTTTTGATTTGAAAGTTTGTAACAGGACTTGGAGTGGTTCCTACCATTGAGTTAGTGGTTCCACTCTACTGCGACAATAATGGAGCTATAGGTCAAGCAAGAAAACTAAGATCTCACCAAAAATCTAAACACATAGAAAGGTGCTATGATATTATCAGAGAAATAATTGGAAAAGGCGAGATAGCCATGTAAAAAATAGCATTAGCTGAAAATATAGCAGATCGACTCACTAAAGCTATGAGTTAGCAACAACTAGAATTTCATCTTAAGAAGATGTCACTTAGATATTGCACTGATTGGCTCTAGTGCAAGTGGGAGACTATTAAAGGGTATGCCCTAAAGCAATGTATAAGTTATGTAAATGAAAAATATTATCCCTAAATGGCAATAAAATATATGTTTATAAATGAAAATTTTCCATTGTATTAAATGTATATTTAAAGTCCATAAGTATTTTTCAAAAGAGGATCTATTCTCAAGTATTGAGAATATGGATGGCAGATCGCTCTTAAACAAATACTTTAAAATATTCATGGTCATAAGATTAATGACTGGGCATCATTAATTCTGAAGGCCATCACCTCTATTTATAATATATAATCAGTATGTGATACTTATGATTATAGAGACAGTGAGCATCATATTGTTTGACAAATGTTGTCAATATAAATATGTGGATATTCATATGATGAATGATTGAACTTTGATGTTTGATGATGATAACATGGAATTTTATTGCTAGTCAATAAATCATCATCTAGGTTATAATTGTACATATGCTCAGTTGACTTGAGGGATACTGTCACATCCCAATTTTTAGAAATATGATGGTCCTAGAACATAGGGAGATATAAGGTCACCCATGCCCATAGAACCCACTCATGCACACATAAACACTGCCTAGGATCGTACCAAAGTCTCATGTATTAACTTAAATATCCAATAATAAAGAAAACTTTAACTAGCGAAAGAATAGCTTTAAATACTTTAAAAACAATCCATAAGGAAAGAGCATTTAAGACTCCAAGTAAATTATCAAATGAATAATATTCCAAAATAAAACTCCTAGAGCATCTAAGAGGGACTCTTCATTTCATAATATGACAATAGACTGAGACAAGGAAATCCCCTAAGTAAAAAAGATTTACTTGAGCTAAGACCTTGCCTCCTCATAATGCTCACCTAAAACCATACAAGGAAAAAAGGATAAGATAGATGATCTCAATGAGTAAACAATACAACTTGAACAATAATACATATCCCTTTTATAAAGGTTCATAATTCATAAATTCATGGTTTGCAATTTAGTAAGGTTCACAGAAATCAACTTGTAATTTGTAAACTTGTAGAGTGATGGCTATTGCCTTATTCACTCAAGGGAGAGGTGGCATCATACCAAATTCCAACTCTCTACTTATAACTTATAAAGAAGCATGAAAATGATTAGGCTCCATGGCTAAAACTGCTTCTTCTAGCTGAGGTGGATACACTACCTCTGTCCATCGGATTAAGATCATATGCATAGGTTTCGATGATTTCCCACATCATCATGAGGATTTTTGCATAAAAGGTTCATAGGTACCATAGCCAGAGTTAATGGCAATCACTTGTAACATAATAGCAATAGAAGTTTAGCTTATTGAATAAAAGATAAATAATAGTGTGGTTCTAGAAAGAAAGTAAGGTAAGACAATAATCACAAAGCTACTATCTTATCAATGAATAAACAATAGTAGTTTTAGACCAATCATCCTTTGGCAACCCAAGCTTAACAAAGAAATTGCATAGTTATAATTGAAAATAGAAAGGAACTTGGGTTTCAAAAATCTCAAAGATTCACATATCATGATAACTTATACTTGTAACATGAACATAATATTTACTCACCTTGTGGTACCTTAGCTCCTAGTGCTTGCAGCCTTTGAACTTCTAATAATCCTCAAGCTTTAACATTCATTACAATTAAATACTTAGCATTTGCTTAATATAATGCTATCCTATCCCATAACTACCCCATGCACATATAACATTCATATATATTTGTAGTTGCACTTAAAAGTGCACTCATCACTTGCACATAACATGTTGACTTTTAAGTCTTACACACTTTGCATTCTTAGGCTCACATGAATTCATATAATAACTCATACCAAGAATTTTCTAAAGCCAAATATAATAAATCATGATCTTAATATCAATTTAATTCCACTTCCAACTTGTCACACTTAACACTTTTCATATACCTCAACTTAACAAGTAACCTTAAAAGTATCATGCTTATCTCTTTTGACCAAATTATACAATCAATCTCATAGTAAATTTAAGGTCATTAATCCATAATTAATACATCATAAGGCCTAATTCACATGTCACTTAATCATATACACAAATTAATCAAACATGGTCATTTGGGTTTGGAAACCCTAGTGTAGGCTAAACCTCTCTAGGCTTTGCCTAAAGTTATTCCTTCAACCAATATGCAATTTAATCATGTATCACTCATATACACATGTAAACCATCATTAAAATATACATTACAAAAATTATAGTCATTGGGATCAAATTCCCAAGGTAGGCCAAATAGGTGTTTCCATGGAAAACCATGGATTTTCTTGTTTTTCACACTTTCCGATCATTATAGTAATATGTAAATGCATGGTTTAAACCAATATTTTCATCTAAACATAACAAATATCATTTTAGAACACCAATATGTGGGAATTGGCACCCCCTTATCGAGTATATGCATGAAAATTCCAATTTTAGGTTTTAGGGTGGAAAACATGGATTCTCTTACTTTTCATACTTTCCGATTATTACAGTAATGAGTAAAAACATGTTTTAAATCAATATTTTTTTATCTAAACACAAAAAATATTAGTTTGGCATTCATCATCATACAAATTGGCACCCCCTTTATGCACATGCATGAAAATTCTAACTTTTGGGTTTTAGGTTTCACCTTTGGTGGATGTGCGAAAAAAGAGTTGTGTTTATGGTTGAAAGTTGGTTTCTCCTTCCAATAAATCACCTAGGCTGAATTGAACATCAATAAAAATAGTAAATATACAGTCCCATATGGATTTCTCATGGTTAGTTTTATAAAAATCAAATAGTAGATTAAAAGAAGAGAAAAACTTATGGAAGCAATCTCAAAATCGCAAAGTTCAAAGGCACCTTGTGAATTTTAGTTGAGGGGAAAGTTTTAAAAGAATTTTTCTATAAAATTCTCATGGAAAAAAGAATGGAGGCTTCCAAGGGGATGGGGTGGCTGATTATTAGGTTAGAATTAAGGTTAAGGTGCAAAATTACAAGTTTGCCATTAATGAGTTAGGTTATGAGTATTTTGGTTTGTTGGGCTTTTGTGAGTTGGGTCTTTTAATTTAATTCATGGATTGATTATAAATAATTAAAAATAAAATATTTTTCTTATTATTTTCATTAAAATCCCCCCAAAAATATTTATTTAAAAATACTCATAAAAATTATTTTATGCTTAAAAATCGCTTTGTGTATGAAAATTCACTTTGTATGCAATAAAGCATTTTATACTTATGCACTTCACATAAATTACCTATTTCATATTAATAATTTATATTATGCATATTAAAACTAATCTAACATGCCACATAGTCATCAATCACATAACACATGAATTTTTATATAGGCACATATTTTGTCATAATAGCTCTAAATTTAAGTAAATTGTCACGAAACTCTTAGGGTGGGTCTGGGTAGTTACATTCTCCCCCCTTAAATGAAATTCATCCTTGAATTTAGATACTTAGTCATATGTTCTTAAAAAGCTAATAATACTTCTGCCGCATCTCTTCTTTTGCTTCCTAAGTACATTCGTCCATTCCATGATTTCGCCATTGAACCTTAATCATAGGTATCTCTTTGTTCCTTAATCTTTTCACTTGTCAATCTACTATGGCTATTGGTCATTCCTTATAGGATAGTTGCTCATCTTTGGTGATGTCTAGTGGTGATAGAACATAGGATGGATCCGATACATATTTCCTTAGCATTGAGATGTGAAATGCCGAGTGCACATATGCCATGGTTAAGGGTAGGGCAAGTTTATAAGACACTTCCCCAACCTCATCCAAGATCTCAAAAGGACCAATGAAGCATGACAATAGCTTTCCTCTCTTGCCAAATCTCATGATAACTTTCATTTGGGAACCTTCAAGAAGACATGATCTCCCACAGCAAAATGGACGTCCTTTCTCTAGGGGTCTGTATGGCTCTTTTATCGATTGAAGGCTGTCTTTAGCTGATCTTGTATCAATGGCACCTTCTCGATAGTTTCCTTGAGCAATTTTGGAATCTCCACACACTTATCTCTAAGCTCAACCTAAAAAATTAGAGAATGACATTTCCTTTTATGTAATGCTTCTATAGTTTCCTTGATGCACTTCCTTTCATATCTTTTCCCTTAGCCTCTTCACATCAGGCATATATACTCTTACCACACTTTAGAATCCCATTGATTACTTCAAATTCAAGGTTCTTTCCTTTCTTAATCTTATCCTTTAACCTAAGTAAGTGTGGATCATTATCTTGTGATGTCTTTATCTCCTCTACTAACTTTGACTTCATTTGAAAATGGGCCACTAAAGCTTATGATTCTCCAATCTCCAGCCTTGAGCCTTGACTAAACAATCCTTTTATCTCTTTCACGATTGACCTCTTATGCATGGTCACATGGGCTAGGCTTCCTATAGATTTTTGGCTCAAAGCATCGGCTACAATGTTCACTTTTATGAGATGGTAGATAATCTGGCAATCATAGTCCTTTAGCAGTTCAACCCATCTCCTCTGCCTCAAGTTGAGGTCTCTTTGGCTCAAGATATACTGAATACTCTTATTATCCATATAGATCTCACACTTTGTTCCATATATGTAATGTCTCCAGATCTTTAAAGTGAATGCTACTATGGCCAATTCTAGGTCATAAGTAGGGTAATTCACTTCATGCTTCTTGATTTGTCATAATGCATAAGCGATGACTTTACCATTTTGCATCAAAATGCATCCAAGTCCTACTCTTAAGGCATTGCAGTAGACTGTGAACCCTTCTTCACCTATGAGTAAAGCCAGGACCGGAGCTGTTATCAAACACTTCTTTAGCTTTTAGAAACTCTCTTCATAGGACTCTTCCCAATTAAACTTAACTTGTTTTCTGGTTAACTTGGTCAATGGTGCTGCTATCTTAGAAAAGTCCTATACAGATCTATGATAACAGCCAGCCATACCTAAGAAACTCTAAACTTCAGAAACTATTGTGGGTCGTGGCCAATTGGCTACCACGTCCACTTTCTTGGGATCAACTTGGATTCTTTCTTTACTTACTATATGCCAAAGAAAATTGATGGATTCCATCCAGAACTCAAACTTAGACAACTTTGCATAGAGTTGGTGGTCTCGCAACGTCTGTAACACGATCCTCAAATGCTCTTCATGTTCCTCTTTACTCTTAAAGTAAATTAGAATGTCATCAATGAAAATGATCATGAACTTGTCAAGCAATGGCCTGAATACTTAGTTCATCAAGTCTATGAAAGTAGTTGGAGCATTTATCAAACCAAATGATAGGATCGTTAACTCATAATGACCGTATCTTGTACGGAAGGTAGTCTTGCAGATGTCTTCATCATAGATCTTTAGCTGATGATAGTCAGACCTCACGTCAATCTTGGAAAAGTAACTAGCTCCTTGCAATTGATTGAAAAGATCGTCTATCCTGGGCAACGGATGCTTGTTCTTCACGATGACATTATTGAGCTAGCGATAATCAATGCATATATGGAATGAGCTGTCTTTCTTTTTCATGAACAGCACTGGTGCACCCAATGGCCAACTTCTCGGTCGGATCAAACCCTTGCCAAGTAGATTGTGCAGTTGTGTCTTTAATTCTTTCAACTCCATAAGTGCCATATGATATGGTAGTATCAATATGGCTATGTACTTGGTAGCAGCTCAATGCTGAACTCGATCTCATAATTAGATGGTATTCTAGGTAGATCCTCGAGAAAGATGTCCATGAATTCATCCACCATTGGTGCTATTGCCTCACATAGCAGCCTCTTTGTCAGTATCGACTACGTGAACTAGGTATGCTTGGCACCCTTTCCTTAACATCCTTCTCACTCTTAAGGCTGATATCAAATTCAGAGGGTTCTAATTCCTATCTCCTTGATACACAAACTCTTCCCCATCCTTAGTTCAAAACTCTACTAACTTTTCTCTATAGTTGTACGAGCTCCATACTCATGTAGCCAGTCCATTCCTAAGATTACATCAAATTCTAGCACATCAAGTTTTAACAATTCCACAAGAAGTTTTTGTCCATCAATGACTACCTCACAGTCCTTAAACATATATTTCACTTCCATCAACTCTCCTAAAGGAGTTGACACTACTAAGGGTTCATTCATTAATTCCTTATTTCTATAAAGACTCCTAGCAAAAGATGGAGATACAAATAAATGTGTAGCACTAGAATCAATTAAGCATCTTACACTAGAAGTTTCGATGGGAATGATACCTATGATGGCTGTATGCAAAGCATAGGCCTCTTAATAATTTAAAGCGAAGACACGACCTTTGTCCTTATTGTTTGTCACCGATGCATTTCTAGCAGTTGGCCCTTTGTTCTTGGCTCCTTACCTTTGAGGTTGGAGTAGTCTAGGTTATAAAGGTGCTGAGGTTACATTTCTTGAATTCATTGTCTTTGGGAAGTCCTTGATGAAGTGACCCATCTATCCACACTTCAAACATGTACCAAAGACTCTTCGACAAACTCCAGGATGTATCTTACCACACTATCCACAAATGGGGAAACTCTACTTAACTTGACCATTTGGCTGTCTAGCTGTTGAAATAGTTGGCTAAAGTTCCTTTCCCATACCTCATCCTCCCTTATGCTAGCCTCCATGCCCTTTATTCTTTTGCCTATCCTTCTACTCACATTTCGCTGATTTGGCTCTCTCGGCCTTATATCTTTTTTCCACTATCTTGGTTTTATCTATCAGTTTGGCCAAAGTGGAGAACTTGGTTACTGCCAAGGAGTTAAATAGAGGTGTAGCCAGTCCTCTTAAGAAGCAGTTGATGTGACTGGCTTCGGTAGGAACAATGTTGACAGTGAACCTACTAAGTCAGTTAAACTCTTTAGCATACTCTAACACTGACATTCCAGGTTTCTGCTTTAGCTATTCAAATTTTAGTGCCCTATCTTGCCTTTCACCTTCAAGCAAGAACTGATACATCATCTCTTGCTTAAACTCTACCCACATAGGTGGGTCTACTCCATATAGTTGCTCTTTAACATATCTTTAGTACCAGTGCCATGCCTCCTTCTTGAGTTAAAGTCCTACAAACTTAATTACCCGAGCATTGGAGCATGATAACTAATAGACTAGCTTGTCCATCTCATCCAAAAACCTATAAGGGTCATCACCCTCCTCACTGCAGAAGGTAGGTGGCTATAGCTTTTTAAATTATGAGACAGTCATCCTTTCATCAGGTAGCTGCTTCCTTACACTTTGTGCAAGTGCCATTATCGTAGGAGGCAAAACTCTATTCCTTTCTTGTATTGGTAGCACTTCCCACCTTTGAGCTCACAACTCATTTAATTCTTTGTGCAAGTCTCTTATCTCCTTATGCATAGCTTGCACCTTCTTGCTCACTAGAGCTCATGGTCAGTACTCTCGAGTTAGACCTTTCTATTGATCTCACCAGTGCAGAGGCAGCATTCAAAGCAGTGTTAGATATTGCATCCTCACTAGCCTTAACAGGTTGGGCAACTGTGCAAACCTTCTTCTTAAGAGGCATTATGCTATAACGATAAGGAATTTAGTGCTAATTCCCTTATAACCCATATCACCCTACTATTCAACTATCATATTTACCATGCATTCATTACAAGTACTTATCATATCACATCACAAGGCACATGTCACATATCACATATCCTAGCGTATATCATATATCTTATAACATGAAGATTCTCCTATCATATAAAAGTAAATCAACTCATAGGCAATAAAGGAATCAATCCACACCAAGTCACTAAGCAATCAAATAATAACATTTGTACCGTATGAGTCCTATGCCATTAGGCTGATAGTTATCAACTACTAGCTTGAGTTTCAACTGTGCCCCTCATTAGGGTGAACATTATGTAGCCCCTAAGGTTGCTCAGGCAAATAATTAATAAGAGGGCAATTGATCGTAATATGTCTAAAGCCACTACATCTATAGCAAAGAAAATCTTTATTCGGCATGCGACCCATCAAAGGCAATGTCCTAGATGGCGAGTAGCAAGAATCTCCAGGTGCATGGTCTCCCATCTGCTCAACATCCCTGGGCTTAAGCTGCTTCACATCTTCTCTCAGAACATGCACTAAGGACCTAAGATGTCAATTTTTTCCATCAGGCCCGAGCAGTCACTCTCTAATTTCTGGATCTTGTGATGAACCCAATCATAGTCTAGGTACTCCTTAGGGTCCTCCTTATTTGGAGTCTTCTTTCTCTTAGCATGAATTATAGACATGACCTTTTCAAACATCTCTGGCCAGGTCCTTCTACATGTCACATGGGGTGCTCTAGGTCGAGGTCCTCCAGTAGGGGTACTTTTCTTAGTCATCTAATAAAGGAATTGTAAGGCACACAAATAATAACAAGGAGTACTATAGCTTATTAGGATTCGCGGAACTATACTAGCGATAGATTACAAGTGACATGACAGGAAAATTCCTATGCTCTAAGATTATAATTAATCAACCCAATAAACAGACAAGTCTAAACTAGACTTACAAACTACAGCTCTGATACCAACTTTGTCACATCTTAATTTTTGAAAATATGATAGTCCTAGAACATGGGGAGATATAAGATCACTCACTCATGTATATATAAACATTGCATATGATCATACTAAAACCTCATGCATTAACTTAAATATTCAATAATAAAGAAAACTTTAACTAGTAGAAGAATAACTTTAAATACTTTAAATACAATCCATAGGGAAAGAACATTTAAGACTCCAAGTAAATTATCAAATGAATAATATTCCAAAATAAAACTCTCAGAGCATCTAAGAGAGACTGTTCATTTCATAATACGACAATAGACTGGGATAAGGAAATCCCCCAAGCAGAGAAGATTTGCTTGAGCTAAGACCTTGCCTCCTCATAATGCTCACTTAAAACCACACAAGGAAAAAAGGGTGAGGTATATGATCTCAATGAGTAAACCATATAACTTGAACAATAACACACATCCCTTCTATAAAGGTTCATAATTCATAAATTCATGGTTTGCGATTTAGTAAGGTTTAACTATCGCCTTATTCACTCAAGGGAGAGGTAGTATCATACCAAATATCAACTCTTAACTTGTAACTTGTAAAGAAGCGTGAAACTGACCAGGCTCTACGGCTAGAACTGGCCCTTCTAGCTGAGATGGATACATTACCCCTATCTATTGGGTTAAGACCATGTGCATAGGTTTTGATGATTTCTTACATCAACACGAGGATTTCTGCATAAAGGGTTCATAGGTAACATAGCTAAAGCTAATGACAAACACTTGTAACAATATCATTAAAGAATTTGTAACATAATAGCAATAGAAGTTTAGCTTATTAAACAAAAGATAAATAACAGTTTGGTTCCAGAAAGAAAGTAAGGTAAGGCAATAATCACAAAGGTACTTTCTTCTCATTGAATAAACAATAGTAGTTTCAGACCAATTGTCCTTTGGCAACCTAAGCTTAATAAAGAAATCACATAGTTATAATTGAAAATAGAAAGGAACTTGGGTTTAAAAAATCTCAAAGGTTCATATATCATGATAACTTGTACTTGTAACATGAATATAATATTTACTCACCTTGTGGTTCTTTAGCTCCTAGTGCTTGCAGTCCTTGAACTTCTAATGATCCTCAAGCTCTAACATGCATTACAATTCAATACTTAGCATTTACTTAAATATCATGCTATCCTATCCCATAACTACCCCATGCATATATAACATTCACACATACTTGGAGTTGTACTTAGAAGTGCACTCATCACTTGCACATAACATGCTGACTTTTAAGTCTTGCACACTTTGCCTTCATAGGCTTACATGAATTCACATAATAACTCATACCAAGACTTTTCTAAAGCCAAACACAATAAATCATGATCTTAATATCAATTCAATTCTAATTCCAACTTGCAATTTAATCATGTATCACTCATATGCACATGTTAACCATCATTAAAATATACATTACAAAAATTATAGTCATTAGGATCAAATTCCTACGGTAGGCTAAATAGGTGTTTCCGTGGAAAACCATAGATTTTCTTATTTTTCACACTTTCCAATCATTATAGTAATATGCAAATGTGTAGTTTAAATCAATATTTTCATCTAAACATATCATTTTAGAACACCAATGTGTAGGAATTGTCACCCCCTTATGGAGTATATGCATGACAAATTCCAATTTTAGGTTTTAAGGTGAAAAACATAGATTTTCTTGCTTTTTGTACTTTTCGATTATTACAATAATGTATAAAAACATGTTTTGAATCAATATTTTTCATCTAAATACAATAAAGATCAATTTAGAATTCATCATCATACAAATTGGCACACCCCCTTATGAACATGCATGAAAATTCTAACTTTTAGATTTTAAGGTTCACTTTTGATGGATGTGCGAACAAAGAGTTGTGTTTACAATAGAAAGTTGGTTTCTCCTTCCAATAAATCACCTAGGCCAAATTGAACATTAATAAAAATAATAAATATACAGTCCTATATGGATTTCTCATTGTTATTTTCATAAAAATCAAATAGTAGATTGAAAGAAGAGAAAAACTTACTGAAGTGATCATAAAATAGCAAGGTTTGAAGGCACCTTGTTAATTTCAATTGAAAGGGAAGTTTTGAGAGAATTTTTTAGTAAAAATTTGATGGAAAATAAAATGGAGGCTGCCAAGGGGATGGGGTGGCCGAATATTAGGTTAGAATTAGGGTTATGGTGTAAAATTACAAGTTTTCCATTAATGAGCTAGACTAGGAGTGTTTTGGTGTGTTGAGTTTTTGTGAGTTGGGTCTTTTAATTTAATTCATGGGCTAATTATAAATGATTAAAAATAAAATATTTTTCTTATTATTTTCATTAAAACCCCCCCCCCCCAAAAATATTTATTTAAAAATATTTTAAAAATACTCATAAAAAGTATTTTATGTTTAAAAATCGCTTTGTGTGTGAAAATTCATTTTATATGCAATAAATCATTTTATGCTTATGCACTTCACATAAATCACTTATTTTATATTCATAATTCATATTATACATATTAAAACTAATCTAACATGCCACATACTCATCAATCACATAACACATGAATTTTCATATGGTCACGCACTTTGTCATAATATCTCTAAATTCAAGTAAATTGTCATGAGACTCCTAGGGTAGATGTGGGTTGTTACAAATACTATATCTCATTCATTGGTAGTCAGAATTTATTACTACTTACATACTAATGCCATTCAAGTATTGGTATATAGTTTGTGATAGTTTTAACTAGTTATGTATAGAAGTAAGTGATCACTAAGAGAGAATTCATTGACTTGAATAAACAAGGAAGAAATCTTATACTGTCTGATTATTCTTGAAAATCAAATCCTTAGCCAAGGTAATAAAGATTCACTAGAAAGGGTTTTTAGTAGGATTCAATTTTCTCAAGATTTAGAATTGAGATATAGACATATGATTGAAGCATATTAGGGTTTGACAAATCCATGACCCTAGCTAAGATTAGGATTTCATAATGAAGGGATTTTAATGTACTTTAATTATGATCAATGGTCCATGAAATGAATAAGTGATTAAACATTCATATTCATTCTAATTAGGTAGTCATGATATGCAAAGCTAGGCATCACTCATGACTTATGGGACTAAGGGTGAAATAAGGATTTCACATTAGTAGAGAAAAGTGTTTTCTCAATCCAATTGCAAATTAGCCATGAACCTAGAAATTCACACACCCAAATGTATTCACCTTCCAAGAATAAAAGGTTTACCATAATAATTAATTAAAGTGTCTAATTAATTGATTAATGGTAGTTAGCAAGAATAGGGATAGACTCTGGTTCCTTCCTATTTTGTACAGATTTCTATATCTTCTAATTTAGGAATATATATACAGCTATATGATTTTATGTATATATATAGCTGTATAACTCAGTATATTTCCATATATAGGTTTATGTATCTTGTATACATATCACTGAAATATATGAGAATAATCATTCCGCATATTTACAACTTGGTATTAAAGCTTTGGGATATAATATTTTTCTCTTTCTATGAAAATTCCAACCACCTTTTCTTCCCTTAAAACCCTAGCTGTAGTTACTGCTACTTCCTAAAACCCTAGCTGCAGCTGCCACTCCTTCCTAAAACCCTTGCCATAACTATCCCTCCTTCCTAAAAACCTAGTCGCAGTACATTATGTTTATCAAAACAGAAATTGAATCTTTTGATAGCAAGAAAATATCCATTGTGACCATTCAAGATACTCCTTTATCCATCCATATTAAATTGGATGGCTCTAACTATCGGGTATGGTATAAGATTTTGGAGATGCATATTGCTGGAAAAAAAAAAAGAAGAGCGAAACCAATTGAAAAAGGGTTGCACCTACAAAAGATAATTTAGGCTATAACGAATGGGAGGCTGAAGATGCACTTGTCAAATCTTGGCTTATTAATTCAATCAGCAATAATCTGATTTCACATTTTATGCAATATGGCACAACAAAGGAAGTATTGGATGCTGTAAAAAGAAGTTACCTTGATGTATCTAATTCTTCTCAAGTTTATGAATTGATAAAGAAATCTTTCCAATTACGTTAAGGTGGGGGACCTCTAGCAGAATATTATAATGAGTTGAACTCAATTTTTATGGAGCTTGATTACTGAAGGCCAAACAACATGACCTGTGCTATTGATATTGAAAAATACAGAAATCATATTACAGAAGATAGGGTTTATATCTTTCTAGCCGGTATTGATCATAACTTAGATCAAGTTAGTAGTAGTGTTCTAGCTACTTCTCCATTACTAAAATTAGAAGAAACACATTCCTTGATTCATCGAGAAGTGCAACGACAAGTTACCATGGGGGTAGAAATCCACTCAGAGACTTCAGCTTTATCTGTCTAGCAATGTAGTCCTAATTCTTCTCTTGAAAATTTTACAACCTCTCAATCTCGATTTTGCACTCATTGCCATAAGAATACACACACAATTGATGTTTTTTGGAAGAAGTATAGCTATTTGGAATGGTATAAACTCATGCAAGCTAAGAGAAAAAGTAAGAAATTTGCTCAAAATGTTGTTGTCATAGATACCACTCCAACTTCACCATTAGATTCTCATGTATCTCGTGTATCTTCTCAATAAGGTAATTTTGGTTTATTCATCAATTCTACTTGTTCTGATACTTGGGTTATTGATTTAGGGGCTATTAATCATATGACTAGTAACTCTTCTCTCATTGATTCTCTAACGCCTTCACCAATTAAGTTTGTACATATTGCTAATGGAAATTCTATGTTAATCATAGGGGCCTTCCTCTAACATTTTCTATGTCCACTATTTTACTTGCACCTACACTTTCCAATAACCTCCTCTCAATTAGCAAGATAACCAAGCAACTTAACTATTTTGTTATTTTTTACTCAACTCATTGTGTTTTCTAGGACAATCTCACGAAGATGACAATTAGCATTGGTAGAGAGAGGGATGGTCTATATTATTTGGAGGATCACCGAAAAATAGTAACACCTACTCATGGCTTCCAAAAAAAGAGAGAAACATCTGATAGAGAGAAAATAATACTTTGGCATTGTCGGTTAGGACATCCATCTTTTTCCTATTTATAACTTATGTTTCCAAAACTGTTTTCTAACATTTTTGTTTCTAGTTTAAGATGTGAACAATGCATTTATGCTAAAAGCCATTGTGTTCCTTTCAAAGTTAGTTCTAATAAAAGTATTGTTCCTTTACATGTGTTTATAGTGATGTATGGGGTCCTTTTTCTACCCCTTCTACTTCAGGACATAAATATTTTCTCTTTTATTGATGACTGTACTAGGGTTAGTTGGGTTTATTTAATGAAATCTAAGAGTGATGTTGTCCATATTATTCCTCAGTTTTATAATATGATTCTTACTCAATTTAACACTAAAATTAAAGTTTTTCATTCTGACAATGGTCATGAGTTTGTGAATCAATCTTTAGCTAATTTTATGACACAACATGGCATTCTTCACCAAACAACTTGTGTTTACACACCCCAACAAAATGGCATAGCAGAACGTAAGAACCACTACTTCTTTGAAGTAGCTCAAACTTTATATTTTACTATACATGTTCCAAAACATTTTTGAGCTGAAGCTATCATGACTACTGTTTTTCTTATCAATCAAATGCCTGCTAAGATTCTTGATTTACAAACACCTTTAAGAATGTTATCTAGATTTCATTCCCTTCCTTCTGCTCTAAATATTTGTCCTAAGGTTTTGGTTGTGTGTGTTATGTTCATGTTCATTCTCTCCATAGAGATAAATTTGATCCTCGTGCTATCAAATGTATTTTTCTTGGATATTCTAATTCACAGAAGGGATGCAAATGCTATCATCCTCCTATAGGAACCTACTATGTGTCAATGGATGTTCAATTTTGTGAAAATGAGTCTTATTATTTTGGAAATATAAATATGGTTCCTCTTCAGGGGGAGATTGTTAGTAAAGACGAGGAACAACTATGGTTAGAGAGAAAAAAAATATGGGTTTCACGTATAGAGAATATTAAGAAAGATGGGAAGTCTTACCTTTAGATGGTTAATTTGATAGTGAGAGACTTGAAAAACTAGCTCATGATGAGAGACCTGAGAATGGCAAATCTAATAGTGAGAGACCTAAAAGATGTGGTCATTTTTTTGAAAAAAAAATATTTTAGAAGTAAGGAAAATATCGTTGTTATGCCTCCTAATTATAGTACCTCTCTTGATGATACTACTATGCCATCAAATGATTCTTCCAATACTGACACTGAGGTATTTACCCATTCTCCTAAATCTCTTGAAATTTCTAATGCTAATTCTACTATTGATCAAAATAGAAGATATCCTATTCGCAAAAGAAAAGTACCTGATAGATTTGGTTTTTCAAAATCCTCAAATATTGTTTACTCGATCTCTGACTTCAAATCGTATCATCATTTGTCTAAAGGTAATTTATCATTTGCTCTTCAGTTATCTTCTATTAATGTTCCTAGTCATTTTCAGCAAGCCCTTGAAAATCCTAAGTGGAAGGATGCAATGGTAGATGAAATGATGGCTCTCCAAAAGAATTCTACTTGGGAAATGGTCGAGTTACCAATGGGAAAAAAGACCATAGGGTACAAATGGGTATTCACTGTCAAATACAAGTTAGATGGGATGGTTGAAAGATACAAGGTAAGGCTAGTTGCAAAAGGCTATGCTCAAACTTATGGTATTGACTACTAGGCGACTTTTGCACTAGTAGCCAAGATGAATATTGTCTATGTTATACTTTCATTTGCAATTAATTTAGATTGGCCTCTACAATAGTTTGATGTGAAGAATACCTTTCTTCATGGTGATCTAGTAGGAGAAGTGTTCATGGATCCACCCCCAGGATTCACACAAGAAAAAGGACAAGTATACAAACTAAAAAAGGAATTATACAGATTAAAACAATCGCCAAGGGTCTGGTTTGGAAGATTGAGTAATGTAATGAAGAAGTATGGATTCAAGCAAGCTTTTGTAGACCACACCTTATTTTATAAACATGATTATAATGATATACCTTACTTCTTGTCTACATTGATGACATGATTGTAACAGGTAATAACAAAGATGAAATTGAGAAACTTCGAAGCTATCTAGCCAAAGAATTCGAGATAAAGGATTTAGGGCTTCTCAAGTACTTCTTAGGCATCGAAGTCGCTCGATCTAAGCAAGGACTGTTTCTTTCCTAAAGGAAGTATACTTGAGAATTCCTAACTGAAACTAGTAACTCAACTTGTGAACCTATAGACACTCCTATTGAGATAAATCATGGTCTTTCAATTTATCCTGATTAAATTCCAACAAATAAGGAAAGATAGTAAAGGATAATGGGGAAATTGACCTATCTAACCTACACTAGGCCAGACTTAGTAGATGCAGTCAATGTTATGAGTCAATTTATGTACAATCAAAGTGATCATCACATGAATGCTGTCAAACGTATTTTGGCTTATTTAAAATCTACTCTAGGTAAAGGTATTTTGTTTTCCAAACATAGACATCTTAATGTCATGAGGTATACAGACTCAAATTTTACAGGTAGTAAAATGGATAGAAAATCTACTTCTAAATACTTGTCATTTGTTGGAGGCAACTTAGTGACTTGAAGAAGTAAAAAGTAGAATGTGGTTTTATTATCAAGTGCAGAAGCTGAATATCATGCGATGCATCATGCAATCATAGAACTTTCTTGGCGAAGAATCCTTTTAATGGAACTTGGGTTTGGTCTGACAAAACCTATGGTGTTGTTTTGTGATAATATGGTAGCTATTAAGATTGCTAATAATCCAGTGCAACATGATCGATCTAAGTATGTAGAACTTGACAGGAACTATATTAAAGATAATCTTGATTTTGGCATAATAGAAATTCCTTATACTAAGAGTTCAGATCAATTGGCTAATATTATGACTCATGCTATCACTAGTTGATCGTTCCATACATCGCTATCCAAGTTGGCTGTCACATCCTAACTTCAGAGACATGATGGTCCTATAACATGGGGAGACATAAGGTCACCCACGCCCATAGAACCCATTTACACTTATACAATACTGACTAGGATCGTACCAAAACCTCTAACATTAACTTAAATAAACCCCCCCTTTTTTTTTTAGAAAAACTTAAGCTGCGGAAGCATAGTTAAAAATATACTTTAAACATAATCCATAAGGAAATAATATTTAGAATCCAATTAAAATCTCGAAGGATAACATTTCAAAATAAACATCCCAAAAATAAATATTCCTGGAGTGTCTAAGAATAACTCTTCATAACATATTAAACTAATTATCTTGGACAAAGAATTCCCTAAGCGAAGTAGGATGCTTGAGCCATCGCCTTGCTTCCTCATACTACTCATCTAGAACCACACAAAGAAAAAGAGGTGAGATAGATGATCTCAATGAGTAAATAATATGGCACATACGATAACATATATCCCTTTTTAAAAAAGAAAACACATAGCTTATAACACACAGTTCATGTTTTACAATTCATGAATCAAAATTTACAATTTAACAGGGTTTGTAGAAAATCACACTTATTACTTGTGAGTGAAGACTCTTGCTCAATTCACTCTTAAGTAAAGACACTGCTCAATTCATTGAAATTTACATAAGTGAGTGAAGGCTCTTGCTCAATTCACTCGTGAGTGAAGACACTGCTCAATTCACTCGAATTTATGTAAGTGAGTGAAGACTCTTGCTCAATTCACTTGTGAGTGAAGACACCGCTCAATTCACTTGAAATTACATAAGTGAGTGAAGACTCTTGCTCTATTCACTCGTATTTATGGTAATCACTTATAACAATAGCACTTAAGAAAGCAATAACATGTATTGCAATAATAATAGAAGTTTAACTTATTGAACAAAAGATAAATAATAGTGTGGTTCCATAAAGAAAGTAAGGTAAGGCAACAAATCACAAAGGTACTTTATTGTCATTGAATAATCAAAATGGATTTGGACCAAATGTCTTTTGGCAACCCAAGCTTACAAAGAAATCACTTAGTCATAATTAAAAAAATAGAAAAGAACTTGGGTTTCAATATATCAAAGGTTCACATAACATGATAACTTGCACTTGTAACTTAAACATACTGTTTACTCATACTTGTAACATGAACATAGTGTTTACTCACCTTATGGTTCATTTGCTCCTAATTTACGTAGCCCTTAGACTTCTAAGACTCCTCAAGCTCTATCATAATATTTAATTCAATACTTAGTATTTATTCAATCATGATGCTATCCTATCCCATAACTAACCCATGCACATATAACATTCACATACACTTAGAGTTATATGTATATGTGCACTCATCACTTGCACATAACATTTTGACTTAAAAGTTTCATACACTTAACCTTTATAGGCCCACACGAAAACATATTACAATCATTTCAATACATTTCTAAGTTCAACATGATATCATTATCTTAATATCAATTTACTTTAACCATCATCTTAGTATACTTAACACATCCATACATGTCAACTTATCGATAGCCTTTCAAGTATCATGCTTAACTCTTATGATCCATTCATTCAATTAATCTCTTCATCAATTCAAGACCATTAATTCATTATCAAGTCATCATAACATCTATTTCCATATTTCTCACTCACATTCGCATATTAATCACAACATAAGGTTAAGATACCTTAAGTATACCAAATTGCCTCTAGGCTTGTCTAGGGTTATTCTTTCAATCAACATGCAATTTAACCATTTATCATTTATACATATATATTAGTAATTATTAAAATACATCATGTAAAAATTATAGATATTGGGATAAAATATCAATGTAGGCCAAATACCCTATTCAAAAGCAAAACCTGAATTTTCTTATTTTCGCCCTTTTCGTCTATTACAGTAATATGTAAAAATATGGTTTAAACCAAGATTTTTCATGTAGTCAAAACAAAGATCATTTTAGAACATCAATCTATATGAATCAGCAATAATAGTTGTGACATATACATGAAAATTCCAATTTCAAGTTTTAGGATGCAAAATCATTAACCTTTCTTGTTTTCAGTATTTTCTGGTCATTACAATAATATGTAAATTGGTGTTTTAAACCATTATTTTTCATTTAACCATAGAAAATATTAGTTTAGAACATCCATATGTATGAATTGGCAGCCATTGATCATAATTATGCATGAAAATTCCAAGTTTCAAGGTTTAGGGTGAAAATCATGAGTTTTCAAACTTTCCGCACTTTTTGTTCATTACAGCGATATGCAAGCACATGATTTAAATCATTATTTCTTATCCAAACAAAACAAATATCAAATTAGAATCCATCCATATCCAAATCAGCAGCCACATGTATAAATAATCATAGAATTTTCTAACTTCTATGTTCTAGCACAAAAACCTTAAATTCATTTGTTTTCTAAAACTTTTTGGTCATTACAGTAATATGCAGAATTATCATTTAATTCAATATTTTTTATCTAAACATATAAAAAGTCAGTTTAGAATGCAATGATATAGAAATTTCTCCCCTTAGTATGGTTTATGCATAAAAATTTTAATTTTGAGTTACAGGATTTACCTTTGAAGAAATCGCATAGAGAGATTGGTGCTTTTGGTAGAAAAATTGATTTTTCTCCTGAGAAATCACCTAGCCCAAATTTTTTTAGTAAAAATTAATAACTATTCAGCTCAAAATAATTTTCCCAAGATTATTTTCATAAAAATCAAATAGCAAATTGAAAGGAAAAGAAAAACTTACGAAATAGTCGCGAAATCGCAAGTTTTAAAGGATTTTTATGAATTTCAGTGGAGAGAAATATTTTGAGATAATTTTTCTGCCAAAATAATGAAATAACAGAATCATGGCTGCTGGAATGAAGGGCTGGCTGAAATTTAGGTTAAATACTAGGGTTTTGGGTAAAATTTCCAAGATTACCCTTAATGAGCTAGGTTAGGAGTGTTTTAATATAGTGGGTTTTTGGGTATTTGAGCTTTTTAATTAATTTAGGGCTGATTATAGGTAATTAAAAATAAAATATTTTTATTATTATTTTCTATAAAATTCCCCCCAAAACATTTATTTAAAAATTATTTTAAAATACTCATAAAATTATTTTATGCTTAAGAATTGCCTTTTTGCATGAAAATTTATTTTATGTACAATAAATTATTTTATACTAATGCACTTCATATAAATCATTTATTTCATAATAATAATTCATATTAGGCATATTAAAATTAATTTAATATGCCACATTCTCATAAATCACATCACACATAAGTTCTCATAAAATCACATATTTCGTCACAATAACTCCAAAGTCAAGCAATTTGTCACGAAAACTCCTAGAGTAGATGTGGGTTATTACATTGGATATATGTGATATCTACACCCCAACTTGAGGGAGAGAGTTAGCAAGAATAGGGATAGACTTTGGTTTCTTTCTATTTTGTATAGACTCCTACATCTTCTAATTTAGGAATATATATATAGTTGTATCTTCTAATTTAGGAATATATATACAGCTGTATGATTCTGTGTATATATATAGTTGTATAACTCAGTATATTTCCATATATAGGTTTATGTATCTTGTATATATATCACTGAAATATATGAGAATAATCATTATGCATATTTACAACTATGGTAAAAGGATTGAACTTGTAATTAAATTTACAAAGACCCTAGTATGTCTTAAAGTTTAAATCCAAAATAATTTCTTATTAATTAAATCCTAATTTATATATGATATAAACAAGAAGGATTTAATTAATTAAAACTATGGATGAGTTAAAAGAATTAATTTTGAGCTTTGGACAAAACCCTAAATAGCCTAAGCCCATTTGAGACATGAAGAGAGGCAATTTAGGGGGTTAGAAAATTTCTATAACCCTAAAGCCCATATGATGAGTTTAGGGGTTAGAGATTTTTTATAACCTTGAAGCCCATATGATGAGTATAGGGGTTAGAGAAAGTGCACCAAGGTCAAAATGGTCTTTTAACTATGTAAGGTTTAATTGAAATAATCATAGAACTATAAAGGGTAATATGGTCTTTTCTATTTAACCCTAAGGCATAAAGCAAATTAAATATCTAATTTGTCCCCTAATTAACAACATAGTTGTTGGCTATATAAAAGGCAAATGTTGTTGTTAAATGAAGAGGCTTTATGCACATCTTTTCTAAAAGGAAACCTTAGTAACTAAGTATTGAGAGAAAAGAAAAGGAAGAAGAGTTCTTTAATTTTCTTGTTCTTCATTTCTTGTTCTTTGTTCTTTGTGAAAGAACAAAGGTTTCTTATGTTGAAAAGATATATCCATAGCAATTAGAAGAAATCAAATCACTAAGGATTTGTGTTAGAAGATCTTATATTCAATTGGGCTCCTAAGAGAGAGAATCAAGAAGATCTAAACAAATCAAAGTGAGCTTTGGAGGTGGAGCTTGGTGTGGACAATCTAGAGGCTTAACATTTGGGGAGCTTTTGGAGTGGAAAGAAGAATCAAAGTTCTTAGGCTTCAAGAAGTAATATGATTACCACTTGATCTTTTTTCTTTCTTATGTATTTTACACATTAATTAGTAAATTGCTTGAATGTTTATTAGACTTACTTGGGTGAAAGTGAAATTTTAAATTATTTAAAATTTCACCCACCTTATTGCTTTCATTTAATTTGCACCCAATATTCCTTCACTCATCTCCTCGCGTGTGAAGAGGGTTGCTCACTAGAGCCCATGGTCAGTATTCTCGAGTTAGACCTTTCTCTCGATCTCATCGGTGTAGATGCAACATTTAAAGTAGTGTCTGATACAGCATCCTCACTAACCCTAACAGGTTGAGCCACTGTGCAAACCTTCTTCTTAGGAGGCATTATGTTATAATGGTAAGAGAATTTAGTGCTAACTCCCTTCTAACCCATATAACCCTACTATCACATTATCATACTTATCAAGCATTTAACATATGCACACATCATATAATATCACATTTTAGGACACATATCACATATCATTATCATATAACACATAACTTATAGCATAATGACTCTCTGATCATATATAAAAGTCAATCATCTCATAGGCAATAAACGAAATCAATCCATACTGAGTAGCTAAGTAGTCAAATAATATTATTTGTATCATATAAGCCCTATGTCACTAGGCCAATAGTTACCAACTACTAGCTCAAGTTTCACTTATGCCTTTCATCAGGATAAACATCAAGTAGCTTCCAAGATTAAGTAGGCGAATAACCAAAAAGCAGGCAATTAAGAGCAATGTGACAAATGCCACCACATCAATAGCAAAGGAAATCTATATCTAGCATGTGGCCTGTCAAAGACAAGGTTCTAGATGGTGAGTAGCAAGAATCTCTAGGTGCATAGGACTAGTAAAATATTCAAAAGTGTTGAACCACTCCACATGTTGATAACTTGTTTTTACCCTTTGAACTCTACATTTCTCATTTCATAATGTTGAGTTGGATTGCTGCTATTGATGGTTCTTTATTCAAAGAGTTTCAGCCCTATCTATCTCGACATTGATCTTGCAACTTTTCTTGTAAGAGTTTGGTGAATGAATCAACCAAATTCTTTTTTTTTTTTACAAATGCGAACGAAATAATCTAACTTTTGATTAATTTCCTCACATAATCATGTCTAAGACTAATGTGTCTTCACTTTTGATCATATCCTTCACTATATACACGTTGATTTTTAAGTGACTAAATTTCTTTAGTACTTTGTCTATGCAATGAAATTGACTCAAAACAAATCCCCTACTATTTCCTTTTTAAATGGTATCAACTTGCCCAAAATCTTTCATTTTAAGGTTAAAGATAGAAACCTCTTTGTTTCTATAATACCTTTCATGTCAAAGATATAAACCTCTCTATTTGTACAATACATTTCTTATTGTTGCTCACTATTAGCATATCATCGACATAAAGATAAACTATCACCATATAGTTATCATGTATTTTGAAAAAGTCAACATGAACTTTATCTTGTCTTGTTAACACTGAAATTCATCCAATCATAACGATCCACATGAACGAAATCTTGATTCAATAACTTGATGATATTTGTGGCTTCCATGGTGAATTTGTACAAACCTACAAATATCATTTTTAGATTGTTAGAATAATATAACAATGAAGAGGATTAAATTACACTATGGAAACCAACTATAAATAATCAACAAAAGATCAATAATATAGGAAATTTATTTAGGCTTGAAATGCTTAAATTCGCTTTCCTAAAAATCATATTTGCACCCTCTTCTGAACAAGATTGCTATGGATTTAATGCAAATAGTTTTAGTAGATATGACATGCCTTTAGAAATTATGTATTGAGCAAATAATAAAGAATTTCTAATAGGAATTAGAGAATATTTAATTCTATCACTTGGAAAATTAATGGCAAGAATAAAATTGAAAATCGTCTTTTTTAATTTAATTTCAAATACCTATTTATAGGTATTTTCACAAAATGCATATCTTTTGGAAAAGACACAATCTTTAGACAGAACATGGCCTTTTGAAAAGACACAACATTTAGAAATGACACAACCTTTGATAAAATAACTATCATTTTTATTTGAACAAATTTCCAACAATCTCCCACTTGTTTAAATAAAAATAAATTTCGTCAAGTAATTAAATAGTATTTATGAATAAGGTAATATATCTTTTGATTTGAATATTATCTTAGTGTAAGCATCACAAAGTGAAAGCAAAATCCCAAATAGCATAAAAGCTTTGAATTTGTTATTTCTAATGACAACACTGATGAAACCACACATATAAATACAAAGTATTCTCATAGTCCACAAAATCATGCACTCAGCTCTTGTAAGGCCATGAGCTGATCCAACATTTATGAACTTTTATGAGAGAAACTCCAACTCTCAATCGAAGCGACACCACTTCTAAATTCATATAGGTGAAGTTCTTCTAGTATCTTTCTCACTCTTTAAGATACCTATCCTAACTTGATTGAATTTCATTAAGAGTATATACAACTCAACCTCATACATTGACAACCAACACTTTTGGCATCTTTAGATGGGACTAGTAAAATATTGTAAATTGCTAAACCACTCCTCATGTTAATGACTTGTTTTCACCCTTTGAACTCTACATTACTCATTTCGTAATGTTGAGTAGGATTGCTACTATTGGTTGATCTTTATTCAAAGAGTTTCAGCCCTATCCATCTTGACATTGATCTTACAAATTCTCTTGTAAAAGGTTTGGTGAACGAATTAACCAAATTTTACTTTTTTTTAATAAATGTGAACGAAATGATCTAACTCTTGATTAATTTCCTCACATAATCATGTCTAAGACTAATGTGTCTTCACTTTTCATCGCATACTTCACTATAAACACTTTGATTTTTAAGTGACTGAATTTCTTCAGTACTTTCTCGATGTAATGAAATTGACTCAAAACAAATCCCCACTATTTCCTTTTTACATGTATCAACTTGTCCAAAATCTTTGATTTGAATGTTAAAGATAGAAACCTCTTTGTTTCTATGACACTTTTCATGTCAAAGATATAAACCTCTCTATTTGTACAATATATTTCATGTTGTTGCTCACTATTAGCATATCATCAACATAAAGACAAACTATCACCATATAGTTATCATATGTTTTGAAAAAGTCAACATGAACTTTATTTTATCTTGTCAACACTGAAATTCATCCGATCATAATAATCCACCTGATCAGCTTCACGCTTTATAAGTGATGGGAGTTGGAATTTGGCAAAGGCCACCTCTCCTCGATGTGTTTATAGTGGATTGAGTAGTGTCTCCACTCTATAAGTGTTATAAGTGTGATTTTTGCAAACTTGCTAAATTGAACCTTGCTTAATTTGCAACCTGATTCATGAGTTATAAACCATGAACTATGTGTATAAGCTATGTGTTTCCTTTCAAAGGAATATGTGATAATGTATGAGCCCTTTTTGTTTACTCATTGAGATCATCTATCTCACCCCTTTTCTTTGTGTGGTTCTAGGTGAGCAAATGTGAGAAGGCAAGGTGATGGCTCAAACATCCTACTTCACTTGGGGAATTCCTTGTCCGAGTTATCAATAATACTATGTTTATGCAGTCTTGTCTTTAGATGCTCCGGGAATGTTAATTGATACTTATAGAGATTTATATTATTTTTTCTTATGGATTTTATATGTAACGACTTACTTTAAGTCTTCCGCAAATTATGGCATTTATCTAAATGTTTTAAATGAGTTAATGAAAGAGGTTCGGTAAGATCGTAGGCATGATTGTTATGTGTTAATAGGTTCTACGGGTGTGGGTGACCTTATATCTCCCCATGTTCTAGGACCGTCGTATCTCATAAGGTTGGGATGTGACAAAGGTGCTATCAAAGCCGTAGTTTTTAAAAGTCTAGTTTAGGCTTGTTTATGTGAGTTGCTTAAGTAAAATCCTGGAGCATAGGAATTTTCCTGTCATGTCACTTGTAGTCTATCGCTAGCATAGTTTCGCGAAATCCTAGTAGACTAGTAATCCTTGTTATTGTTTGCTTGCCTTACGATTATTCTGACAGATGACTAAGAAGATTACGCCTGCTCGAGGACCACGACCTAGAGCACCCCGTGTGACTTGTAAGAGGACTTGGCCAGAGATGCTCGAGAAAGTTGTAACTGTGATTCACCCCACAAGAGAGAAGACCCCTGATGAAGAAGAGGACCCCGAGGAGCACTTAGATCTTGATTGGGTATATAGCAAGGTTTAGAAATTAGAGGATAATTGTTCGTACTTGAAAGAGGAAAACCGACACCTTAAGGTAATGATTCAAGCATAAAGAGAGGATATGGAGTACCTCAGGTTAGGGATTGTCGAGTATAGAGGGGACTACTCACCAGTAAGGTTTGCATCTTCAGCTAATCGCCGTCAAGATAGAGATCTCCTTTGCTATCGATGTGGCAGTAGTGGCCATGTCACTCTTGATTGCTCAGGAGGTGGACACGATAATTAGGTTGAGTAGACATGATGATTGACGTAACGGCATAGCACCTTATATGATATGAATGATTTTTCCTTGATTGCCTAATTACCTAGGATGAGATGATTTCCTTCATTATCATGTTATAGTGTGATATTATAAGATATATGCTATATGACTATGATATGTGATATGTGCAACTATATGATATGTGATTTGAATATGACATGTGCTTAGTGATGTGACATGATAAATGCATGATAATGTGTACTAGGATAAAGGGCAGGTTAAATGGGTTAGGATAGGGGATTAGTACTAAATTCCCTTATTATGATAGACAAATGCCTCCTAAGAAGAAGGTTCGCACAGTCGCCTAATCCATTAGGGCTAACAATGATGTTGTATCGGACATCGCATCGAATGTTGCCTCTGTACCGATACGGTCAAGAGAAAGATCCAACTCGAGGGCACCGACCATGGGCTCTAGTGAGCAAGCGACTTCGCAAGAAGTACACACCATGTGTGAAGCAATGAGAGATTTGCGCAAAGAACTGGACGAGTTACGATCTCAAAGGCGGGAAGCGCCGCCGACTCAAGAAAGGAATGGAGTTATGCCACCTGCAGTGGTGACACCTGCTCGGAAAGAGAGGAAACGACTACCCGATGAGGGAATGACCATGGCGGAATTTAAGAAGTTGCAACCACCTACTTTTTACGCTGAGGAAGGAGATGACCCTCATAAATTCTTGGATGAGATGGATAAGCTAGTCCGTCATTTATCTTGCTCAGATGGCTGAGTGATTGAGTTGGTAGGACTCCAACTCAAGAAAGAAGCTTGGTACTAGTATGAGAGGAATATCAAGGAATGACTTTATGGCACTGACCCACCTACGTGGGCAGAATTTAAGCAAGAAGTAATGGACCAGTTCTTGCCAGAAGGAGAAAGGCAAGATAGGGCATTGCAGTTCAAACAACTAAAGCAAAGACCAGGGATGTCTGTGTCGAATTATGCTAAAGAGTTTAACCGACTTAGTCATTTCGCTGTCAACATCGTCCTTACCAAAGCAAGTCGCATCAATCGTTTCCTTAGAGGATTGATTACACCTCTATTTAACTTGTTGGCAACAACCGAGTTTTTGACCTTAGCCAAGCTCATAGACAAGGCCAAGGTCATGGAAAAGAGATACAAGGTGGAGAAAGCCGAACGAGCTAAATGAGACCAGAAGGGAAGGCATAAGAACAAAGGTCATAAAGGACAACATAGAAATGGAGGGGAGCAAAGGAAGGAGTTTCCATCATCTAGACCACAAAATGGTCAAACTAGGCAAGAGATCCCCACATGTGGCAAATGTGGAAGGAAACATCCTGGAGTCTGCCGAAGAGATACTGGTGCATGCCTTAAGTGTGGGCAAATGGGACACTTCATAAAGGACTACCCTCAGATGAGGAGCCAAGGGAATGGGACTGCGGTATGACCACAACCCAAGTCATTCCAAACGCAATGACAAGGAGTCAAGGACAAAGGACCAACGGTTGGGAATGCACCAACGATAGAGAATAAGGGCAAGGGTCGAGTCTTCATGTTAAATCCACAAGAGGCTCGCGATTCACACACCGCCATCACAGGTATCATCGCCATCCAAAGTTCTAGTGCAAAATGTTTAATTGATTCTAGTGCTACCCATTCGTTTGTGTCGCCTTGTTTTGCTAAGTATTTAGGTATAGATAAGGAATTGATGAGTGAACCGGTAATAATAGCAACTCCTTTAGGGGAAGTGATGGAAGTGAAGTATGAGTATAAGGGATGTGATGTAGACATTAATGGACAAACACTTCCGGTAGTATTGCTAGAATTGGACGTATTAGAATTCGATGTGATATTAGGGATGGACTGGTTGTATGAGCATGGAGCTCGTATTGACTATAGGAAGAAACTTGTCGAGTTTCAAACTAGAGATAGGAAGGAGTTCGTGTACCAAGGAGATAGGAATGAGAATCCTTTGAACTTGATATCGGCCTTAGGAGCGAGGCGGATGTTAAGGAAAGGATGTCAAGCGTATTTAGCTCACGTAGTCGACACCGATAAAGAAACTGCCATTCGAGACAAGAGCATTCTAGTAGTGGATGAGTTCATGGACGTCTTTCCAGAAGATTTACTCGGATTACCCCCTAATCGCGAGATCGAGTTCAACATCAAATTGCTACCCGGTACGCAACCGATATCAATACCACCATATCGTATGGCACCAATGGGGCTGAAGGAGTTAAAGACACAATTGCATGAATTGCTCGATAAAGGCTTCATTTGACTAAGAAGTTCCCCATAGGGCGCTCCAGTGTTGTTTATGAAAAAGAAAGATGGATCGTTTCGAATGTGCATCGACTATTGTCAACTTAACAAAGTCACCGTGAAGAATAGATACCCGTTGTCGAGGATTGATGATCTTTTTGATCAACTGTAAGGAGCTGGTTACTTCTCCAAGATTGACTTAAGGTCTGGCTATTATCAACTAAAGATCTGAGGAGAAAATATTTGCAAGACCGCTTTCTGTACTAGATATGGACACTGCGAGTTCACGGTTTTGCCATTTGGTTTGACGAATGCTCCTGCTACTTTCATGGACTTGATGAATCAAGTTTTCAAGCCATTCCTTGACAAGTTCATAATCGTGTTCATCGATGACATCCTGATCTATTTGAAGAATAAAGAGGAACATGAAGAACATCTGAGGATCGTACGACAAACGTTACATGATCACCAACTCTATGCTAAGTTATCTAAGTGTGAATTTTGGATGGAGTCAATTAACTTTCTTGGACATGTAGTAAGTGAGGAAGGAATTCAAGTTGATCCTAAGAAAGTTGAAGTAATAGTGAATTGGCCGAGGCCCACAATAGTTTCTGAAATACGAAGTTTCTTGGGCATGGCGGGATATTATTGTAGATTCGTACAGGACTTTTCTAAAATAGTAGCCCCATTGACTAAGTTGACAAGAAAGCAAGTTAAGTTCAATTGGGAAGAGTCCTATGAGAAGAGTTTTTAGAAACTCAAGGAGTGTTTAGTATCAGCACCAGTTTTGACATTACCTGAAGGAGAAAAGGGATTCACGGTCTATTACGATGCTTCGAGAGTAGGTCTTGGGTGCGTTCTGATGCAAAGAAGAAAAGTCATCGCCTATGCATCACGACAACTAAAGAGACATGAAGTGACTTAACCTACTCAAGATTTAGAATTAGCTGCAGTAGTGTTCGCTCTAAAGATCTAAAGACATTACATGTATGGGACGAAGTGTGAGATTTACACGGATCATAAGAGTCTTCAATATATCTTGAGCCAAAGAGACCTCAATCTAAGACAAAGTAGATGGATCAAACTATTGAAGGACTATGACTGTCAGATTCTCTATCATCCCGGGAAGGCAAATGTAGTGGCAGATGCTTTAAGTCGAAAGTCGATGGGAAGCCTAGCCCATGTGGATGTGAGAAAAAGGCCGATTGTGAAGGAACTAAAGGAAATGTTTAATCAAGGATTGAGACTGGAGATTGGAGGATTGTTGCGTGATTTTTGCAAGTGCACAGGTCGTGAACAAGTAATATAGTAGTGAAATAAGTGTCGATCCCACGAGGAAGGGTTGACAAGTACCAAAACTATTGAATATTCTATTATTTAGAAAATCAATTATGAGAAGTCGTATTTTAAGCTAAAGTAAAGTTCAAGTAAATAAATGATGATAATATGAAATAAGATTAAAGGCCTAGGATTTAGAATTCATCAATTGATTACCTATGATTACTTTATATTTTTTTAGATTGGATTATTTTTGCTGGAATTAATGATTAGATTTCCCTAAATTATATGATGTTCTCTCTCAAGATACAACATGTGTGCTCATATTAACCTTATGTCTACTCTCGTGATCATAAGCAATTAACACAAACCCATTAAGTTTTATGGAAATCCTTTAACAATCACAAAGGAGTATTCTTATCTCTAAGCAATACATTCCTTAGGTCAATTATCCTAATGAACTAATATTGTGCTTCCACTCTCGCTACTTCACACAATATCTTAAATCATGCAATTAATGGCCAATTAATTACAAGCATTAAATTCTAAGATAAAAGATTAATTCCAACAATCAACCCAATCAATTAAATATAAATAATCATATGCAAATCAAAAGATTACATCTAAATCCTAGAAAAATAAATTTAGCTATTCATAATTAAAAGAGAAGAAACAATTAAATTAACAATAAAAATAATAAACATAATAATAACTTATAATTAAATTCAAGAATAAAGTTTAGAGAGAACTTGTTTTGAGATACAATCTTTGATAAACTTGAGCTCCAAAAACTCCTCCTCTTGATAAAAATAACATAAACAAAAAAAGAAACCTAATCTATTTTTTTTTCTCTCTAAATATTTTTTTGATGGATTTCTTTGATGCTATTTCCCTTTGCCAAGCATGGTATTTATAGACATGTTTGGTGGAAGAATTCAAGTTCCATTAAAATTCTTACATCAAAAATTCAACATTGATGGTTAGGTTGGCCACCAACCATTGAATTCCTTCATCAATATTCAAAAATGGTTAGGTTAGCTACCAACCATTGAATTTTGGCCACCAACCATTGAATTTATTTCTCATGGATTGAAAACTTGAATCATTGCTTGCATCATTATTTTTATTGCATCATTTTGATATGCAAAAATAAAATAAAAATACTTAAAATATGTTATAATTTATTTATAAATTGTAGAACTATTTATTTCTAAAAATAAGTAATAATATTATTGCATTCTTGAGAATTGAGCTAAAATTTAAGTTTAAACAATTAAAATAACTCTAAAAATATAGAGTTATCACGCCCCTAAACTTAAGCTTTTGCTTGTCCTCAAGCAAAAGAAAATTCAAAACCTAAACTAGTCCGCTTTCGTAGGAAATTACGATTGCATTTAGTGTATACAACAAGCCTTTAAACCTCTAGGTGTCCCGTAGAGGACGAGTTATAGTCTCGTGAGGGCTTCCAATGGTGATACCCACAAACACCTTTAAAACTCTAATTTTTCAACTATTTATTTCAAAGATAAATAAAATATCACAAAAAAAGAAATTTAATCATCGCGTGCTTATGTTAATTTTTTTTTAAAGGTCTCAAGAAATTAATATTTACAAACAACATATCAATAGTATTGCAAAATAAGCTTCTATCTCAGGTTCAAAATAATCCTCATCTTAATCATGCCTTGAATAACTATACATTAAATCAACTGCAAAGAAATTTTGCACTTCAGATAGGCATATACACACTGATATCTTTAAATGCCTCTATCAAAAGATATAAAATAGATGTGCAAATCTCATAAGCATGTTAATGCAAACAATCTCCACTAATGGAATTCACAAATCAAGAGAGATCAATAGGTCTTAACTAGGCTTGTAATGGGGCTAACACAAGGTCTTTTGGCTGAACAAAGAAAAGGCTAAATGAACAAAAGTAAGATAATTATACCAAGTTTACAAAAGAAAATCAATAGCTCAAATAAAGGGATTATGTTAATGAAGGATCCCTTCCATCTTAAGCATCATTCTTCTTCAATGTTTTCTTCTTTTAAGCCCCCTTCTTCTTCTTCTATATGTTTTTCTTTTTTTTTTCTTTTTTTTTCTTTTTTATTTTTTTGCCAACAACATTATTCTAAAGATAAGCAAGAATACTAACTTTTTATTTTATTCAATTTTCTTGCTTTCCCCCAAACTTATTTTAAGCAGAAGGTGATCTTTTACAATGAATAATACTCTCAGTTATTAGCGATCCTTATTTTTTTTTTTTAAAACTTCAATAATTCCCTTTTCTTTATTATAATGTAAACTTGACAAAATTATCTCACAAATAGGGTGAAGGATAACAATTAAGGTTACTTAACAAAGAAAGAAAGCTAAAATTTAAAAGGCACAAAGGGGTAAACTAGGAAAAAAAAATTAAAGTAAGGGTGGATATAAGTAATAGGTTAAACAAACAATGCCTAAATCATATCTCTCTTTCAAAATGAATTCAAAATTTCACCTCAAAAGTTTGCACAAACATGTTCTAAGATAGGTGAGGCTATTGAAGATAAAAAATATGTAGAAGCCCTCTCTAAGTAAGCATACACAAATTCAATGCAATCAATATAATGCAAAGCAAAACAAAACATAATCTTCATAAAAGTTAATTTTACCCCAAAATAGTTGTTTGACCTGAAATACTTTAATAAATTGTCTATAAATACCAATTATAATCAATTATTGGCCTTTTATCAAATTATTTAATATAAGCATATTTTATAAAAAAATTTAAATTTATTCATCAAAACACAAAAGAAATGACTGAAAAAAAAACAAACTAAACCTCCTCCAAACTTGCAATTGACATTGTCCTCAATGTCAAAGAAATAAATCAAAAGAAGAAATACTCCCTCGTGTAGAAAATTAGATTTTAAATTGTAAGCAGGGTGTGCATTCCATCTCTTTGTTTCCTATAAAACATCATGAAACAACTAAAAGCAAGTATGAGAAATTAATCACATAATTTTTTTTTTGTATATAATTTTTTTTAATTTTGGAGAATAAATAAATAATTAAATAAATAAAGAAGTTAGAAATTTGGGTTGCCTCCCAAAAGCGCTTATTTTATAGTCTTTAGCTAGACTTTCTCAGAATTTTGATCACGTGGCCTCTTTTAAGGAGTAAACCATTCCTTGTTCCACCAAATCTCCACTGAAATAAGGTTTAAGGCATTGTCCATTTACTTTGAATATTTCTCCCGCATTGTTTTGTAGCTCCACAGCTCCATGATGATGTACCTTCACTACTTGAAACGGTCCTGACCATCTAGATTTCAACTTCCCTGGAAAAAGTTTCAAACATGAGTTGAAAAGCAATACCTGTTGGCCTTCCTCGAAATGCCTCTTACGGATGTGTTTGTCATGCCAACGTTTGGTGCGCTCTTTATAAATCTTAGTATTTTCATAAGCTTCCAGTCGTATCTCTTCAAGCTCACTCAATTGAAGTAACCTCTTGCGACCAGCAGCTTCCACATCCATATTCAACTTTCTTATTGCCCAGTAAGCTTTATGTTCGAGCTCCACAGGTAAGTGACATGCTTTACCAAAGACAAGTCAGTATGGAGACATACCAATTGGGGTCTTGAAAGCAGTCCTATATGCCCACAGAGCATCATCCAATTTGAGTGCCCAATCCTTCCTAGAGTTATTCACTGTTTTTTCTAAAATATTTTTCAATTCTCTATTTGAAATTTCCACCTAACCACTCGTCTGAGGATGATACGGAGTGGCTACTCTATGGTTGACTCCACTTTTCTTTAACAAAGCGTCAAAAGCCTGGTTACAAAAATGGGAGCCTCCATCACTGGTAATGGCTCTCAGAACACCAAATCGAGTAAAAATATTCTTCTTAATAAACCTCAGCACAACTCTAGAATCATTGGTAGCACTTGCAATTGCTTCAACCCACTTTAACATATAGTCGACCGCTACCAAAATATATCGATTGTTTAGGGATGAAGGGAATGGCCCCATGAAATCAATCCCCCAAACATCGAATATTTCAACCTCTAAAATCCCATTAAGCGGCATATCTTGCTTTCTAGTTATGTTCCCTATTCTTTGGCAACGATCACAAGACATCATAAAGTTTCTAGCATCCTTATACATAGAAGGCCAATAAAAACCACATTGCCATACCTTTGCAACTGTCTTATCTGTGCTTGCATGCCCTCCACTTTCCTTAGAGTGACAATGCTCCAAAATGCTTGGAATTTCCTCCTCTGGCACGCATCTTCTGATCATCCCATCTCCATAATACTTGAAAAGTAATGGTTCATCCCAGAAATAATACTTGACATCTGCAAGAAATTTCTTTTTCTTATGATAAGAAAAATCACTAGGAATGATTCCACTCACCAAGTAATTGACAAAATCAGCAAACCATGGAGTTGATCCTTTTATTACCCATAACTGCTCCTCTGGAAAATAATCATTGACTGGCTATCATCTTCAGCTGTTCACTCCTGTTCTAATCTAGACAAATGGTCTGCAACCACATTCTCCACTCCTTTCTTGTCCTTGATTTCTAAGTCAAACTCTTGAAGCAAAAGTACCCATCTAATCAATCTGGGTTTGGCATCTTTCTTGGACATTAGGTACCTAATTGCTGTATGGTCTGTGAAGATTATAACTTTTGACCCAACCAAGTAGGAGCGAAATTTTTCTATCGCCATTATCATTGCCAACATCTCATTTTCAGTAGTTGCATAATTTTTCTGTTCATCATTTAAGATCTTGCTGGTGTAATATATCACATGTACCTTTTTGTTCTTTCTTTGGCCTAAGATAGCTCCAATTGCAAAGTCACTTGCATCGCACATGATTTCAAATGGCAAACTCCAATCAGGCGATGCAATAATGGGAGCTGAAATCAAAGCTTTCTTTAACCTGTCAAAAACACTCAAGCACTCTTGGTTAAAATCAAAAGTAGCATCTTTATTAAGCAAATCACAGAGAGGCTTAGCAATTTTAGAAAAATCTTTGATAAACCGATGATAAAAACCGGCATGGCCAAGAAAACTTCTTATCCCTTTTACATTAGTAGGTGGAGGCAATTTTTCAATAGTTCTACCTTTGCCCTATCTACTTCAATTCCTACTTGAGAAATTTTATGCCCCAAAACAATTCCCTCTTGTACCATAAAATGGCACTTCTCCCAATTTAGCACTAAATTGCACTCAACACAACGTTGTAAAACTTTTCTCAAGTTTTCTAAGCATGCATCAAATGAAGAACCATACACAGTAAAATCATCCATGAAGACCTCCATGGACTTGTCAACAAAATCAGAGAAAATAGACAACATGCAACGTTAAAAAGTAGCAGGGGCATTACACAAACCAAAGGGCATTCTTCTATATGCAAAAGTACCATAAGGACATGTAAAAGTGGTCTTTTCCTGATCTTGAGGAGTAATAGGAATTTGAAAATACCCTGAATAACCATCTAGAAAGCAAAAATATGCATTACCTGCAAGCCTTTCTAACATTTGATCAATAAAAGGTAAAGGAAAGTGATCCTTTCTGGTAGCATTATTCAGTTTCCTATAGTCAATGCACATTCTCCATCCTGTTACAGTCCTAGTGGGAATCAATTCATTATTATCATTTTTCAAAACAGTCATCCCACCTTTTTTAGGTACTACATGCACAGGACTAACCCAAGAGCTATCAGAAATGGGATAAATTATTCCTGCATTTAATAACTTAGTAATCTCAGCCCTAACTACTTCTTTCATGTTTGGATTCAACCTACGTTGATGTTCAATTATAGGTTTGTGGTTATCCTCCATCAAAATTCTATGTATGCAAATAGTTGGACTAATCCCTTTAATGTCAGAAATATTCCAACCTACTGCTGATTTAATTTCCCTCAAAATTCTTAATGTTTTCTCAAGTTGAACATCATTCAAGTTTGCATTCACAATCACAGGTAAAGTATCATTGGGACCAAGAAATGCATACCTAAGATGTGCAGGAAGTGGTTTCAACTCAAGAACTGGTGCTTGCTCAATTGATGGTGGAGGAAGTGACTTACCTTTTTCCAATTCTTCAAATTGTTGTCTCCTATAGAAAGGCATAGGTGAACTCCCCTCAAAAAGATTAGCAATTGTGGCAACCTCATGATTTTCATTCTTGCTAGTTGCTCCATTAACCAAGCATGTTTCTAGGGGGTCCATAAAATGCTTTTCCTCTAAGACTTTTTAAACTTCCTCATCAATGACATCAATTTGAAAGCAACAATCCATGATGGCAGGTTGTTTTTCTACTTTAGCAATGTCAAACTCAATCTCCTCATCACCTACTCTCAAAGTCAATTTGCCATGTTTTACATCAATTAAGGCTCCTGCTGTTGCTAAAAATGGTCTTCCAAGAATCAACGGGATCTCAACATCCTCATCCATGTCCAATACCACAAAGTCCATAGGTATATAAAACTTACCAATTTTTAACAAGACATTTTCAATGATACCTACCGGATACTTAACAGAACGGTCAGCTAATTGCAAGGTCATTGTGGTTGGGGTTAGCTCACCTAACCCTAATGTCTTACAAACAAATAAAGGCATAAGACTAACACTAGCTCCTAAATCACATAAAGCCTTTTTAAATTCAGTGGTACCAATTAGACAAGGGATAGAAAAGTTACCTGGATCTTTGAGCTTTTGTGGAAGTTTGTTCTGAATAATTGCACTGCACTCCTCAGTAAGTGCTACCACAGCATGCTCCTCAATCTTCCTCTTGTTAGACAGTAAATCTTTAAGGAACTTCACATAGGATGGCATTTGTGCCAAGGCTTCAGCAAACGGTATATTTATGTGAAGTTGCTTAAAAATTTCTAGAAACTTCTCATATTGTTTGTCTAACTTCTGTTGCTTCAATCTTTGAGGACAAGGAATGGGTGGTGCATAAGGCTTGAGTAGTGAAGGTTTAGATACCTCCTCTCTTTTTTCTTCTTCAGCTTGATTCATTGGGGTATCTTCTTTTGAAACTTCACCACTATATTCATTTGTTTTCTTTGGTACCATTTCTTCAAGTTGCTTGCCACTTCTCAAAGTAATTGCCTTGCATTGTTCTCTAGGATTAATTTCAGTTTTGCTAGGCAATGTACCTTGAGGTCTTGCATTAAAAGAGTTAGCCATTTGTCCCATTTGAAACTCCAAATTTCTATTTTGGCTAGCAATTTGATCGACTTTCATCTCCAACTTGTCATATTGTTTCTCCAATTTGTCAAACCTTTCAAAAGTGGCTCCAATGAATTTCTCCAAAGCAGTTTCGTAGGAAGGCTTGATTTCTTATAGTGTTTGGGATGGAATTTGATTTCTCCCTTGAAAGTTGGATTGGTATGGTGGCCTTAGATTGCTTCCTTGATTTCCTTGATTTCCTCATGCTAAGTTGGGGTGGTTCCTCCATCCTAGATTGTAAGTGTTCGAGTAGGGATTATTTTGTTGTCTATTAGGGTTAGAGACAAATTGGACTTGCTCTACTCCATGGCATTCAAAACTATGATGATTACCCCCACATGAGTCACAAACAATTGGATGACTACTTGATGGGGCATTAATGTTTACCCTCTCCAATGACTTGGCAATTGCATCAACTTTTGTTGCAAGAAGAGAATACCCATCATCCTGTTGAACACTTGCAACCCTCCTTGTTGTAGTCCTTTCATTGGACCAATGGTAGTTGTTAGTCGCCATTTGCTCAAGAAGATTATGAGCCTCGATAGTACTTTTGTTCATAAGAGCTCCTCCGGTTGCTGCATCAATTATGCTCCTTATTTGATTTGAAAGACCATTGTAAAAAGTTTGCACTATCATCCAGTTTGGGATACCATGATGAGGACATTTTCTTTGTAAATCTTTAAACCTTTCCCATGCTTCATATAGTGTCTCTCCATCAAATTGAATGAAACTAGTAATATCATTCCTTAGCTTAGCAGTCTTTCCAGGAGGGAAATATTTTGCCAGAAAAGCACTTGTGAGTTGATCCCATATAGTGATTGACCCTGGGGCTTGAGATATCAGCCAAGTTTTTGCTTTATCCCTAAGAGAAAATGGGAAAAGCCTCAGTCTAATGGCATCATTAGTAACACCATTCATCTTGATTGTATCACAGATTTCTAAGAAATTTGCCAAATGAGCATTGGCATCTTCCATGACTCCTCCTCCAAACTGGGACTGTTGAACCATCTGAATGAGTGAAGGTTTGATTTCAAAATTGTTGGCTGCAACAGTGGGTTTTTCTATGCTGGATTGCATAACTGAGTTTGGCATAGCAAATTCGCGCAGTGCCCTATTAGCTCCATTGTCCGCCATTTCTTCCTCTGCTCCTTCAAGTCTTTCCTCAAAAGTTTCTTGCTCAAATTCTTCTCCTTCTTCCAAAGCCTCTTGCTCGTTGGCCTTGTCTGCTTTCTCTTTTCTAAGTCTCTCCTTTTTGGCTTTGGTTAAAGCCTTACACCTTCGCTCGATTTCAGGATCCAATTCCTCTAAAATTGCTTTAGGATCATTTCTCATAAACACCTATACGAGCTGTACAATAAAAAAAAATAAAAATTCAGTTTTAAAAATAAATCAAGGTGTCTAAAGTAATAGAATATATCAATTGTATTAATATTGTCAAAAATTGCCTTCCCCGGCAACGGCGCCAAAAACTTGTTGCGCGATTTCTGCAAGTGCACAGGTCGTGAACAAGTAATATAGTAGTGAAATAAGTGTCGATCCCACGAGGAAGGGTTGACAAGTACCAAAACTATTGAATATTCTATTATTTAGAAAATCAATTATGAGAAGTCGTATTTTAAGCTAAAGTAAAGTTCAAGTAAATAAATGATGATAATATGAAATAAGATTAAAGGCCTAGGATTTAGAATTCATCAATTGATTACCTATGATTACTTTATATTTTTTTAGATTGGATTATTTTTGCTGGAATTAATGATTAGATTTCCCTAAATTATATGATGTTCTCTCTCAAGATACAACATGTGTGCTCATATTAACCTTATGTCTACTCTCGTGATCATAAGCAATTAACACAAACCCATTAAGTTTTATGGAAATCCTTTAACAATCACAAAGGAGTATTCTTATCTCTAAGCAATACATTCCCTAGGTCAATTATCCTAATAAACTAATATTGTGCTTCCACTCTCGCTACTTCACACAATATCTTAAATCATGCAATTAATGGCCAGTTAATTACAAGCATTAAATTCTAAGATAAAAAATTAATTCCAACAATCAACCCAATCAATTAAATATAAATAATCATATGCAAATCAAAAGATTACATCTAAATCCTAGAAAAATAAATTTAGCTATTCATAATTAAAAGAGAAGAAACAATTAAATTAACAATAAAAATAATAAACATAATAATAACTTATAATTAAATTCAAGAATAAAGTTTAGAGAGAACTTGTTTTGAGATACAATCTTTGATAAACTTGAGCTCCAAAAACTCCTCCTCTTGATAAAAATAACATAAACAAAAAAAGAAACCTAATCTATTTTTTTTTCTCTCTAAATATTTTTTTGATGGATTTCTTTGATGCTATTTCCCTTTGCCAAGCATGGTATTTATAGACATGTTTGGTGGAAGAATTCAAGTTCCATTAAAATTCTTACATCAAAAATTCAACATTGATGGTTAGGTTAGCCACTAACCATTGAATTCCTTCATCAATATTCAAAAATGGTTAGGTTGGCTACCAACCATTGAATTTTGGCCACCAACCATTGAATTCCTTCATCAATATTCAAAAATAGTTAGGTTGGCTACCAACCATTGAATTTTGGCCACCAACCATTGAATTTATTTCTCATGGATTGAAAACTTGAATCATTGCTTGCATCATTATTTTTATTGCATCATTTTGATCTGCAAAAATAAAATAAAAATACTTAAAATATGTTATAATTTATTTATAAATTGTAGAACTATTTATTTCTAAAAATAAGTAATAATATTATTGCATTCTTGAGAATTGAGCTAAAATTTAAGTTTAAACAATTAAAATAACTCTAAAAATATAGAGTTATCAAGGATCAAGAGTTCTATTGGCTCATTTCCAAGTGAGATCTAAGCTAATGGAAGAAATAAGGAATGCACAGGATAGAGACCCATACTTGATGAAGTTGAAGGATGAGATGAGAGGAGGAAAGAACCCTGAATTTGAGATAGTCAATGGAGTTTTAAAGTGTAAGAATAGAGTATGCGTGCTTGATGTGGATGGACTAAAGGAGAGGATATTAAAGGAAGCACATCAGACACCTTACTGCGCTCATCCTGGAACTACCAAGATGTACCACGACGTGAAAGCTAATTATTGGTGGCCTGGATTGAAGAAAGATGTAGCTAAGTTTGTAGCATCCTGTCTGACTTGTCAACAAGTCAAGTACGAACATCAATGACCCTTAGGATTGCTACAGGAGATTCAATTACTCAAATGGAAGTGGGAGCGCATCACTATGGATTTTGTTGTTGGTTTACCTAGGACCTCCAAGGGATATGATTCTATATGGGTCATAGTAGATAGATTGATTAAGTCTGCCCATTTCCTAGGAGTTAAGACCATTTATTCTGCAGCTCAGTATGCACAGTTATACATAGATGAGATCGTGAAACTACACAGAGTGCCAATTTCTATCATCTCCGATCGAGGAACGCAATTCACCTCAAGGTTCTGGCAAAAGTTGCAAGAAGCATTAGGAACACAATTAGATTTTAGTATGGCGTTTCACCCTCAAACGGATGGCTAGTCTGAAAGAATGATTCAGACACTTGAGGACATGCTAAGGATGTGTGTTTTGGATTTTGGTGGTAGCTGGGATAAGTATTTACCTTTGATGGAATTCAACTGCAACAACAACTATCATTCGTCCGTTGGCATGGCGCCATACGAAGCATTGTATGGGAGGAAGTGTTGTTCTCCGATTTGTTGGATTAGACCTGGAGACAAGCATATAGAAATGCCCGAATTGCTTAAGGAGACCATGGAAAAAGTACCTATAATTCAAGATAGACTGAAGATGGCATTCAGTCGACAAAAGAGTTACGCGGACCCTAAGCAAAAGAAAGTCCAATTCGCCATGGGAGATCACGTGTTCTTAAAGGTTTTGCCAATGAAAGGAGTTATGAGATTTGGCAAGAAAGGAAAGTTATCACCTCATTCATAGGTCCTTTCAAAATCTTAGATAAGGTTGGAGAAGTGTCTTATAGACTTGCCCTGCCTCCAACTTTGGCACATGTACACCCAGTGTTCCACATTTCCATGTTAAGGAAATATGTGTCGGATCCATCGCACGTTCTTTTACCTCTAGACATTTCGTTAGATGAACAACTATCTTACGAGGAGTCACCAATAGCTATAGTGGATTGACAAGTAAAGAAGTTAAGAAATAAGGAGATACCCATGATTAAGGTTTAAAGGCGAAGTCATGGGATAGATGAGTGCACTTGGGAAGCGGAGGAGGAAATGCGATGAAAGCATCCTCAGCTTTTCAAGAGTAGCTAGGTAAGGGTTTAAATTTGAGGATGAATTTCTTTAAGGGGGGAAGAATGTAACAACCCACACCCACCCTAGGAATTTTCGTGATAAATTGCTTGAATTAGAATCTATAAGGTTAAGTGTGTGCTTGTGTGAATGTTTGTGATCTAAGTGATTGATGAGTATGTGGCATATTAAATTAATTTTAATATGCATAATATGTGTTGCTATTATGAAATAAATGACTTACATGAAGTGCATTTGCATAAAAGAATTTATTTTAAATAAAATGAATTTTCATGCATAAAACAATTTTTAAGCATAAAATAATTTTATGGGTATTTTTAAAATATTTTTAAATAAATATTTTTGAGGGAAATATCCCAGAAATGAAAAAGAAAAATATTATTTTTATTTCTAAACACTTCGGCCAAAATTTTTAAAGAAAAAGGCCCAATACCCAAAAGCCCACTACACAAAAATGCTCCTAACTTATTTCATTAAGGGTAATAGTGGAAATTCCACTCCAACCCTAATATATATTCAAATTTTTTGCCAGAAAGGGTTTTCCAGCAGCCACTCCCTCATTCTTTCTGTATTCTGGCACAAAAACCTCTCAAAATAATTCTCTCTACCGAAATATCGAAAACACCTTACAGTTTTGCGATTTCGTGACCGTAATCGTAAGTTTGTAATCTCTTTCAATTTCTAAACTGTTTTCTATGAAATAAATTATGGGAAAATTATTTTGAACTATTTGATTACTGATTTCTACAGATTCAATTCTGTTTGAGTGAAATTTTGGGAGAGAAAATTTATTTTCTACCGAAAACACGATTCTTTCCGCAAGATTTCTCCAAAGGTGAATTCTATAACTTAAAATCACAATTTTATTGCATAGACATCATAAGGGGGGCCAATTTGTGTTTATTTTCATTCTAAACTGATTTTTGATTTGTTTTGATGAAAAATATTGCATGAAATAATATTTTTGTATATTTCTGTGATGACCGAAAAGTTTCAAAAAACAAAGGAATTCAAGGTTTTCGTGTTAGGATTTGGAAATTGGAAAATTCTATTCTTTCATGAATACATGGCTGCCAATTTGTGTGAATTGGTGTTATAATGTGATATTTGATTTGTTTAGATGAAAAATAATGACTTGAATCATGTGTCTGTTTATCGCTGAAATAAACAAAATGCGCGGAAAGCGCGGAAACTCACGATTTTTCACCTAAGCCTTTGAACTTAGAATTTTTTTTGTATAAACCTTACCTATGGCTTCCGATTTATGAGATAATGTGTTCTAAACTAATATTTTCAATGATTGAATGAAAAATAATGGTTTAAACAACCTGTTTGCATATTTCTGAAATGACCGAAAAATACTAAAAATAAGAAAACTCATGTTTGTGCACTATAATGCAAAAGAAAGAATTTATTTTTATATCAATGGCACCAATAGTGGCCGATTCTTATGGATTTGAGTTCTAGAATGATTTTTGTTATGTTTACATGAAAAATCTTGGTTTAAACCATGTTTTTACATATTTCTGAAATAGACAGAAAACACAAAAAGAAGAACAATTTGGTTTTCACCTTAAAGATGCATTCGGCCTACATGGACCATTGTGTCTAAATGTTTATAAATTTTATGTGATGTGTATAGGTGATTGTTGACATGTATGTATGTATAATAAATGATGAAATTGCATGTTTATTGAAGGTATGACCCTAGATAAGCTTAAACGTGTTTTGGTATACTTAAGGTATCTTGATATCATATTGTGGTTAGAATGCAAATGTGATTGAGGAATTTGGAACTAGATGTCATGATGACTTGATGATGAATATATGGTTATGAGTTAATGAAGTGAAAGAGATCATAAGAGTTAAGCATGATGTTTGAAGGATTAATTATTAAGCTGACATGTATGGAAGTGTAAAGTGAACTAAGATAATTGATAAGTGAATTGATATTACGGTAATGATAATGTGATGACCTTAAAAAGGTATTGATATGATTGCAATGTGTTTTCATGTGAGCCTATAAGGCCTAAGTATGCAAGACTTTTAAGTCAACGTGATATGTGCAAGTGATGAGTACACCTATGAGTGAACTCTAATATGTATGCTATATGTGTATGGGTAGTTATGGGATAGGAACATCATGAGTAAATAAATACTAAGCACTAAATCAAATATTATGTTAGAGTTTGAGGAGCCTTAGAAGTGCAAAGAAGACTATGAGTACTAGGAGCAAAGGAATCCCAAGGTGAGTAAACACAATGTTTTGTTACAAGTGTGAGTAAACACTATGTTCACAAGTGTGAGTTAACCCAATGCTTTGGTTTCAAGTGTAAGTAAACGAAATGTTCTTGTTACAAAAGTGCACAACATCATGTTGTGTTATGTGATATGTGATGTGAACCTTTGTGATATTGGAAACCCAAGTTCTTTCCATTTTTGTTTTATTATATGATTTCTTTGTCAAGCTTGGGTTGCCAAGGGACATTTGGTCCAAAACTAATTTGTTACCCAATGAGAATTTTTTTTGTGAATGACACCCTAACTTGTATTCTTTCTAGAACTACACTTTTATTGTATTATTGTTGTAAGCCAAACTACTATTGTTATTGAAATACATGTTATTGTTGCCATATGTGATATTGTTAATTATTTTTACCAATAGCTCTAGCTATGGTACCTTTACCCTTTATGCAGAATTCTCGTGCCGATGCGGGTAATCATCGGAACCTGTGCACATGGTCTTAACCCAATGGATAGGGGTAGTGTATCCACCTTAGCTAGAAGGGGCGGTTCTAGCTGTGGAGCCTGATTAGCTTCACGCTTTATAAGTGATGGGAGTTGGAATTTGGCAAAGGCCACCTCTCCTCGATGTGTTTAGAGTGGATTGAGTAGTGTCTCCACTCTATAAGTGTTATAAGTGTGATTTCTGCAAACTTGCTAAATTGAACCTTGCTTAATTTGCAACCTGATTCATGAGTTATAAACCATGAACTATGTGTATAAGCTATGTGTTTCCTTTTAAAGGAATATGTGATAATGTATGAGCCCTTTTTGTTTACTCATTGAGATCATCTATCTCACCCCTTTTCCTTGTGTGGTTCCAGGTGAGCAAATGTGAGAAGGCAAGGTGATGGCTTAAGCATCCTACTTCGCTTGGGGAATTCCTTGTCCGAGTTATCAATAATACTATGTTTATGAAGTCTTGTCTTTAGATGCTCCGGGAATGTTAATTGATACTTATTGAGATTTATATTATTTTTCCTTATGGATTTTAAATGTAATGATTTACTTTAAGTCTTTTGCAAATTATGGCATTTATCTAAATGTTTTAAATGAGTTAATGAAAGAGGTTCAGTAAGATCATAGGCATGATTGTTATGTGTTAATGGGTTCTACGGGCGTGGGTGACCTTATGTCTCCCCATGTTTTAGGACCGTCGTATCTCATAAGGTTGGGATGTGACAATGGGCCTATAAAGGCTAAGTATGCAAGACTTTTAAAAGTCAACATGTTATGTGCAAATGATCAGTGTATTTATCTGTGCAACTCTAAGTGTATGTGAATGTTATATGTGCATGGGGTAGTTATGGGACAGGATACCATCATGATTAAATAAATACTAAGTATTGAATTAAATATTATGATAGAGCATGAGGAGTCTTAGAAGTTCAAGGGCTATACGTATTAGGAGCGAAGGAACCACAAGGTGAGTAAACATTATGCTATTATTATAAGTTCAAGCTATCATGATTATGTTATGTTAACCTTTAAGATTCTTGAAACCCAAGTTCACTTCCATTTTAAATTTGACTATGTGATTTCTTTGTTAAGCTTGGGTTACCAAAAGACATTTGGTCCAAAACCATTTTTAACTATCCAATGATAATACCTTTGTGATTATTACCCTAACTTATATTCTTTCTGGAACTATACTATCATTGTATCTTTTGTTTGAAAGTTAAACTACTATTGCTATTGGGATACTTATTATTATTGCCTTATGTGATATTGTTATTTGTGATTACCATTAGCTTTAGTTATGGTACCTTTAACCCTTTATGTAAAAATACTCGTGCCGATGTGGGTAATCATCGGAACTTGTGCACATGGTCTTAAATCGATGGATAGGGGTTATGTATCCACCTCAGTAAAAAAGGATGGTTCTAGCCGTGGAGCTTGATTAGTTTCACGACTTTATAAGTATTGGGTTGGGAGTTGGAATTTGGTATGAGGCCACCTCTCCCTTGAGTGAATGAGCTAGCATAGTCGTTTACTCTTTCTGGGTGTTAAATGTTATAAGTGTGATTTCTACAACTTGTTAAATTGGGAAACTTTCTAATTGGGAAACTTTCTAAATTGAAAAACTTGCTAAATTGCATCTTTGATTCATGAATTGTAAATCATGAACTATGTGTTATATGTGATGGGCTTTCTTGAAAAAAGGGATATATCATATCGTTTATGCTATATTGTTTACCTATTGAGATCATCTATCTCACCCCTTCTTTCTTATGTGGTTCCAGGTGAGCAAATATAAGAAGGCAAGGTGATGGCTCAAGCATTCTACTTTTCTTGGGGCTTCCTTGTCAAAGTCTTTAATATTACTATGTTATGAAGAGATATTCGTAGATGCTCTAGGAGTTTATTTTGGAAAATTAATTATTGATGATTTGTCTTAAAACTTTAGATGTTATTTTTCTTATAAGATGTTTTCCAAGTGTTTTACCAAACTATTCTTCCGCATATTGAGGTTTCTTATATCATTGGATATTCACGTTAAAGCTTTGGGTTCGGTACGATCCTAGGCATGAATTGTATATGGGTTTTACGGGTGTGGATGACCTTATGTCTCCCCATATCGCAGGACCGTCATATCTCTGAAGTTGGGATGTGACATAAAAAATCAACATAAGATCAAGAATATAGGAAATTTAATTAGGCTTGAAATGCTTAAATTCACTTTCCTAAAAATGATATTTGCACAATCCTCTCAACAAGATTGCTATAGATTTAATGCAAATAGTTTTAGTAGATATGATATGCCTTTAGAAATTCTGTATTGAGCAAACAATAAAGAATTTCTAATACGAATTAGAGAATATTTAATTCTATCACTTGGAGAATTAATGGCAAGAATAAAATTGAAAATCTTCTTTTTTAATTTAATTTCAGATACCTATTTATATGTATTTTCACAAAAGACATCTTTTGGAAAAGACATAATCTTTTAAAAAGATATAACCTTTAGAAAGAACATGACCTTTCAAAAAGACAACATTTAGAAATGACATAACCTTTTATAAAATAACTATCATTTTTATTTGAATAAATTTCCAACAATCCCCCACTTGTTCAAATAAAAAGAAATTTCGCCAAGTGATTAAATAGTATTTATGAATAAGGTAATATAACTTTGGATTCGAATATTATCTTAGTGTAAGCATCACAAAGTGAAGTCAAAATCCCAAATAGCACAAAAGCTTTGAATTTGTTATTTCTAATGACAACACCGATGACACCACACACATAAATACAAAGTATTCTCATATTCCATTGAATCACGCACTCAGCTCTTATAAGGCCATGAGCTGATCCAACATTCATGAACTTTTATGAGAGAAACTCCAACTCTCAATCAAAGTGACACCACTTCTAAGTTCATATAGGTGAAGTTCTTCTAGTGCTTGTCACTTTTTGAGACACTTGTCCTAACTTGACTGAATTTCATTAAGAGTATAAATAACTCAACCTCATACGTTGATAACCAGCACTTTTAGCATCTTTAGATGGGACTAGTAAAATATTGTAAAATGCTGAACCACTCCATATGTTAATGACTTGTTTTACCCTTTGAACTTTACATTACTCATTTCATAATGTTAAGTAGGATTGCAGCCATTGGTGGATCTTTATTCAAAGAGTTTTAGCCCTATCCATCTCGACATTGATCTTACAACTTCTCTTGTAAGAGGTTTGGTGAACAAATTAACCAAATTCTACTTCTTTTTTAAATGTGAATGAAATAATCTAACTCTTGATTAATTTCCTCATATAATAATGTCTAAGACTAATGTATCTTCACTTTTCATCGTATACTTCACTATACACACGTTGATTTTGAAGTGATTGAATTTCTTCAATACTTTCCCTTTGCAATGAAATTGACTCAAAATAAATCCCCACTATTTCCTTTTTACATGGTATCAACTTACCTAAAATTTTTCATTTGAATCTTGAAGATAGAAACCTCGTTATTTCTACAACACCTTTCATGTTAAAGATATAAACCTCTCTGTTTGTACAATGCATTTCATGTTGTTGCTCACTATTAAGATATCATCAACATAAAGACAAACTATCACCATATAGTTATCATATGTTTTGAAAAAGTGAACATGAACTTTATCTTGTCTTGTCAACACTGAAATTCATCCTATCATAATGATCCATATGAACAAAATCTTGATTCAATAACTTGATAATATTTGTGGCTTTTATGGTGAATTCATACAAACTTACAAATATCGTTTTTAGATTGTTAGAAAAATATAACAATGAAGAGGACTAAATTACACTGTGGAAACCAACTATAAATAATCAACACATGATAAAGAATATAGGAAATTTATTTAGGCTTGAAATGCTTAAACTCACTTTCTTAAAAACCATATTCGCACCCTCTTCTCAATAAGATTGCTATGGATTTAATGCAAATAGTTTTAGTGAATATGACATGCCTCTAGAAATTGTCTATTTAGCAAATAATAAAGAATTTCTAATGGGAATTAGAGAATATTTATTCTATCACTTAGAGAATTAATGGCAAGAATAAAATTGAAAATCTTCTTTTTAAATTTAATTTCAAATACCTATTTATAAGTATTTTCACAAAAGACGTATCTTTTGGAAAAGACACAATCTTTTAAAAATATATAACCTTTAGAAAGAACAAGACCTTTTAAAAAGACAACATTTAGAAATGACACAATGTTTGATAAAATAACTATCATTTTTATTTGAACAAATTTTCAACAATCTCTCACTTGCTTAGATAAAAATAAATTTCACCAAGTGATTAAACAATATTTATGAATAAGGTAATATATATTTTGATTTGAATATTACCTTAGTGTAAGCAACACAAAGTGAAGTCGAAATCCTAAATAGCATAAAAGCTTTGAATTTGTTATTTCTAATGACAACACTAGTAACACAACACACATGAATACAAAGTATTCTCATATTCCACATAATTACGCACTCAGCTCTTATAAGGCCATGAGCTGATCCAATATTCATGAACTTTTATGAGAGAAACTCCAACTCTCAATCAAAGTGGCACCACTTTTAAGTTCATATAGGTGAAGTTCTTCTAGTATCTTTGTCACTCTTTGAAATACTTGTCCTAACTTGACTGAATTTCATTAAGAGTATAAATAACTCAACCCTTATACGATGACAACCAGCACTTTTAGCATCTTTAGATGGGACTAGTAAAATATTGTAAAATGCTGAACCACTCCATATGTCAATGACTTGTTTTTACTCTTTGAACTCTATATTACTCATTTCATAATGTTGAGTAGGATTGCTGCCATTGGTGGATCTTTATTGAAGGAGTTTCAACCTTATCCATCTTGACATTGATCTTATAACTTATCTTATAAGAGATTTGGTGAATGAATCAACCAAATTCTATATGTTTTTTTTTTTTTTTTACAAATGTGAATGAAATAATCTAACTCTTGATTAATTTCCTCACATAATCATGTCTAAGATTAATGTGTCTTCACTTTTCATCATATACTTCACTATACACACTTTAATTTTTAAGTAATTGAATTTCTTCAGTGCTATCTCTATGCAATGAAATTGACTCAAAACAAATCCCCCACTATTTCCTTTTTACATGGTATTAACTTGCCCAAAATCTTTCATTTTAATGTTGAAGATAAAAACCTCTTTGTTTCTACAACACCTTTCATTTCAAAGACCTAAACCTCTCTATTTGTACAATACATTTCATATTGTTGCTCACTATTAGCATATCATTGACATAAAGACAAACTATCACCATATAGCTATCATATGTTTTGAAAAAGTCGACATGAACTTTATCTTATCTTGTCAATACTGAAATTCATCCAATCATAACAATCCACACGAACGAAATCTTGATGATATTTGTGGCTTCCATGGTGAATTCGTACAAACCTACAAATATCATTTTTAGATTGTTAGAAAAATATAACAATGAAGAGGATTAAATTTCACTATGGAAACCAACTGTAAAAAATCAACACAAGATCAAGAATATAGGAAATTTATTTAGGCTTGAAACGCTTAAATTCACTTTCCTAAAAATGATATTTGTACCCTCTACTCAACACGATTGCTATGGATTTAATGCAAATAGTTTTAGTGGATATAACATGCCTTTAGAAATTTTGTATTGACCAAACAATAAAGAATTTCTAATAGAAATTAGAGAATATTTAATTCTATCACTTGGAGAATTAATGGCAAGAATAAAATTCAAAATCTTCTTTTTTAATTTAATTTCAAATACCTATTTATAGGTATTTTCACAAAAGACATATCTTTTGGAAAAGACACAATCTTTTAAAAAGATATAACCTTTAGATAGAACATGACCTTTTGAAAAGACACAACATTTAGAAATGACACATCATTTGATAAAATAACTATCATTTTTATTTGAACGAAATTCCAACAGTCCCCCATTTTTTCAAATAAAAATAAATTTTGCTAAGTGATTAAATAGTATTTATGAATAAGGTAATATATCTTTCGATTTGAATATTACCTTAATGTAAGCATCACAAAGTCAAGTCAAAATTCCAAATAGCATAAAACCTTTGAATTTGTTATTTCTAATGTTGAGTAGGATTGCTACCATTGGTTGATCTTTGTTCAAAGAGTTCTAGCCCTATCCATCTTGATATTGATCTTACAACTTCTCTTGTAAGAGGTTTGGTGAATGAATAAACCAAATTCAACTTTTTGTTACAAATGTGAATGAAATAATCTAACTCTTAATTAATTTCCTCACATTATCATGTCTAAGACTATTGTGTCTTCACTTTTCATCGTATACTTCACTATACACACTTTAATTTTTAAGTGACTAAATTTCTTCTATACCTTTTCTATGTAATGAAATTGACTCAAAACAAATCGCCCACTATTTCTTTTTTTACATGTTGAGGCCTTACTCAATCACTAGTCCGATCTGCTAAAAGGAATCAAAATGCTTATTTGGGATAAATATCATGATTGGAACTTGCTATGAGTTCAGAAAATTGTATTTTGTAAGTTGTAATTTGCCAAAGGAGTTGTCACTTTAATTTTGTTTAATTTAGTTGGGAAAATTAAAGGAAAGACCCAATTTGATTGACTTTAAAATTATATCCCAAGGAAAATCACTAGTCCTCGAATGACCAAAGAGGACTCGAGACTAGGTTTTGGCTAAAAAAAAAAAAAAGTTTGGCTTAAATACTAAATAGCTTTTGTAAAAAGAAGTTTTTATGTATGCTAAAACAAATATAATATGATGCATGGAACAAATATTATTCGTGCAGTGCATGGCAAAGTATGAGATAATGACAACTATAAAATGCAAAAATAAAGGAAAACTACTTAAAATTATTACAAGTTAAAATATCAAAATCGGGGGACCTTTTCTCTAGCCCTTATGGGTTATAGGAAAAGTGCACATTCCCTAAATATAATCTAAACAACTAAAATAAGAAAAAAATAATAAAAAATGGTAATAAAAAGAACTAAAGTTTTAACTTTTATTTAAGAAAAATAATTTTGATCCTAGACTATATGAAGAAGGTGATAGAGAGGGAAAGTTGTTAATTTTAGAAGAGCTGAATGCCTTAGAGACAGCAAGCCTGTGTATCCTTTTGAATGGGAATCAAACCCCACACAGTTATTCTTTCTTGCGAAGGAGGGGTTTTTAAGTCATTACCTTTGTTATCTGTTTGAATTAATTTTAAAGGCTTAGGGATTTGTTAATTAGGTTAGATTTTAATTAACAAAAATTAGATCTTTTCAAATTTAGATCTTGGAATTGGAATTAAAAAGGAAAAGAAAAGAAGTTTTACTTTTGGCTTTTGGCGGCGAGGAATGTAGGGAGCTAGCTTGGCACCAAATCTAAGTTTCACCTTTCCTTAGGGATGGCACGAGCACTTCTTTTGGTAGAACTCTTGAATAGCCAAAACTCTTCTTGGAGGGACTTGGATAACACCTTTGCTTGAGAACCACGAATTCTTTTTGAAAGAAATAACTTGAGTTGCACCTTTTCTTGATTAGGAAGCTTAGAGATAAGGCTTGAGGTGATTAGGAGGCTTATGAATAAGGTTTTGAGATGATTAGGAAGCTTATGAATAAGGTTTTATGTGATGGAGGAGGTTTTGGAATGGGGTTTTAGAGATTTGGAGGTCTAGAAAGAGGGTTTTGATGAATGGAAAGTTTAGGAATAGGGTTTAAAAAGCTTTAAAGAGAGTATAGAAGTAGGTAATTGTGAGTACCAGTTGTTATGAGATGCAAAGTATTTATAGGGGTATTTGGAAGTTTAAAATAATAAAATTTTAGTATGGGATTCTGTTAGAACACACTGCGGCAACTGATATCATCGTACTATAACCACAAATGGCTTTACGGTAACCACAGGGCCCACTACTGTAGCCAATTGGCTACCATAGGGACACCTGCGGCAACCGTAGGAGAGGCTACGGTTACCACATCTGGTTGTGAGTTGCCACAACAGGCCCGTGGGTTGCCACAATAATTTTTTAGCCTGTTCTCATATGTTTTTATCTAATTTGGGCCCAATTTTATTCTATAGATTTTTAATCGAGTGTCGGTCATCTAGAAGTGCAAGTTGGAGGGTTCACAGTTGCCCCCTTATTAGACTCGACCAGAGAGGAGGCTGGGTCAGATAAGTGTGAACTAGGAAAATTCTGAAGTTTTTTGGATGACTGAAGATCCTAGTCAACTTTAAGATTTATGTTAAGGTGCCATGTCTGCTTTTGGGCTTTTCTGAATTTGTTTGGACTATTTTCTAATTTTTCTGGACATTTTGAATTTTTGAACTTTCTGTAATCATGAAAGATTCTAGATTTCGATTGAGATGCTATCTATTTTGAAGAATAGATAAAAATCCTATGAACATATCATTTTGGATAAAACTGAATTCTGACTTAAAATGGATTTGTTATGGTGAAATCTGGCGACTTGGCTATGCAAACTAAAAGGAAATGATTAGGTGGGGCCCATAGCTTTTTTTTTTTTTTTATAAATACCCCTCCCTTCTTCATTCACTCTCACCATTTTAAACTTTCTCTCTCTCTCTCTCTATTTACACTCTTTTCTCTTTAAAGCTCTTTCTCTTTAAAACTCTTTGTCTAAGATGGCTTCTTCAACTTCAAGACATGTGAGAAACTATTTAGTGCCCTGAGATGATGCAAATCCCGAGGTTCTAATGCAAGAGCCTAGAGATCATACAAACTTTACTAGCAGCGTGGAGGTATTTATTCTCTTTCCTGCACTTGGGTTAGTTTTATACAAGCAATAGAAATAATATGATGCAGTCTAGTTTACTATGCAGTATGATTTTTTTTATGACACTTAATGATAATTAAGAAGAAAGAGAATAAAATAAAATAAAATAAGTGAAGAAAATCCTAGTTGCTTATGCAAAAATTTATTTTCTATGTATTTTATGCGAAGGCATGTGACTTGAGACTAAGGAGAGGTAGAGGTAACCTAGTGAGGGTTACTGGTTTGACCCTCCTCGCACTAATATTCATGTATCGAGAGTTTGGCTTTAAAATCGGATTGGAGATTTAGATCAATATGGGAGACACACCACTGAGTAGGCAGCTCATTTGTGCCTTATGATGATTTTAGGTTACTCTATCTCTCACATGAGGAGAGACACTATTGACTCCAATATCATGGCTTCATTGGAGGAATTAACCCAGATCCCTGAGTATGATTGGGGAGGTGCCACTTTGTGTATAATGTATAGGGAGATGTCTGATCTCTCCCAAAATACTTTCTCTAGCTTAGGTGGTACCCATATTATTTGGGAGGTAAGTATGTGTTCTTTTCTCATTTTTTGCTTTCTATCTTGCACTTTTTGTTAACTTGACTAGCTGCTGTCTGTTTTACAGTATTGGACTTATGAATACTTTACTCAACTATCTCCCCCCTTAAGAAATTTGGTTCCTAATAGAGTGCATTGGGGTTGCTTATGGAATTATGGTAACTACAACCGTTTTGACAAGATGGGTTTTGCTGGTTATCGAACACATTTTAGCCAATTGGGTGTGCACTAGGTATTTGTCTTCCTAGTTTGCTTTTTGTTACTTTTAATTTTTTTTTGGACTTACTTTCTATTTTGTAAGTCCATTGGAATTCCTATCAGGATCACTTGCCACCATCAGTGATGGAGTGGATGGGTTCCAACTATGTGCTTTCATCATGTAGACTACTCCTTAGCTTCAAGGATGAGAGGAGGTATTACCTTGGGGAAAGAGTGAGGGGGCAAATTATTGGTTATAAGATTATGCCTTTACCTACATGCAAATTATTGTAGATGATAAGGCATTGTTGGCAGGCCTTCTTTGTGACCACTTCTTGGATTATGATGCAGATTATGACTACTTCTACCAGGCTTCCCTAATGATTAGCCCCCTCCCTATGCTAGATTCTAGTTTTCATCTTAGGAGATTGACTGCTGGTTCTACCCAGACCCCTTTGGTTAGGGACCTTTTGAATAGAGTAGGGCCTTCCAGGGTTACTCCTGCTCCTATTACTACTGCACCTGACCCTGAAACAGCTTTAGGGTCATCTGGTGGTGATATTTGGCATCATAATTTATGGCCTTCGACACGTTGTCAGTACTTTTCTTTTGAGCAGGGGTAGCTGGTTAAGTAAGATTCTTCTATAATGATGCCATTAAGATGGCATGAGGTTCCAGTGAATACTTATGAGGTAAGTTTTTTTGATTCCACCATGACTTTAGATTCTTATTCAATTGCTTGATTTTCTTGATCTTATAAGTGCCTTTAGATTAGGCTCGTGAGGCCTAGGGAGTGATGGGTCATCTGAATGTTGCTCTGTCATCTACTTTGACCCAAGCAGAGTTGGGAGGCAGCAAAGATGTTAGTAGAGGTAGAGGTGCTAGTGGTGATGATGGAGATGAGTCTCCACATAAGTGGAGGAGGGAGAGGTACAGACACTGCTAGATGTTTTATTGTCTTTCCTTTGAGTTGTTTGTTTTTATAGATGATATGCATGTGTGTTTATCCAAATGTGATGTATGTTCTTCTTAATGTGATGTTATGACATGTATGGATGTTTTTCCTAAATGTGATGTTATGAATAATTTTACTTGTTATTAGATGTACTTTTATCCTTATTCATATAGGTGTAGCATGCATGAATGCAGTTCGTAAACATGACTGAAATAGGGCTTCAAACTTTCATTCTCACTGACCCTTTTTTTTTTTTTTTACTGAGAGTTCTTGTGGTAATTTTGAATTTGCAAAATGGAGATTGAAAAGGTATTGCAGCAACTTGGTAGTGACTGTAGTAGCCACAAGCGTCCCCACGATAACCATTTTGGCTACTGCAAATAAGATGTGTCAACCGTAGTCTAGGTGCAGCAACCGTAGCACAATCCATCTTTGATTCTGATTTTTCTTGATTTTCTACTATTTATAGGCTTCTCCACTTCTTAAAACTTCATTTCATTGACCTTTAAACACTTTTTAATACTTTTAAGCATTTTTCTTTGCTTTTTTCATCAATTTTTTTATTTTTATTTTCTTGCAATTCTTTTCACAATGGAGCCCTATTTTAATCATGCAATGTTCTTATGGTGCAAGAATCTTACTAAAGTAGAGAGAATAAATTTAGGGAAATATGAAGTAAGTTCCATGCCCACTTTGAAGGGAGTGAAAATTGATTGGGATTTCTTGCATGCCTATATATGCTTTTGGGATCCTTTACCTATGTCTTCAAGTTTGGGGCAAGCATGGAAGAAATGTGTCCTACTTTTGAGGAAATTTCTGTGTTGCTCGGATATGATCCTGAGGCTCTTTTGGCCACTCTTGTCAAGAGAGTGGGATATTTTAACTCCTTTAAAAGGCTTTTGGATCTGAGTAAGGAAGTGGCTAGTCTTATGGTAGTGGAGGATAAGGTAGACTTAATTGCTGTAATTGCAAAATTTCATGACCCTAAAGACTTTGAGGATGATAAGTGGTTTCATTTAAGAATGTAGGCCCTTTCTTTTTATCTGACTATATGATATATCTTTGTGAGCCCTACTGGTTGGGGTGATGCTAGGGTTGTTAATTTGATTCCTTAGATGGATGAGGGAAGATCTGTTGCTGCCATTGTACTTGCTGAGACCATTATGAGTTTGGATAGGGCATATGATTCGAGCGGCCTATGGACTATCAGCCCCATTATCCTTCAGGTTTATTTCTAACTTCTTATTCTTCTTTCATCTATTTCATCATTCTTCCCATTATTTTATTTTTTTCTCCTAGATTTGGTTGAGAGACCAACTTCGAATAGTGGTTCCCCTTATTAAGGTGGACTATTCTGCCTCTTGGTATAAGACCCGTACCATCGTGATTGATAAGTATTTAATTGACTACACTTTACCCCTTGTTTTTTAATATATTTTATCCTTAAATTGAGTTTGATTTGTTTGCTTAGTGCTTTTCCAGAGTTCTTTTAGTTAACCCAATGCCAAATGATGCCATGAACCAAATGTGACTCAGAACGGTGAAAGATCCAAGCGAAAATGCTAACTTTTGGAAGAAAATAGGCAAACACAGGTGAATTTCCCAGCTAGGATTCCACCCGTGTAGGCAGACACCACTGAAATCCCAACTGGGATTCCACCTGTGTGATAAGAGCAAATTAGAAATACATCCAGTAGCCTCCCATGAGTGGAGACACCACTGAGATTTCACTATGGGCCCCTGAAGTCATTGGCACAGCTGGAATCCCAGCCATGGCTCCAGTGGTGTGAGATTAAATTCCAGCAATATAAATCAAATCAGACAGCATTTTAAGGGAGGGCCACCATAGAGCAAAAATAGAGATTTACGAGGGTTGGCTAAGCCCTAGAGTCATGGGAAAGGCTTGAAGGCTAGAGATATTAAGGGCTTAATAGAATCAAAGACCAAGATCCAAGTGGATGTGGAATATTGAATAGAAGATTTTGAAGAACATCTTCAAGATCTGTTTGAGATTTCTTCTTCTTTTATTTTCTACATCTTTGTCAATTTTAATATGAACTAATTCTATTTGTGATGAACCTTAGTTTTGATTGTATAAATTGAAGGATTTAAACTTTAATCAATTCATCTTTGGTTATTTTATTTTCATGAAATATCTTATTATTCCAATTAGCAATTGTTAGCTTGTTGATTATATATTGTTTCTATATTAGACGAGTAGAGATACCTTGGTATAGATAGATCAGTCATGGGAATAGAGAGTTGATTGGGGTGCTAGAGATAGACCTATAAAACTTCTTTGGATGTTAATCTCTTGAACTTAATGTTGCTCCTATTTGATTATAGGTTGAGAAGAGATTCCCCTGTAATACTTAAGAAGTTAGGGATTTAATCACTTGAGAAAGGTTTTTATCTAATTTAGTGAGAGTCCAATTCAATCCATTGTTTGATATGCATGAGAAATTTGGGAGAGTTATATATAGATTAGCTTTGCCTAGATTATTTCCATCAATATCATTTACTTGCTTTCTATGGTTAGCTTAGTTAATTTAGCTTAGTTTAATTAATCTTCATTTTGATCAACTAGACAATAATCAAAATTCATGCTAGTACTTATATACTATCCTCATGGAGACGATACTCATACTCATGACTTTATTACTTGATAAAGACATATGCACTTGCAGATTGTTAGTGTGTGTTTCGGCACATCAAGTTTTTGGCACCGTTGCTGGGGATAGTTTTATAATATTAGCTGTAACATCTAAGGTTTCTTAACGGTAGCGATGATATTATGGCGTGTATATACAGTGCTATTTAGGGCCTTAAGAACTATAAGGGTATGAAAAGAGGTGAATTCTAAATGAATGACGTGACAATGAGTGAGGGATGTAATCAATTTTAATAAATTCATATAAATGAATAGTTTTCATGTACAACAATAAGGTATCTGGAGTGATAGTATTTGCCAATGTTATCATAACTTCTTATATAAAGTGTTTTGAAATTGAAGAATGAATTTCATAAGGGGGGAAGAACGTAATATCCTAAACCGATATAGGACGTATGTACAGGAGTATGTGTGAAGATATCCTATTAACGTCATAATACATGCCCAAATTAAAAATGAATATTTTCAAATATTCAAATAAATTGAATATAAATGTTTTAAAGTAATAATTTTATATGGAAATATTTTCCTTATTGTTATAATTATATTGACTTTCAAAGTTATAGATATTTATAAATTTTCATTTGAATATTGATATTGATATTAATATTTATTTATATGAATTCATATTGATATTTGATATTATATATATATGATTTATAAATATTGTTATATGAGTATTTAAAATAGTAGAAAATTATTTCAAATTTAATATTGATATTTGAAATAATTTATTGATTATATTTTATATTGATACTTGAAACGATATCGATTCATTATATTATAATGTTAATATTTTTAAGAGAATATTTTGTTAAACAAATTATTGATTTATTATTTATCAAATTGATAAATTGTTAAATTAAAGAAATTGGAATTTTATTATGAAATATAGAAATTTGTTTAATTAATATTTGAAATTATATTATAATTATTGAATAATATGGTTAAATAAATATTTTGGTTAAAATTATTGTTTTAGAATTTATATGACAATTATTATTATTAAAGTTAATATATATATACATATATATATATATGGGAAAAAAAAAAAGAGGATAAAATCTGGATAGCCCAGAACAGGCAGAAGAGAAAGGAGAAACAAAGAAACAAAGAGAGAGAGAGAGATGGCTGCACCTCCATTCACTGCCGTCTAGCCACCACCGACTGACACATGTTGCACCAGGAGGAAGAGCGCCTGCCGCCTAGTCAATCGATAGAAGTCTGTCGCCAAGAGCCACTAGAAGGCAACGCACGCCCCGTCCAAAGGCTCACTAGCAGCAACCTTCTAGGCCAATTTTCGGCCATCTTTTATCTCCATTTTTGATGAATTTGGTATGGTTGAACTCCTAGTGATTCCAGCTTTAATTTGGTATATCGTTTACTAATTTTAGACAATTTTTGTTTTTGATCAGAATTCGATGACATCAACAGCTGTCAATGCTGTTTCTGACTGTTCTCCTATGAATTACAAAAAAATGAAGTATATATCTTGACTCTTTAAGTCGCAAGCTAACCATTGATACCTTTGGATCATGATTTGGTCACCATGGGGATTTTTCGGCGACCAGATTCTGGCGACCCTTGAAACTGATGATTTTGGACAGCAGCTCCAGCTCATTAAATTGAGCCATATGGTGTAAATCTCGACTTCTAATTGTTTATAGATAGTGAATTATGAAATTATTCATAAGAATTTAGGTAAATAGTTTATTGGAATTAATTAGTTAAATTAGATAATTGAATTGAGTTAATTCTTATTTATATGATTATTGAGTATTATTGATGATTAGTTTGATAATGAAGAATGAAATTGGCGGATGGGATTAGTGTATTGAAGGTCTGGCTTGGACCATTTGATCATGATATTGTGGATAAATTAAATTTATGGAATTGTTGGTGGAAATTGCTTAATTAATTTTACTTGAATAATATAAAGGTTGAAATGTGAAATTAGAAGAAAGGGAACTATTCTTTTTAAGTGAGCTATTGGGAAACAATTATAGAAATGTTAAGTTTAGTGATAAGTATATGTATGGTATAATTAGACTTTAAAAGTGATAAGTTGTGTTTTAAGAAACAAAATATAAATGCTAATAAGTTAAGTTAAATTAAATGAATGTTATAACAAAGAAGTGAGTAATATGTGGTTGAAATGTAATGTGTAAAGTCTAATGACAAGGACAAGAATATTAGGTAAGAGTGCGAGAAGCACTATTCATATCACAGTCAAACGTACATAGGAGCAAAAGAGTTCAAGGTGAGTACTTAATAATATACCACAACTTGTGCCTTAAATATGAGCATTAATGTTCAATTATTTCCTACTTGAAATGCATTACAATTCTTCAGCAAACATTATGTGGCTTATTGATTATTAAGCCAAATTGAACGAAACATTCCTTTATGGCACTTGGCCAAATAAGCCTATATTGCTTTGATCTTATAATGTGATCAATGATGAGAATCTAATTGTTATTGATATATTATCCATTGAATCTTTTTGTGGATAGAAAGGAAAAACATTATAATGATACCATGATAAGCAGAATACCCCTCTAATGTGGGGCAATACATCAGACATTGTGCACAATGATAATGGACCCACGGATAGGGTAAAGAATATCCGAACCTTAGCTAGGAAGGGTTTAAGGTCCCTAATATGTATGGCCTGATCAGTTGTATGTGTGACGAGATATATAGGAGTGAGCAAGGTGTATGCCACCACTTGATTAATTATGGGAGAAAGACACCATTTCCAAGAAAGGAAATTTTCTAATAAAGATATAATATTTGTTATACATAAGAAAATTATTCCATAAGAATAATTTTTGACCCATTTTACTTTATTGCTAAAAGGAATCACCATTAAATCTTACATCATTTGTTTAACCTATATTGTATTATTATGTATTCACTAAACTATGTCTCATATTTTAGTAGTTTAAATTTTATAGGTATAGTTAATGAGTAAGCAAGGTAAACTCCAAGCCCATCCTCTCGCTTAGAAGTTGTTCTGCTAAGTCTTGGTATTGTGAATCTTGATTATGAAGAATATCGTTAGAGCTCCATGGTTATCAAAGAGTTAGTACTAATATGTTATAAGATGTATATGTAATATGATTTGCATCATAACCGTTATTAAATTATGATGTATGAACTATTGAACATTAGGTTAATAATACAAAATGCAATTTTTGAAGTTTTACAAATATTTTTTGTGAATTATATTATGGGTAACAAGGAAATGTGGTTAGATTAAGGTCTTAGGATATGGTTTGATGTGATGAATGTTAATTGATTGTGAATGAAGTGGGTTCTACGGGTTTAGGTGACCTTACATCTCTCTGAACTCTAGGACTCTCATGGCTTAAAAGGTGGGTCTTGACAGAGATGGTATCAGAGCAAAAGTTTAAGTCTAGCTTAGACTTTATAAGTACTATGAGTCATAGGTTAAACCATGAAGCATAAGAATTCCTTCTTGTCTTTGAAGTATATCGATAAGTCTAGATCCGCGTTACTCATAAAAGTCTAAGTTTCTCATATGATATATGATATGTACATAATGATTGTGAAAAGGGAATGTGCATAATGAATGGGATATGTGATAGAATTGATATGTGTAGCTGAGCTATGTGTTATATGGAGATGAGATGATAAGAGCAAATTGTGTATATGAGACAATGATTATTTATGTGAAAGTGTTTAAATGAATAAGTATATATTTTACTAGGAATAAATTTCCTACTATAAGTAACTGTTGATTATTGACATGGCTTAGTGCAATTGATGATTTGAACAATATGTATATAGTATGAACAATGATAAAGGTATGCTGAATTCTTTTACATTCATAAGGTATAGTTAAATGTTATTAAGCAAAAAATCCAAATGTAATTTTATGAAATGTAGATGGTGATATACATAAGTAGCAAGTGCAATGTTTAGAATATAAGATTTTTTTAAAACAAGTGACATAATGATAGTGAGAGAATATGGGATTTATTTTAGACAAAGATTGGAGCTGTCTAAGTAGAAATTTATTTTTTTAAAACAAATGAGAAGTTATAACTAAATGGGAACACCAAATATAAGAAATTTTGAGCCAAAACATTAGAGGAAATGGGAAGCCACAGGTGAACACACGGGTGGAATTCTAGCCATGTGATAAGGAAAAATTGGAAAATCCATCCAGTAGCCTCCCACGGGTGGAGACACAGCTGAGGTCTCACCCGTGTGGCTATTAAGTTTAGATCTTAGGTTGGCACAACTGAACTCCAGCTATGGATCTAGCCATGTAAGTCTCTACTTAGTGTTTTCATGAATTTTCTCATTGTGTTCTTGTAATAGGATCATTAGGAATATAAGTTGAATAGTAATATTGTATGTGTTTTCTTAATTGTGCCATAGAACAATGTTTAGTACATAATGAATGAGTTTATGATATGTGTAAGCAAGGGGTTAAATGACATAAGATAATGGTGAATGAGATATAAACTTGTTAAAGGTTATGAATGAGATGTGAATTGTTAGAAGTTATGAACCATCAAGGTTATGAAATGAAAGATGATCTTTAACAATGGCTAAATGAGACTATAAATGATTTACTTAGATCATAATAAGATTTATGTGAGATGAGCTAAAGAGGGTACTATCAAAATTGTGGTTTAGATGCCATCCTGCAGATTAAAATAATGAAGAGATAGAGATTTTTATGTTATGTATGAGAATGTTGGGTATAGTTGAAGGAAAAATTCTAATCTAGAGTGAAATAAAGGAAAGTCACTTTGTATTTAAAGAAGGAAATGATAAGTTGCATATGTGCTAAGGTGACCTATAAGAAAGGCAATTAGGTATGTGTAACAGAAAAGTTTTTAAGTCATTAAGAGAATAAAGTGATGAGGGCAATAGAGGATCGAAATGGAACATGATTTGATGGTGAACTATTTTAAAAGAAAGATGTATAGAGTTGATGACTACAAGAAGAAATGTGTGGTGACGAGATAGCCTTTAAAAGGAAAGTGAGAGAGAGGATAGGTGTAAGCTAAGAGTGAACTAGTGTAAGAATATGATAGATTTTGACGAATATCTTATATTGAGGACGAATTCACAATGAGAGAAACATCTGTTAGTTAAGAAAGGTATGAAATTGAAGGATTATATGTTAAATAGAAATACAATTTAAATGGGGTCAAGCAAAGTAATGGAGATGTAGAAAGTAAAAGTAGTGGATGATAAGAGAAAGAGTATATGAGGAAATACTAGGATATATGAAGTATGCATTAAAGCGAACTAAGGGAAATAAAAGTTATGATATAGAAGAGTTTATGAAGTCAATTGATTGGACAAATCTTATCTAAGAGAAGGTTCTGTGATGAGATTGAATTAATACAGAGATAGAATTAAATAAGTTAAGATAAAGGATAAGCTTTGATAAGTTAAGAGTGTATTAGACTAAGTAAACTATAGAGCATAGGATTCTTTGTTTGCGATGTTCTAGTTTCTTTAAGTACAGACTAGAAACTCGTGCTTTGATTTGGCCTTTATACATTCTTCGCTTGTGCCATGATGCCTCCTCAATTACGACTTAGACAAGATCGTCCTGAAAGAGTTGTTCTATCTCGAACAAGTTTTTAATATATGCTTATTATGTTTTCTTAATATGATTGTGTTTGTGTGTATTGCGGCTATGTATTTAAATATGTTTACTTTATTTCAATACATCAATTATATTCTTTGATGTGTTTAAAGTTGATATAATTGAGATAAAATTATATATGAATTATGGAGTATAAATCAATGGTATTTTAGGAATAGAATGAGAAGTTATATTAATAGATTTTTGTGATTTAATAATTTGAATATTGTATTAAAAAATTTATTGATGTGAGATATATGTGATGTTGAAAGCTAGAAGCTATTTTGGAGGTCATGTGAAGATTGTATTTTGGAGTAATTAAGCTGATTAATATGATAGTAAGTTTAATAATATGAATATTGGGTTAAAATTTTATGTGATTATAAGGAGATGAATTAGAACTACGGAGTAGGGGTGAAAGTATAATTCTTTTAACAATCTAATGGGTAAAATAGTTGTTAATAAGGTGTTTAAGATAAGTTGAGATAAGATTATCATTTAGAGATGAGTAGATATAAGAAGTATAACGGATATATATATATATATATAAGAGGTAATGAGTAAGAAAAAAAAATGTTAAATGATAGTATAAGGATGGCGTAAATCCCAATTATATAAAGACTATGGTTATGGAGTATTAAATTTAAAGTTATTCAAAATTAGGAAAGGCCATCAGTGTACATGTATATTAAAAGTATGATAATTAGCAAAATGGGAGTTATGATTCAATTGTTGATATGTGAGTTAGATATTAATAAATTTATGACAAGAGGTATATTTAAGATTGTAATTAAATTGAGGTGAAATTAGAAATCGAAGAGATATAAAGGATGTATAAATGTTTCTTTGTAATTTTTGAAGTTATAGATTAATTGTTATTATAAAGGTTGATGATTAATGAAAGAGATTAGGTAAGGTAAAAAGAGAGAGGTGCATAAATATATGGTTGAATAGGATAAGAGTTAAAGATTGATTATGGGGCTTAGAGGAACAAGGTATATAATTTGAAGAAGATATATGGAAGAGGGATAATAGATAATTAATGATGAGAAATGAAGTTAGTAGGTGATGAATTGAAATTAATGAAAGTGATTAGAATTCTTTTGGCAAGAATCATAATGTAAATGATATAGTTACTCAAGTTTGCTAAAGTAAACTCTTTGTTTTTGAAAATTCAGGGACAAATTTTTTTTAAGGGGAGTAGAATGTAATACCTGAGGTTTCTTAACGGTAGCGATGATATTACAGTGTCTATATACAATACTTTTTAGGGCTTTAAGAACTATAAGAGTATCAAAAAAGGTGAATTCTAAATGAATGACATGACAATGAGTGAGGAATGTAATCAATTTTGATAAATTTGTGTAAATGAATATTTTCATGTACAACAATAAGGTATCTGGAGTGATAGTATTTGTCAATGTCATAGTAACTTCCTATATGAAGTGTTTTGAAATTCGAGGATGAATTTCATAAAGGGGGGAAGAATGTAAATCCCAAACCGATATAAGACACATGTATAGGAGCATGTGTGAAGATATCTGATTAGCATCATAATACATGCCCAAATTAAAAATGAATATTTTCAAATATTCATATAAATTGAATATAAATGTTTTAAAATAATAATTTTATATGAAAATATTTTCCTTATTATTATAATTATATTGACTTTCAAAATTATAGATATTTATGAATTTTCGTTTGAATATTGATATTAATATTAATATTTATTTATATGAATTCATATTGATATTTGATATTATATATATATGATTTATAAATATTGTTATATGAGTATTTGAAATAGTAGAAAATTATTTCAAATGTAATATTGATATTTGAAATAATTTGTTGATTATATTTTATATTGATACCTAAAAGGATATTGATTCATTATATTATCATGTTAATATTTTTAAGAGAATATTTTATTAAATGAATTATTAATTTATTATTTATCAAATTGATAAATTGTTAAATTAAAGAAATTGGAATTTTATTATGAAAAATAGAAATTTGTTTAATTAATATTTAAAATTATATATTATGATTTTTATACTATAATTATTGAATAATATAGTGAAATAAATATTTTGGTTAAAATTATTGTTTTAGAATTTATACGACAATTATTATTATTATTATTATTATTAAAGTTATTAAGGTTAATATATAAATATATATATATATATATATATATAAAGGATAAAATTTGGACAGCCCAGAACGGGCAGAAGAGAAAGGAGAAACAAAGAAACAAAGAGAGAGAGAGAGAGAGAGAGAGAGAGAGAGATGGCTACACCTCCATTCACTGCAATCCAGCCACCGCCGACTGACACTCGCCCAGTCGACCGATAGAAGCCTATCGCCAGCAGCCACTGGATGGCAGCGCATGTGCCGTCCAAAGGCTCATCGACAGCTGTGAGGCCTCGCTCGAGCACCAGTCCGATCCACCGAGGAATCGAAATACTCTTTGGGAGAAACTCCATGATTGAAGCTCGCTGTGAGTTCGAAAAATTTGATTTGTGCGATTTGTTATTGTGAAAGGGATTCGCCACTTTAATTTGCTTGTTTTAATTGGGAAAATTAAAGAAAACCCAACATGATTGACTTCATAAAATATTTGATTCACCCCAATGGAAAATGCACTGATCCGCGAGTGACCAAAAAGGGCTCAGGGACCAGGTTTTGGTAATTACACAATTGAGAAAATATAATTTTCTTTAGTTTAGCTAAAAAGTGCAAAATAACTCTTAAAAAGAAATTTTTGTGTATGTATGAACAGGAATATTATGATGTGTGAACAGATATATATGACAAGATAGAATGACAAATAGATAAATAAGCAAAATAAATCTTACTTAATTATTACAAAATCAAAATGATTAAAATAAAGAGGATCTTTCCTCTAGCCCTTATGGGTACTAGAAAAAGCACACATTCCTTAACTAAAGTAACATAAAATCAGAAATAAAAGATTAACACAAATAAATCAAAGTAAAAGGGAAAAATGTTAATAAAAAGATTTTCGAGTTGATGCCTTTCAGAATGGCAGCCTGTGTATCCTATTGAATAGGAATCAAACCCCACGCAGTTCTCCCTTCTTGTGAAGGAGGGGTTCTGGAAAAAGTGTTGGTTTATTTATTAATTTAATTTTGATTCTTAAATTAATGAATTTTAGATCTTTTCTATTTAGACATAAAGATAATTCTAGATCTGAATTTAGAATTTTGAGAATGGAAAGAAGATTGTACCTTTGCTTTCCTTGTTTTTCGGATGAGTGGAATGAGCTTAGCTTTGGATCTCAACTCCACCTTAGACTCGAAACCCTTGGAATCTGAGTCTTAATGACAAAAGATTAGCAAAATAGTATAACAAATGTAAATTGAAATTGAAATTGAAACAATAACACTTTTGTATCAAATCTCAAATAGAACTTAAAAAAAAAAAAACAACAAGTATATCAATATCAGAGAGCTTCTGCCTTAGAATTCCCTCTAATGGGCTGGAAGGAGGCTGTATTTATAGAGCTATTGAAGAGGGTACTGGCTATATGGATGGCGGCATCGGTAGGTCACCGGCAGCACGGGTGGCACTGGTGACTTTCTAGATGTCCAACATGCTGCCCATACCGCTGGCATGCATTTTGTGCTTGCTAGGAGGCGGCACGGCTGGTATGCCGCCTAGAGAGGCAGTATGCCTAACATGTGCTGTCCGGCTGGTTCGACCTATTTCTTACTTTTTCGTCCGTTTCTGGCCCGTTTCAGTTTTGATTCAAGCTCAGTTTGATTCTATGAGTTCATGACTGAAAAGCAATTGATTGGAGGTGAAAGATTTAGGAAATTTATTTTTCAATGGGGCACTGCCCTGCACCCTGCAAGGGGCGCTGCCCCCTTGATCCCTGCCCGCTAACCGGCTAGCGGGACTGCTTTATGCGAGTGCACTATTCTTAGTAGGTGTCAAGTTGCAGTAAGATCATAAGGGTGCAATTTTGAGGGTTCATAGCAGCAACCTTCTAGGCCAATTTTCAGCCATTTTTGATCTTTGCTTTTGATGAATTTGGTATGGCTAAACTCCTGGTGATTCCAGTTTTAATTTGGAATATCGTTTACTAATTTTGGACAACTTTTGTTTTTGATCAGAATCTGACGACATCAATGACTACTGACGCCATTTTTGGCCGTTCTCCTGTGAATTATAGAAAACAAAGTATATATCTAGACTCCTTAAATTGCAAGCTAACCGTTGATACCTTTGGATTGCGATTTGGTTACTATGGGAATTTTTCGGTGATCAAATTCTGACGACCCCTGAAACTAACGGTTTCAGATAGCAGCTTTGGCTCATTAAATCAAGCCATATGGTATAAATCTTGACTTCTAATTGTGTATAGATAGTGAACTATGAAATTATTTGTAAAAATTTAGGTAGATAGTTTATTGGAATTAATTAGTTAAATTGGATAATTGAATTGAGCTAATTATTATTTATATGTATTGAGTATTATTGATAATTAGTTTGATAATGAGGAATGAAATTGGCAAATGGGATTAGTGTATTAGAGGTCCGGGTTGGACCATTTGATCATGATATTATGGATAAATTGAATTTATGGAATTGTTGGTGGAAATTGCTTAATTGATTTTACTTGAATAATATAAAGGTTGAAATATGAAATTAGAAGAAAGGGAACTATTCTTTTTAAGTGATTTATTGGGAAAGAACTATAAAAATGATTAGTAATAAGTATATGTATGATATAATTTGACTTTAAAAGTGATAATTTGTGTTTTAAGAAACAAAATAGAAAAGCCAATAATTTAAATTAAATGAATGTTATAACAAAGAAGTGAGTAATATGTGCTTGAAATGTAATGTGTAGAGTCTAATGACAAGGGCAAGAATATTAGGTAAGAGTGCAAGAAGCAGTATTCATATAAGAGTCAAGCGTACATAGGAACAAAGGAGTTCAAGGTGAGTACTTAATAATATACCACAACTTGTGCCTTAAATATGAGCATTAATGTTCAATTATTTCCTACTTTAAATGCATTACAATTCTTTGGTAAGCATTATTTGCCTTATTGATTATTAAGCCAAATTGAACGAAACATTCCTTTATGGCACTTGGCCAAATGAGCCTATATTGCTTTGATCTTATAATGTGATCAATGATGAGAACCTAATTGTTATTGATATATTATCCATTGAATCATTTCGTGGATAGAAAGGAAAAACGTTATAATGATACCATGATAAGCAGAATACCCTTTTGATGTGGGGTAATACATCAGACATTACACACAATGGTAATGGACCCGTTGATAGGGTAAAGAATATATGAACCTTAGTTGGAAAGGGTTTAAGGTCCCCAGTACATATGGCCTGATCAGTTATACGTGTGACAAGGTATATGGGAGTGAGCAAGGCATATGCTGCCACTCAATTAATTATAGGGGAAACACACCATTTCTAAGAAAGGAAATTTTCTGCTAAAGATATAATATTTATTATACATGGAAAAATTATTCCATAAGAATAATTTTTGACCCATTTTACTTTATTGCTATAAGAAATCACCATTAAATCTTACATCATTTGTTTAACCTATATTGTATTATTATGTACTCATGAGCTATGTCTCATATTTTAGTGGTTTAAATTTTTCAAGTACAGTCAATGAGTTAACAAGGTAAACTCTAAGCCCATCCTCTCGCTTGGAAGTTGTTCTACTAAGTCTTGGTATTGTGAATCTTGATTATGAAGAATATCGTTAGAGCTCCATGGTTATCAAAGAGTTAGTACTAATATGTTATAAGATGTATATGTAATATGATTTGTATCATAACCGTTATTAAATTATGATGTATGAACTATTGAACATTAGGTTAATAATATGAAATGCAATTTTGAAGTTTTACAAATATTGTGTGTGAATGATATCATGGGTAACAAGGAAATGTGATTAGGTTGCAGTCTTGGGATATGGTTTAATGTGATGAACGTTAATTGATTGTGAATGAAATAGGTTCTATAGGTTTAGGTGACCTTACATCTCCCTAAACTTTAGGACCATCATGGCTCAAAAGGTGGGTCGTGACATTAGCAATATTAATAGAGGCTATTGATCTAGTTTTTATTTTCGTAATTTTTTTTTTGCTTTACTTGTTTTATTTTTAGCTGTTTTATAAGTTTTCCATTTTACATTTTTGTTTTGTTTTAAGTTTGTGTTTTAAAAAAAAAGAATTTTCTCCATGGCTAGTCGAAACTATCAGAACTGGAATTCTTATCCAAATTCAGAATGTGGATACCAAGGAAATCAGTATTATGATCATGGACATATCTATCACATTGATTTCCCAGAGGAATATGCACAGGAAGCACCAACAGTGAAGTCATCCCTTGAGCTTGCATTAGAAAGATTCATGGTGTGTACGGAGAATTGGGCCAAGGAAGTGAAGAGCAACAAAAATGATGCATTCAAGGCTAGCTTCCCACCTCAATTTTAAGTGTTCTAAAAATTAAATAAGACAAATGACGTATCTTGTTTATTTCCTTTTTTTTTTTTTCTCTTCTTTTTCTTCTTCTTCTTTTTCTTCTTCTTCTCTCTCCTTTTTTTTATGATGAAAATAAGAGCTAAGTAAACGTGTAGTATACAATGAAATTTTATTGATGATTTGGACCTAACCCATACGGGTTGCCTACATATCTCCTTACAATAATTTCATCATCATTTTTTTTCTTTCTTTTGTAGAGAATTAGGTCCATGTAGTTCTTGTCTTTACATGGATGCAAATGCAATGCACGAATTATAAGGATGCTTATGCAAAATATATCTTGAGTTGATCCAGATTGAATGGGCTTGAAAACTTTATGCCGTCTAAATCCATTAAGATAGCTGCTCCACCGGATAGGACCTTCCTTAGCATGAATGGACCACTCCAATTAGGTCTAAATTTTCCCCTTGGATCATGAATAGGTGCTCTGATTTCCTTTAGAATAAGGTTGCCTTCTTGTAGTCCTCTGTCTCTAACTTTTTTATTGAAATGCCTTGCCAATTTTTGCTGGTAGCCTTGAATTCGATATAAAGCATCCATCCTTTTCTCATAAATGGCATTGAGCTATTCATGGTAGCCTTTTGCCCATTCCACTTTGTCCAATTGACTCTCTTTCATGATCCGAGTTGATTTTATTTCCACCTCGATTGGGAGGACTGCTTCCATTCCATACACTAGAGAGTATGGTGTAGCCTCGGTTGGAGTGCGTACTAACATTCTATATCCCTATAAAGTATAAGGTGATGTAGATACCAATCTTTATGGTTGTCAGCCATCTTTTGAAGTATGTTCTCAAGAGTCTTGTTTGCAGCCTTTACTGCACCATTTATTTGAGGCCTATAAAGAGAAGACCTATGGTGTTGGATTTTCTCCTTTTTCAGTAGTTGGGTGACTTCTTTTTGAAAGTGGGATCCATTGTAAGTGATTATTTCCAAAGGAACTCTTTACCTACAAAGGATGTTCATACAAATGAATTAAGCTACCCCTCTAACACTTAGTAAGGTGCAGCTTCAATCCATTTGGAAAAGTAATCAATTACTATAGGATGTATTCATATTTGGTAGAGGATTTTGGACTTATCTTCCTAATGACATCAAGGCCCCAAGTAGCAAATGGCCAAGGTGTGGTGATTGACAATAAAGGTACAGGAGGTTGGTTTTGAAGTTTAGCATAAACTTGGCATTTATGGCATTTTGGCATGTACTTAGCGCAATCTTCATTCATGGTAAGCCAAAAATATCCTTGGTTCATGATTTTTTGAGCCAAAGTAACACCATTCATATATGGGCCTTCGTTAGCATCGTACATCCATTCCATGATCTGTTAGGCTTCCTCTTCAGTGACACATCTTAGGTGGATGTTATCTCAAGTTTGTTTGTAGAGCATATCCCCATTTGGAATAAATCCCTTAGATAACTATCTCAGAGTCCTCTTTTCTATTTTCAAAGCCGCTTCAGGATAATGCCCATTCTTGATATAATTGAGAATTATCCCAAAACCATGGTTTACTATCAACGACTTGCATATTCAGACAATGAGTTATGCATCCTGGTTCATGCTTCATTTCAATTGTGATTGGTCTGATTATGAAGCCATTGCTTATGTCAAGCATTAAGGCAAGTGTTGCCAAGGCATCAATGAATCTATTCTTTATTCTTAGGAGATAATGGAAGGATAATTCATAGAAATTGGTTACTAATTCATTTAGACATTTATGGTAAGGAACCAAACGCTCTTCTCTTATTTTACATTTTCCCAAAGCTTGGGAAGTATCAGATTTGAGTCTACATAAATCTCAAGGTGCTTAATTCAGAGCCTTATCACTGCTTTAAGGCCACAAATACATGCCTCATGCTCTGGCTCATTGTTTGTTACTTCAAAGTTTAGCTTGATGGCTATGGGAAAGCTTTCCTCGCTTGGTGTAACAAACACAATGCCAGCACCATACCCTTTGTTATTTGATGCCCCATCAAAGTAAAGCTTCTAAACTTCATTGCCAATCATTAGGATATCCCCATTAGGGAATTCAGGCTCAATCCATTCATCATCTATTGGGGCTATAGCTAATTGGTTTGTTACTATGCTTCCTTTGATTGCTTTCTGTTGGCATCTTACTGTCAAGAACCAGCTTTTCCATAAGAAATTTCAAAGGGCTCTTGTTAGTAAGGATATGAGTTATGTAGGAACTCAGATAGTGTTGCAATTTATGGCAAACCCCAACAAGAGCAAGGCACAACTTTTCTATATAGCCATACTTGAGTTCATAGGATAGCATTCTTTTTGTAATAACCCACACCCACCTTAGGAATTTTCGTGATAAATTGCTTGATTTAGAACTATTAAGGTTGAGTGTGTGCTTGCGTGAAAATTTGTGATCTAAGTGATTGATGAGTATGTGGCATATTGAATTAATTTTAATATGCATAAAATGAGTTACTATTGTGAAAACAAATGATTTACATGAAGTGCATTTGCATAAAAGAATTTATTTTAAATAAAATGAATTTTCATGCATAAGACAATTTTTAAGCATAAAATAATTTTATGAGTATTTTTAAAATATTTTAAAATAAATATTTTTGGGGGAAATGTTACAGAAGTAATGAGAAAAATATTCTTTTTATTTTAATTCCATTCAGCCTGAAAATTTAAATAAAAGCCCAAATACCCAAAAGCTCACTTCACAAAAATCCTCCCAACCTAGTTCATTAAGGGTATTAGTGGAAATTTCACCCCAACCCTACCATATATTCTAAATTTCGGCTAGACCAAGGTTCTAGCAGCCATTCTCTTATTCTTTCTGTATCTTAGCAGAAAATTCTCTCAAAATATTTCTCTCTACTGAAATTAAGAAAACACCTTTCTGTTTCGCGATTTCTTGACCGTAATCGTAAGTTTTTCTTCTCTTTCGATTTCTAAACTGATTTCTATGAAATAAATTATGGGAAAATTATTTTGAACTGGTTGATTACTGGTTTTTACAGATTTAATTCTGTTTGGGTGAGTTTTTGGGAGAGAAAATCTATTTTCTACCGAAAACACGATTCTTTCTGCGAGATTTCTCCAAAGGTGAATTCTATAAATTAAAATGACAATTTTTATGCATAAACATCATAAAGAGGGGGGGGGGGGGGGGGTGAGGGGGAGATGATTTGTGTATGGTTGTATTCTAAACTGATTTTTGATTTGTTTTGATGGAAAATATTGGATTAAATAATATTTCTACATATTTCTGTAATGACCAGAAAGTTTCGAAAAATAAAGGAGTTCAAGGTTTTTGTGTTGGAACTTGGAAGTTGGAAAATTTTATTTTTGAATGGACATATGGCTGCTGATTTATATGAGAAAGTGCTCTAGTATAATGTTTGTTTTTTTAGATGAAAAATAATGATTTGAATCATATGTCTGTTTATCGCTGAAATGAACGAAAGGCACGGAAAGCACGAAAACTAATGATTTTTCACCTAAGCCTTTAAACTTGGAATTTTTTTGTGTAAATCCTATCTATGGCTGCCAAATCATGTATGGATGTGTTCTAAACTAATATTTTCTATGATTTGAATGAAAAATAATAGTTTAAACAACCTGTTTACATATTTCTGAAATGACTGAAAAATACCGAAAATAAGAAAACTCATGGTTTTATGCTCTATGATTCAAAAGTTGAATTTTTATGTATAAACAGCACTATGTGTGGCTGATTCTTATGAATTTAAGTTATGAAATGATTTTTGTTGTATTTACATGAAAAATCTTAGTTCAAACCATATTTTTACATATTTCTGAAATAGACAAAAAGTGCGAAAAAAAAGAAGAATTCAGTCTCTACCTTGGTAATGCATTCAGCCTATATAAACATTTTTGTCCCAATGTTTATAAATTTTATATGATGTGTTTTGATGATTGATGACATGTATGTATATATAATAAATGATAAAATTGCATGTTAGTTGAAGGTATGATCCTAGATAAGCTTAAATGCATTATGGTATACTTAAGGTATACTTAAGGTATCTTAACATTATATTGTGTTTAGAATGCAAATGTGGTTGAGAAATATGGAACCAGATGTTATGATGACTTGATGATGAACATATGGTTATGAGTTAATGAAGTGAAAGGGATAGTAAGAGTTAAGCATGACACTTGAAAGGTTAATTGTTAAGTTGACATGTATGGGAGTGTAAAGTGTATTAAGATGATTGTTAAAGTGAAATGATATTGAGGTAACAATATTGTCATGATCTTAAAAAGGTATTAATGTGATTGTAATGTGATATCAAGAGAGCCTATAAGGCCTAAGTATGCAAGACTTTCAAAGTCAACATGTTATGTGCAAGTGACGAGTACACCTATGTGTGGACTCTAAGTGTATGTGTATGCTATATGTACATAGGGTAGTTATGGGATAGGAGCATCATGAGTAAATAAATACTAAGTATTAAATCAAATATTATGTTAGAGTTTGAGGAGCTTTAGAAGTGCAAAGGGACTACGTATACTAGGAGCAAAGAATCCCCAAGGTGAGTAAACACTATGTTCATGTTACAAGTGCAAGTAACATTTTGTTATGTTACAAATATGTGATAACATGTTATGTGAGCCTTCGTGATCCTTGAAACCCAAGTTCTTTCCATTTTAAATATTATTATATGATTTCTTTGTCAAGTTTGGGTTGCCAAAGGACATTTGGTCTAAAACTAGTTTGTTTATCCAATGAGAACTTCTTGTGATTAACACCCTAACTTGTATTCTTTCTGGAACTACACTATCATTGTATCTTTTGTTTGAAAGCTAACGCACTATTGTTATTGGAATATATGTTATTGTTTCCTTATGTGATATTATTAATTGTGATTACCATTAGCTCTAGCTATGGTACCTTTTACCCTTTATGCAGAATCCTCGTGCCGATGCGAGTAATCATGGAAACCTGTGCACATGGTCTTAACCCATTGGATAGGGGTAGTGTATCTACCTTAGCTAGAAGGGGCAGTTCTAGCCGTGGAGCCTGATCAGCTTCATACCTTATAAGTGATAGGAGTTGGAATTTGGTATAAGGCCACGTCTCCTTAAGTGTTCGAGTGATAGAGCAATAGCCTTCACTCATCATAAGTGATAAGTGTGATTTTTGCAAACTTGCCAAATTGAACTCTTGCTAAATTGTAACCTGATTCATAAATTATAAGTCATGAACTAAGTGTATAAGCTATGTGTTTCCTTTTCAAAGGAATATGCGATAATGTATGTGCCTTTTCATTTACTCATTGAGATCATCTATCTCACCCCCTTTTTTGTTGTGTGGTTCCGAGTGAGCAAATGTAAGGAGGCAAAGTGATGGCTCAAGCATTCTACTTCGCTTGGGGAATTCCTTGTCTAAGTTATCAATAATACTATTTTATGAAGTCTTGTCATTAGATACTCCGAGAATGTTGATTGATACTTATTGATATATGTTATTTTCCTTTTGGATTTTATATGTAATGATTTATTTTAGACTTCCACAATTTAAGGTATTCACCTAAATGTTTTAAACAAGTTATTGTAAGAGGTTTAGTAAGATCCTAGGCATAATTTGTTTATATATAAGTGGGTTCTACGGGCGTGGGTGACCTTATGTCTCCCCATGTTCTAGGACCGTCATATCTCTAAGGTTGGGATGTGACACTTTTGCTCAAGTAGTAGATGGCATTTTCCTTGTTAGAGTTAGGAGCATTTTGGATGAGCATTCCCCCCATTGCTTCAGCAGTCACGGATAAGTAAAGCAGCAGTAGTTCCCCAAGCCTTGGAGGTTATAGTACTGATGGGTTCAGCAAATATTGCTTGATTTGGTCAAAGGCTTTTTGACAATCTTCATTCCATTGCTTTGAGGCTCCTTTTCTAAGTAGCTTCAAGATGGACCCATATACAACAACCAATTGATTGATGAATCGACTAATGTATTAGAGCTATCTGACAAAACCTCTAATCTCCTTTTCTATTTTAGGAGGTGGCATTTCTAAAATTGCCTTTCACTTTGCAAGGTCAATCTCTATACCTTTCTTATTGACCATATGGCCTAGAAATACTCCAGATGAAGCGCTAAAGATACACTTAGTAGGATTGAGTTTGAGATTGTATTGGCAAAGTCTAAGGAAGAATTGCCTTAAAGCTTCCAAGTGCTCCTTGACAGTAGTGCCCTTAACCACCATATCATTAACATATACTTCAATCTCTTTGTGCATCATGTCAAAAAAGATTGTGGTTGCCATCCTTTGGTATGTTGCCCCCACATTCTTCAATCCAAATGGCATAACCCTGTAACAATAGGTACCCCACTTAGTGATGAAGGCTGTTTTCTCTTTGTCAAGGGGTTGAACCATTATCTGATTGTATCTTGCGGCCAAGTCGGTTAAAGAAACCATTTCAGATCCTGCCATTTGGTTTATTATAAGGTCAATATGAGGCAAAGGGAATTCATCTTTTGGACAAGCCTTGTTCAAATCTCTACAGTCTATACACATTCTAACTTTACCATTTTTCTTAGGAGCTGGCATAGTATTGGTGAGCCAGGGGGGACAACTGATGGGCTCAATGAAGTTATGGTCCAATAGCTTTATAATTTCTTCTTTAATCGGTATGGACCATTCAATTTTGAGTTTTCACAATTTTTGCTTGACTGGCTTAGAATCAGGGTAGATTGAAATTTTGTGAACAACTATGCTTAGATCCAAACCTATCATATCCTTAGGATGCCAAGCAAAGCAGTCTTGAAATTCTTTGATCATTTCCTTTGTTTGACCCCTGTTTATGTATGCAAATGCTGTGAATGTAGTTTTTGGTGTATTATATGTGCTAGCATTTATTGGCTCTTTGATTGCATCATCTTTTATTTCATTTATTTTATTTTTTTGATTTGATGTCTCATTTAAGTTAGATTTAAAATTTGGAACATTAAAGAAAAATAAAGGCATGGGATCATAAGAGGAAAGGGCAAACTTTTTATTGAATTCAAACATGGATAAGTCTTAGTTTACATCAAACTCAAAAGTCGGAGACTTAATGTCAATTACATCATCATTATCACTAAAAATAAAAGAAACTAAAGACATGGACTCTGACCCAGACTGGGACTTTGACTCGGACTTAGACTCAAACTAGAACTGGAACTCTATCTTGGATTGATGGAATGGGCTCTCCTCGAAATACCAGTTATTCAGCTCAATCTTGTTTGGTTGGATTAGGTGGGTCAGATTTCTCCTCTTTTAAAGTAAGTATGAAGACTTCATAAAAGAGACTTGCCTTCATGTTCTCCTCCTAATCTTGACTATGGGCTCACAATCCTCTAGTGAAAGCCTGACATCAAAGAAAATTTTGAAACCATGAATTAATTTTCTAGTAATAGGATAGATCCAGGGTTTGGGAAAGTCATAGTAAGGAACTGTCACCTTTTTTGACAAAATATCCATTGAGAGTTTTGAAATAAGGATGCATGGGCCAATAGTAAGTCTCACCTTGTTTAAGGGTCACTACTTTTTCCATAGCTTGTCCCTTTATTTCCATTAGATCCTCATCAGTAGGTTCATATCCTAGCCTAAATAGGGGCATTGCAACTGGATAGTCCATAAAGGACTTTAGGCCCTATTGATTTCTTTTAAGAACTAGGCCAGGAAAATAATTCATTTTAATAGCATGTTAGCCATAGTAATGTTTCCAAAAGGATCAAAGTCAAGTGCAATAAATTCTTTACCTTCTTCACCCTTAAAGAGCTAAATGAAAGATAAGCCAGAGAGAGGGTAAGTGTACAATTCAGGTTGAATTTCTAAAATTGGCACAGGGTTTAGAATGTCAGCCTTGTCATGTATGTCCCCTTTTATGGTAACAATCCCCTTCCCATAAGAAAATTTGACTTTTTGATGTAGTGATGAAGGGACTGCCTTAGCTTGATGGATCCAAGGTCTTTTCAGTAGTAGGTTAAAACAAGCAGGAACATCAATTACTTAAAAGGGAATGGAAAAGGTTGTAGGTCCGATAGTGACATGTAGTGTAGCTACCTCACATACTTCTCTCTTATATTGTTATAGGCCCTCACTATTTGATCAGAAGGGGTGAAGTTTGTTACTTCCAAGCCTAGGCAACTAGCCACTTTTAAGGTACACACATTTAGGGCCGAGCCATTATTGATTAAAACCATGGGCACAGTTTTTCCTCAAGTCATCATTGTTATGTAAAGGGCATTATTTGGTCAAAGTCACCTCTTGGTAAATCATTATCACCAAATGATATTAAAACTCCCTTAGCAACACTAGTGATTAAAGCCATAAGATTCTTCGGGGTGATATCAATAGGAGTTTGACATTGATTTAGTGCCTTGCAAAGATCTTGGCGGTGAGGATATGAGGATTGAATCAAACTCCATATTGAAATATTTGCTTGAGCCTTTTTTAACTACTTGAATTTAGGGTCTTCATCAAGTTCAAGACTCTTTTTTATATTGTCAGATGGTGCAAGGATGGGTTGAGTGCGTTGAATTGGTGAGTTTGGATTTTGGACAATTCTGCCACTTTTGGTGATGGCATTAATCTCCTCAAGCAAGTTGGTAAGGTCTAACACACAGCAGTAGTCAATAGTTGATTTTATTAATGAGACAGGATCAACTCCCTCATAAAAAGTAATTGCATTTACTGTATGGTTGGGTAAGGGGTTAGTGGTGATGTTAGGTCTAGCTTTGGGTGGTAAGAGGTCATTTGAATTGATTAGATCTTGGATCTTGTGTCTCAAGGCCTTGCATGCATTAGTTTTATGCTTAGGTCCTTGGCAGTAGTCACATCTCTCATTTGGGTTGTGATTTTTAGGTAGCAGGTTAAGAATGGGTCTTGGTTCGAGAGGTTGCACCATTCTTGCCTCAAGCAGTTTCTTGAAAATGGCGCTCATAGGTACACCCCCTAGATCAGAGAATTGGCACCTTTCAATCTTAAGTGGCTTCTTAATTGCAATGGCATTTACTTCCCCTCCTCCCCTTTCTGATTTGTCAAGGAAGTTACATTTCCTTGGTGTGCCACTTTCTTGTATCTTGACCTAAATACAAATTCTTCTTTCATGTGCCCACTTTGGATTAGGTCTTCAATCTTATAAGTAATGGAAATTAAGGCTTTAAAGTTAGGCAAATTGTCACATCCCAACCTTAGAGATATGACGGTCCTAAAACATAGGCAGACATAAAGTCATCCATGGCCATAGAACCCATTTACATATAAACAAATCATGCCTAGGATCTCACCAAACCACTTACAATAACTTGTTTAAAACATTTAGATGAATACCTTAAATTTGCAAAACTCTAACATAAATCATTACATATAAAATCCATAAGGAAAATAATATATATCAATAAGTATCATTCAACATTCCCGGTGCATCTAATGATAAGACTTCATAAAATAGTATTATTGATAACTTGGACAAGGAATTCCCCAAGTGAAGTAGAATGCTTGAGCCATCACCTTGCCTCCTCACATTTGCTCACCTAGAACCATACAAGGAAAAAGGGGTGAGATAGATGATCTCAATGAGTAAACGATAGGCACATACATATCTCATATTCCTTTGAAAAGGAAACACATAACTTATACACATAGTTCATGAATCAGGTTGCAATTTAGTAAGGGTTCAATTTGGCAAGTCTGCAGAAATCACACTTATCACTTATGAAGAGTGAAGGCTATTGCTCTATCACTCGAACACTTAAAGGAGAGGTGACCTTATACTAAATTCCAACACCTATCACTTATAAGGCATGAAGCTGATCAGGCTCCATGGCTAGAACCGCCCCTTTCTAGCTGAGGTTGATACACTACCCTTATCCATTGGGTTAAGACCATGTGCACAGGTTCTGATGATTACCCGCATCGGCACGAGGATTCTGCATGGAGGGTTAAAGGTACCATAGCTAGAGCTAATGGTAATCACAATTAGCAATATCATATAAGGCAATAATAACATGTATTCCAATAACAATAGTGGTTTAGCTTTTGAATAAAAGATACAATGATAGTGTAGTTCCAGAAAGAATATAAGTTGGGGTGTTAATCACAAGAAATTCTCATTGGATAACCAAAATCGTTTTGGACTAAATGTCCCTTGGCAACCCAAGCTTGTCAAAGAAATCATATAATAATATATAGAATAGAAAGAACTTGGGTTTCAATGATCACAAGGGCTCACATAACAATATATCACGTTCTTATAACACAACATAATGTTGTTCACACTTATAACATGAATATGGCATTTACTCACACTTGTAACATGAACATAGTGCTTACTCACCTTGGGGTTCCTTTGCTCCTAGTATACGTAGTCCCTTTGCACTTCTAAAGCTCCTCAAACTCTAATATAATATTTAATTTTAATACTTAGTATTTATTTACTCATGATGCTTCTATCCCATAACTACCAATGCACATATAGCATACACATACACTTAGAGTTCACATATAGGTGTACTCATAATTTGCACATAACACGTTGACTTTGAAAGTCTTGCATACTTAGGCCTTATAGGCTCTCTTAATATCACATTGCAATCACATTAATACCTTTTTAAGGTCATCACAATATTATTACCTCAATATCATTTCACTTTAACAATCATCTTAATACACTTTACACTCCCATACATGTCAACTTAACCATTAACCTTTCAAGTGTCATGCTTAACTCTTATGATCCTTTTTATTTAATTGTCACTTCATCAACTCAAAACCATGTATTTATTATTAAGTCATCATAACATCTAGTTCCATATTTCTCAACCACATTTGCATTCTAAACACAATATAGGGTTAAGATACCTTAAGTATACCAAATTGCATTTAAGCTTATCTAGGATCATACCTTCAACTAACATGTAATTTTATTATTTATTATACATACATACATGTTAGTAATCATCAAAACACATCACATAAAAATTATAACATTGGGACAAAAAGATTCATGTAGGCCGAATGCATCACCAAGGTAAAAACTAAATTCTTCTTCTTTTCGCACTTTCCGTCTATTTCAGAAATATGTAAAAACATGGTTTGAACTAAGATTTTTCATGTAATCATAACAAAAATCATTTTAGAATTTAAATCCATATCAATCAGCCACACATGGTGTTGTTTATACATAAAAATTCAACTTTTGAATTATAGAGCACAAAACCATGAGTTTTCATGTTTTTGGTATTTTTCGGTCATTTCAGAAATATGTAAACAGGTTGTTTAAACACATCCATACATGATTCGGCAGCCATAGATAGGATTTATACAAAAAATTTCCAAGTTTAAAGGCTTAGGTGAAAAATCATGAGTTTTCGCGCTTTTTGCGCTTTTCGTTCATTTCAGCGATAAATAGACACATGATTCAAATGATTATTTTTCATCTAAACAAAACAAATATCATATTAGAGCACTTGCTCATACAAATCGGCATCTATATGTCCATTCAATAATAGAATTTTCCAACTTCCAAGTTCTAACACAAAAACTTTGAACTCCTTTGTTTTTAAAAATTTTCCGGTCATCACAGAAATTTGCAGAAATATTATTTAATCCGATATTTTCCATCAAAAAAAATCAAATATTAGTTTAGAAAACAACAATACAAATCACCCTCCCCTCCCCTTTGTGATGTTTATGTATAAAAATTGTGATTTTAAGTTATAGAATTCACCTTTGGAGAAATCTTGCAGAAAGAATCGTGTTTTTGGTAGAAAATAGATTTTCTCTCCCAAAAACTCACCCAAACAGAATTAAATCTGTAAAAATCAGTAATCAACCAGTTCAAAATAATTTTTCCATAATTTATTTCATAGAAATCAGTTTAGAAATCGAAAGAGAAGAAAAACTTACGATTACGGTCAAAAAATCATGAAACGGAAAGGTGTTTTCTTAATTTCGGTAGAGAGAAATATTTTAGGAGGATTTTCTGCCAAGATACAGAAAAAATATGGGGATGGCTGCTGAAACTCTATTCTGGCCAAAATTTAGAATATATACTAGGGTTTGGGTAAAATTTCCACTAATACCCTTAATGAACTAGGTTAGGAGGATTTTAGTGTAGTAGGCTTTTGGGTATTTGGGCTTTTATTTAAATTTTTGGGCTGAGTAAAATTAAAAATAAAAAGAATATTTTTCTTATTATTTCTATAATATTCCCCCCTAGAAATATTTATTTTAAAATATTAAAAAAATACTCATAAAATTATTTTATGCTTAAAAATTGTCTTATGCATGAAAATTTATTTTATTCTAAAATAAATTCTTTCATGCAAATGCACTCCATGTAAATCATTTATTTCACAATAGCAACTCATTTTATGCATATTAAAATTAATTTAATATGCCACATACTCATCAATCACTTAGATCACTAATTTTCACACAAGCACACACTTAACCTTAATAGTTCTAAATTAAGTAATTTATCATGAAAATTCCTAAGGTGGGTGTGGGATGTTACACAAATATTGGATGAGTAGCTTATCTTGATAAACCAGGAGGAGATTATTAACAATAATATCAATTTGTTTATTCTCGGGAGGTCGATTTACGATTTGGGAAGCCTTTTTCCTCCACCTCGTAAGGAACGAAGAGAAGGATTCTTTTGCATATTGCTTGGTAGTTTTGGGGTCTCTTCTTATTACATCAACCTCAATGTTGTAGTGATATTGCTTAACACAAATGTTGCAGATGTCATCCCAAGTTCATTTTTGAGAAGCATCCAGGTCTACAAACCACTTCACAGTAGTACCAATAAGAGATTGTTGGAACAATTGGGCAAGGAGTTCATTATCCACTCCTAAAGGATGCATGGCCCCCATATACACCTTAAGATGGGTTTTGGGGTAGGTAGTTCCATAAAATTTGTCAATATTCAGCATCTTAAACTTAAGAGGACTCTTGCATTGGGAAATAAGCTGAGGGAGCTTGTATCAACCATGTCTTCCTTCTTTTTTAGATTCTTCAACATTTTTTCCATAGCTTTAATTTTATCCATGAATGCCTTTAGCTCAGGGTTAGTCTCCATCTCTTGGAAAGGATCAGCCAGGGGGAAATGGATGTGGTGGTGTGGATATATGGGTTAATGGGTATAGGTTGGAAAAGTGGGTTGGTTATGAGAGTTGATGGAGGTGGAATGATTTCAGCCATGGCCTTTCCCTTGTCTTTTGGGTCAGATTTGGAGGTAGATCCAAAAATAGGATAGGAGGTGGTTTGGATCTACTAGGTCTGGATCAATTGTGTAACAACCCACATTTGCCCTAAGAGTTTTCGTGATAAATTGCTTGAATTTAGAGTTATTGTGACAAATATGTGACTTTATGAAAATTCATGTGTAAAGTAATTTATAAGTATGTGGCATGTTAAATTAATTTTAATATATCTAATATGAATTATTATAGTGAAATAAATGATTTATATGAAGTGCATTAGCATAAAATAATTTATTATGCGTAAAATGAATTTTCATGTAAAAAGACAATTTTTAAGCATAAAATAATTTTATGCATATTTTTAAAATAATTTTTAAATAAATATTTTGGGGAAAATTATAATGAAAATAATAAGAAAACTATTTTATTTTTAATTACATATAATAAGCCCAAATACCCAAAAGTCCACTACGCTAAAACACTCCTAACCTAGCTCATTAAGAGTAATATTAGACATTGCCCAAAACCCTATATATATTAATGAAAAATTTGGCCAGCCCTTTATTCCACCAGCCAACATTCTATTATTTCATTATTTTGGCAGAAAAATTCTCTCAAAAATAATCTCTCAACCAAAATTCATAAAATACCTTCAAACTTGCGATTTCGCGACTATTTCATAAGTTTTTCCTTTCCTTTCAATTTGCCATTTGATTTTATGAAACCAACCATGGGAAAATTATTCTGAACTGAATAATTACTGATTTTTATTGATTAAATTTGGCCTAGGTGAATTCTTGAGAGAGAAATCAATTTTTCCACTGAAAACACCAATCTTTCTATGCAATTTCTCCAAAGGTGAATCCTACAACTCAAAATTAAAATTTTCATGTATAAACACTACTAGGGGGGAAATTCTTGCATATTTGTTTTCTAAATGGATTTTTGATGTATTTAGATGAAAAATATCGAATTAAAACATATTTTTGCATATTATTGTAATGACCAAAAAGTTTCAAAAAATAAGGAAATTCAAGGTTTTCATCTTAGAACTTGAAAGTTAGAAAATTTCATGGTTTTATATTGGTATGGCTGCCGATTCATGTATGGTGAAATTCTAAATTGATATTTGTTATGTTTGGATGAGAAATATTGATTTAAATCATGTATTTACATATTACTATAATGAACGGAAAGCACGAAAAGCAAGAAAACTCATGATCTTCACTCTAAACCCTAAACTTAGAATTTTCATGCATGACAAATACCTATGGCTTCTAAACTGATATTTTTTGTGATTGAATGAAAAATAAGGGTTTAAACCACATGTTTACCTGTTGTAATTACTAAAAAATACCAAAAACAAGAAAACTTATGGTTTTTCATCCTAAAACCTAAAGTTGGAAATTTTCATGCATATGGATTTATATATGTGCTAATTCCTACATGTTTATGTTCTAAAATGATTTTTTTCATTACATGAAAAATTTTGGTTCAAACCATGTTTCTACATATTACTGTAATAGACGAAAAGTAAGAAAAGTAAGAAAATTCAGACTTTCTCTTTAATGGGGTATTCAGCCATTGTTGGGATTCTTATCCTAATGTCTATAATTTTTATATAGTATATTTTAATGATTATTGACATGTATGAATGAATGATAAATGATTAAATTGCATGTTGGTTAAAGGAATGACTCTAGACAAGGCTAGAGGCAATTTGATATACTTTAGGTATCTTAACCTTATGTTGTGATTAGAATGTGAATATGATTGGGTAATATGGAAATAGGTTTTATGATGAATCAATAAAGAATTAATGATCTCAAATTGATGAAGAGATTGATTGAATGAATTGGGCATAAGAGATAGGCATGACACTTGAAAAGCTATTGATAAGTTGATATGTATGAAAGTGTTAAGTGTACTAAGATGATTATTAAAGTGAAATGATATTAAGATTATAACATTGTGTTTGACTTGAGAAAGTTTTGGTATGAATTATAATGTGCTTTTATATGAGTCTATGAAGGCTAAATGGGCAAGACTTTTAAAGTCAACATGCAATGTACAAGTTATGAGTACACTTCCAAGAGCAACTCTAAGTGTATATGAATGTTATAGGATAGGATAGCATGATGATTAAATAAATACTAAGTATTGAATTAAATATTATGTTAGAGCTTGAAGACTATTAGAAGTCAAGGGCTACAAGTACTAGGAGCAAAAGAACCACAAGGTGAGTAAATATTATATTCATGTTATAAGTACAAGTGATTTTGTTATGGGAATCTTTGAGACTCTTGAAACCCAAGTCTTTTTTTACTTTCAATTATAATTATATGATTTCTTTCTTAAGCTTAGGTTGCTAATGGACAATTAGTCCAAAGCCATTATTATTTGTTTAATGATATGAAAGATCCTTTGTAATTGCAGCCTTACCTTATTTTTTTTCTGGAACCACATATTATTTTATCCTTTGATCAATAAGTACAACTGCTATTGCTATCATACTACATGTTATTGTTTCTTAAGTGTTATTGTTATAAGTGATTACCATTAGCTCTAGCTATGGTACCTTTAACCCTTTATGCAAAAATCCTTGTGCCGATATGGGTAATCATCAGAACCTATGCACATGGTCTTAACTCAATGGAGAAGGGTTGTGTATCCACTTCAGCTAGAAGGGCCAATTCTAGTAATGGAGCCTAATCAATTTCACAACTTTATAAGTAATGGGTTGGGAGTTAGAATTTGATATGAGGCTACCTCTTCCTTGAGTGAATGAGCTAGTATAGTCATTTACTCTTATTGGGTAATAAGTGTTATAAGTATGATTTCTGTAAACCTGCTAAAGTGAAAATCTCACTAAATTAAAAACTATGAAACCATAATTTGTCAATCATGAGTTACATTCAATGGGTTTTCCTTAAAAATGAGATATATGATATCATTTATGCTATATTGTTTACTCATTGAGATCATCTATCTCACCCCGTTTTCTTGTATGGTTCTAGGGGAGCAATATGAAGAGGCAAAGTGATGGCTCAAGCATTCTACTTTGCTTGGGGATTCCTTGTCAAAATCTTTGATAATACTATATTATGAAGAGATATTCATAGACACTTCCGGAGTTTATTTTGGGATATTAATTATTGATGATTTGTCTTAAAACTTTAAATATTATTTTTCTTATGAGATGTTTCCCAAGTGTTTTACTAAACTATTCTTTCGCATATTAAGGTTTCTTATATTATTGGATATTTAAGTTAATGCATTGGGTTTGGTATAATCTTAGGCAATTTTTGCATATATATGAGTGGGTTCTACTGGCATTAGTGACCTTATGTCTCCCAATGTTTTAGGACCATCATATCTCTAAAGATGGGATGTGAGAAGTTGAACTCTGGTTTTTGGTGGTCCGACCCATCTTTTCACGGACATCTTCCATAATAGTCCTCCTTTGGTTTTGAAGTAAGTCCTGGAAATGAGCCTCTTACCTTTTAACCATTTCCTCTTGTTGTTTGATGAACTTGGCAAAGAGCCCATTATTCAAGTCATCAACTCCATCAGCAGCAACTTCTTTCCCTAATCCAGTCGACATCTCTTAAACCTTTGGATACAAAAAGATGAAGCTAAGTCAATTTTTAGCTTTGGTAAAGATAAGGACAACAATAAGATCATAAAATTCTAATCACAGTAGTAGGATAAGGATAAAGGTACCATGGGTAGACATGGGTTTATGAATTTGACATTGGTTTAAATAGGGATTAGTAGTGTTTGGGTGGTTTTCAGATTCTCCATTTTAGAAGGATTCTTGCATGATGCATGCATACATGTATGCATGAATGAAAAAGGTTTCATGGTAATTGCATACCAAGTTTAGTATTATAATGCATATAGTCCTAAAGGAAAGGTTCTATGAGTCATTACATGAAAGGGTAAGGGTGGCTTGAAGGGAACTCATCACACTAAAGATGCGATATACCTAATCACATATGAGTCAAGGAGCCTCGCGTGTCTCCAATGGTACATATGTACTCATTACACCTCTAAAAGGATTAGAGGATACATCATGGACTAGATGATTTCACTATTAGCAGGCAAACCTAAGGAAGGTTGCCCACTTGATGTTACTTTTTATCCTTTGTTTTCCTAAGAAATTAGAGTTTTGGACAAAGAGCCTAATGTAGTGATGCATGAAAAGCTATTTTGTACTAAAACTTTTTGTTTTACCAAGAGTAGTCCACTTTCATCTTTTATTTTGAAAAAAAGATTTTGGAGTCCCCAGTGGAGTCGACAATTCAAGGCCTCGCCCGAACACCGGTCTGATCCACTAAAGGGAATCGAAATGCTCATTTAGGAGAAACATCACGATTGAAACTTACTGTGAGTTCAGAAAATTATATTTTGTTAGTTGTAATTTGCAAAAGGAGTTGCCACTTTAATTTTATTTATTTTAGTTGGGAAATTAAAGGAAAAACCCAATTTGATTGACTCTAAAATTATATCATTTATCCCAAGGAAAAGCACTAGTCCTCGAATGACCAAAGAGGGCTCGGGGATTAGGTTTTGGCTAAAACAAAAAAAATTAGTTTGGCTTAAATACAAAATAGGTTTTGTAAAAAGAAGTTTTTATGTATGTATGAAACAAATATTATTCATGCAATGCATGGCAAAATATAAGATAATGACAATTATAAAATGTGAAAAATAAAGGAAAACTACTTAAAATTATTACAAGTTAAAATATCAAAATCAGGGGATCTTTCCCTAGCCCTTATAGGTTCTAGGAAAAGCACACATTCCTCAAATATAATCTAAACAACTAAAATAAGAAAAAAAAATAATAAAACAATTGTAATAAAAAGAACTAAAGTTTTGACTTTTATTTAAGAAAAATAATTTCGATCCTAGACTATATGTAGAAGGTGATAGAGAGAGGAAGTTATTAATTTTAGTAAAGTTGAATGCCTTAGAGACGACAAGCTTGCGTATCCCTTTGAATGGGAATCAGACCCTACACAGTTCTTCCTTCTTGCAAAGGAGGGGTTTTTAAGTCATTGCCTTTATTATCATGTTTTGATTGATTTTAAAGGCTTAGGGATTTGTTAATTAGGTTAGATTTTAATTAAAAAAAATTAGATCTTTTTAGATTTAAATCTTGGAATTGGAATTGAAAAGGAAAAGGAAAAAACTTTTAACCTTTGGCTTTCGACAACGAGGAATGTAGAGACCGAGCTTGGCACTAGATCTAAGTTCCACCTTTCTTTAGGGATGGCACGAGTAGTCCTTTTGGTATAAGAACTTTAGAATAGCTAAACTCTTCTTGGAGGGACTTGGATCACACCTTTGCTTGAGAACCATGAATTCCCTTTAAAAGAAATAACTTGAATTGTACCTTTTCTTGATTAGGAAGCTTAGAGATAAGGCTTGAGATGATTAGGAAGCTTATGAATAGGGTTTGGAGATGATTAGGAAGCTTATGAATAAGGTTTTATATGATGGAGGAGGTTTTGGAATAGGGTTTTAAAGATTTAGAGGTTTAGAAGGAGGGTTTTGATTAGAAAGCTTAGGAATAGGGTCTAGAAAGCTTTACAAAGAGTATAGAAGCAAGTAATTATGTGTACTAGTTGTTATGAGGTGCAAAGTATTTATAGGGGGATTTGGGAGCTTAAAACAATAAAATTTCGGTGTGGGATTCTATCAGAACGTGTTGTAGCAACTATTATCATCCTATGGTAATTGCAAATGGCTTTGCAGTAACCACAGGGCCCACTGCTGTAGCCAATCTATGACAACCGCAAGGGAGGCTGCAGTTACCCCATCCGACTATAAGTTGCTACAGCCCATTTTTTGGCTAGTTCTCTTCCATTTTTTATCCAATTTAGGCCCAATTTGATTCTATGGATTTGTAATCTAATATTGGTTATCTAGATGTGCAAATTGGAAGGTTCACAACATGGTATCAACTTGCCTAAAATCTTTCATTTTAATATTGAAGATAGAAACCTCTTTATTTCTACAACACCTTTGATGTCAAAGATATAAACCTCTCTGTTTGTACAATATAATTCATGTTGTTGCACACTTTGGCATATCATCAACATAAAGACAAACTATCACCATATAGTTATCATATGTTTTGAAAAAGTCAACATGAACTTTATCTTGTCTTATCAACACTGAAGTTCATCCAATCATAATGATCCACATGAACAAAATCTTGATTCAATAACTTGATGATATTTGTGTCTTCTATGGTGAATATGTACAAACCTACAAATATCATTTTTAGATTGTTAAAAAAATGTGATAATGAAGAGGATTAAATTACACTATGGAAACCAACTATAAATAATCAACACAAGATCAAGAATATATGAAATTTCTTTAGGTTTGAAATGCTTAAATTTTCTTTCATAAAAAAGATATTTGCACCCTCTTCTCAACAAGATTGTTATGGATTTAATGCAAATAGTTTTAGTGGATATGACATGCCTTTAGAAATTTTATACTGAGCAAACAATAAAGAATTTCTAATAGGAATTAGAGAATATTTAATTCTATCACTTGGAGAATTAATGGCAAGAATAAAATTGAAAATTTTCTTTTTTAATTTAATTTCAAATACCAATTTATAGTATTTTGACAAAAGACATATCTTTTGGAAAAGATACAATCTTTTAAAAAGATATAACCTTTAGAAAGAACATGACCTTTTGAAAAGACATAACATTTAGAAATGACACAAGTTTGATAAAATAACTATCATTTTTATTTGAACAAATTTCCAACAATCCTCCACTTGTTCAAATAAGAATAAATTTTGCCAAATGATTAAATAGTATTTATGAATAAGGTAATATATCTTTCGATTTGAATATTACCTTAGTGTAAGCATCATAAAGTGAAGTTGAAATCCCAAATAGAATAAAAGCTTTGAATTTGTTATTTCTAATGGCAACACCAGTGACACCACACACATGAATACAAAGTATTCTCATATTTCATATAATCATGCACCCAACTCTTATAAAGCCATGAGCTAATCCAACATTCATGAACTTTAATGAGAGAAACTCTAACTCCCAATCGAAGTGGCACCACTTTTAAGATCATATAGGTGAAGTTCTTCTAGTATCTTTGTCACTCTTTAAGATACTTGTCCTAACTTGACTGAATTTCATTAAGAGTATAAATAATTCAAACCTCATACAGTGGCAACTATCACCTTTAGCATCTTTAGATGGGACTAGTAAAATATTCTAAAGTGCTAAACCACTCTACATGTCAATGACTTGTTTTTACCCTTGGAACTCTACATTACTCATTTCACAATATTGAGTAGGATTGCTACCATTGGTGGATCTTTATTCAAAGAGTTTCAGCCCTATCCATCTCTACATTGATCTTACAAAGAGGTTTGGTAAACGAATCAACCAAATTCTACTTGTTTTTTTTTAACAATGTGAATGAAATAATCTAACTCTTGATTAATTTCTTTACATAATCATGTCTAAGATTTATGTGTCTTGACTTTTAATTGTACACTTCACTATACACACTTTGATTTTTACGTGACTGAATTTCTTGAGTACTTTCCCTATGTAATGAAATTGACTCAAAACATATCCCCCACTATTTCTTTTTTGTTTGGTATCAACTTGCCCAAAATCTTTCATTTTAATGTTGAAGATAGAAACCTCTTTGTTTCTACAACTCCTTTCATGTCAAAAACATAAACCTCTCTGTTTGTACAAAATATTTCATGTCGTTGGTCACTATTAGCATATCATTGACATAAGGACAAACTATAACTATATAGTTATCATATGTTTTGAAAAAGTCAACATGAAATTTATCTTGTCTTATCAACACTCAAATTCATCCAACCATAATGATCTATATGAACGAAATCTTGATTTAATAACTTGATGATATTTGTGGTTTCCATGGTGAATTCGTACAAACCTATAAATATCATTTTAAAATTGTTAGAAAAATATAACAATGAAGACGATTAAATTACACTATGGAAACCAACTATAAATAATCAACACAAGATCAAGAATATAGGAAATTTATTTAGGCTTAAAAAGCATAAATTCACTATCCTAAAAATGATATTTGCACCCTCTTCTCAACAAGATTGCTATGGGTTTAATGCAAATAGTTTTAGTGGATATGACAATCCTTTAGAAATTCTGTATTAAGCAAACAATAAAGAATTTCTAATAGGAATTAAAGAATATTTAATTTTATCACTTTGAGAATTAATGGCAAGAATAAACTTGAAAATCTTCTTTTTTTAATTTAATTTCAAATACCTATTTATAGGTATTTTCACAAAAGACATATCTTTTGGAAAAAGACACAATCTTTTAAAAAGATATAACCTTTAGAAAGAACATGACCTTTTGAAAAGACACAATATTTAAAAGTGACACAATCTTTGATAAAATAACTATCATTTTTATTTGAACAAATTTCCAACAATCCCCTACTTGTTCAAATAAAATAAATTTTGCTAAGTGATTAAATAGTATTTATGAATAAAGTAATCTATCTTTCGATTTGATTATTACATTAGTGTAAGCATCACCAAGTGAAGTCGAAATCCCAAATAGCATAAAAGCTTTGAATTTGTTATTTCTAATGACAACAATGGTGACACCACATACATAAATACAAAGTATTCTCATATTTCACATAATCATGCACTTAGCTCTTATAAGGCCATGAGTTGATCCAACATTCATGAACTTTTATGAGAGAAACTCCAACTACCAATCGAAGCGGGACTACTTCTATGATCATATAAGTGAATTTCTTCGAGTATCTTTATTATTCTTTAAGATACATGTCCTAATTTGATTGAATTTCATTAAGAGTATAAAAACTCAACCCTCATATGGTGACAACTATTAGATGGGACTAGTAAAATATTCTAAAGTGCTGAACCACTCCATATGTCAATGACTTGTTTTTACACTTTGAACTCTACATTACTTATTTCATAGTGCTGAGTAGGATTGTTGCCTGATAAGTGCTTAATTAATTACATTTTACCCCTTGTTCTTAATATATTTTATCTTTAAATTGACTTTAATTTGTTTATTCAGCGTTGTTTCAGATTTCTTTTAGTGATTTTATGTTTTAGGATGCCATAGATCAAATTAGCTTGGAAGTACGAAACCAAGGAGTGAAATTGGTGTAAAAAGGGCAAAAGAATGAAGGATAATAGCCTATTATAGGGTGAGCCATGCCCGTGAGGCTGGCCGTGACTTAAGAAGCAAAATTGAAGATTTCCAATAGCCTACCATAGGGTAAGCCACAGCTTGACCCACGCCCAATCCACACCCTAGATGAAATTGACACCGTGCTCATAGGGTGACCAATCGCTATGGCGTTGGCCATAGGTGGAAGGTTTAGTTGCTATATATAAACGAATTTTATGTAGAAATAAGGGAGACAGCCATAGAGGAAAAATAGAGATCTAAGAGGGTTGGCTAAGCCCTAGAGTCATGAGAGATGCTTGAAGGCTAGAGATATTGAAGGCTTAATCGAATCAAAGACCAAGATCCAAGCCGATGTGAAAGATTAAAGAGAAGATTTCAAAGAACATCTTCTAGATTTGTTTGAGATTTCTCCCTCTTTTATTTTCTACATCTTTGTTCTTCAATTTTAGAGCTAACAAGAGAGGGAATTAAAAACATCAAAGGAAAACAAAGTGAATCTTGGAGGTGGAACTTGTTGTGGATGCTATAGAGGCTACACAAGTGGGGAGCTTTTGGAAAAAAAAGAAGAAGAAACAAACTTGTTGTGCTGCAACAGGTAATTTGATCACCAATTATTCTTCTTTCCTTTACATGTGTTTTATACAATAATTAGATATTGCTTGAATGTATATTGGACCCATTTAGGTGAAAATGAAATTTTAAAATGTTTGAAACTTCACCCATCATATTGCTTTCTCTTAATGAGCACACTAATATTCCTTCAGAAATGATGTGTGGGATGCATATGATATCATAGATATGCATGATATATGCAAGAAATGCTTAATGTATAGCTTTATTTAATTAGAAATGGTTTTCATCTCTATAATTTTGTGTGCACATTCTGTGCTCATCAAGTAAAAAAGATTGCTTTCTTTTCCAATTTTGGTTCCCTTTCTTGTAACTTTTGCTTAAAGAAGTAGTGCATAGTCCTTTAGCAAGGTTTTGATTTTTTTTTTCGTTTTTTATATTTTTGTGCTCTAACTTTTGCCTAAACCACCCTTGTGGATTTTTAGCTTAGTGAGCTTCCTCTTTTTTATGTTTTATTTTTTTACTTTTTATATTTAAAGGGAAACATAAGATTAAATGAAAAAGAACTTGTTTCATTTAATCCTTTTGGGAAGATAAGCCACTCCCCATTATATAACTTGGATAGAAAGGATTCTAAAATTCATGTCCACACAACAAATAAATGATTCCTTCATGACTTTCTATATATTAATAGTGTGAGCACTTCTTGAGGATATCTTCAGGTATTTCTTTTACTTCGACCCTTGCTTCAATAAGCTTGTGGCAACTGGCTTCATTTGATCCTTCTCCAACAACTAAACAAGTGCCATAGGTAGATCAGCCTTTAAATTCTAGGAATATTGAAATATAGCCTTAAAATTATATTAGGACCAATCCATCCCATCAATCCCATTCGAATCCAAGGGATAGGTCTTACCTTATATTAGGCCAAAAAATCTTTTGCTCTTCTCCTCAACTCATACCAAACCTTCTAAGGTAAGAACCTAAGATGGAGCATTAAGTTTCTCTAGTGTTTCCTTAAAGAGGTCTTTAGTGTACTTGTTGATGATGGATGACTCAAATGGATACCAACCTTTTGAAAAGAAGTTCATCATTAGATTGACAATGATTGTTTTGACTTCATTCTTTGACTTAGGTTCAATATCAAGGTTATAAACCATTACTTCCTCTTTAGAATGTAGAATTAGCTTAGTCCATCTCATCATAAGATATCTTATTTTTATGACTTAAAGATGCCATTTTGATTCAAACAAAGCTACTCTTAAATAGTTGAAACACAAAGGTTATCATGATGTTATAATGTCTAGCTTTTATGATGCATGAATAGGATATATGCAAGTACAAGCACAAGATAAACAAGCCTTCCAACCTTATAACTCCCACACATACATTAGTCTTAGTCTTTCTTTCCAATAATTTTAGGCCATAGCTTAATGACCTAACATGAGGATTACAATCCATTTCTTGTATAGACTCTTTCATATAAACATGCAAAGCACAAATCAATCTAAGATCCAAGTCTAGTTTTAGGAAACCACTTATAATCCAGGAAGGATATTGGGCTTGGAAAACCATATGCATAAAACATATTTGGAAATCCTAAGAAAGTTTATTAAGACATTATATGGGCAAAAGTTGGCATAAGGCCCCCACAAGTGAGATATGATCTTATATCTCCTATTGGATTGGAGGCCTAAATGTACAAATGATACTTACCCAAATCTTTTAATGCCTTAACGTATTGACTTATAAGTGATAAAGTTAAATGAGGAAGCCCAAAGGTCAAACAGAGCTAAGGCATCCTTTTGTTGACAGTATCAAAGTTTTAAGGGACAAGGGGTGCTTGTGTGTTTAGTGTTGTGATTCATGCCCATTAGGCCCAATCATATCAATAATTAAAGAAAGTCATAATCAAAATCAACTTTCCATTTCCCAGTGGAGTCAATACTATCACAATTGGATTTTTGGCCTCAGGTGGATGTGACTCTACACTGCTTTTCTAATTTAGAGTTAGGGAAGAAGAAATAGGTTCATTCCTAAATAGAGTATAGGAGTCCCATCTAGTTTTTAAAAACTAGGAAAAGAGGTGACTTGGATTCTTCTTATCGAACCACCTTAGTCTAGAGATTTTGTATAAGGAAGTTAGGTATGGCTTAGAAAGTTGTTAGGCACCTAAGCCTGCCCAACTGTGAGACTAGCTTTTACTTCCTTGTTCTCTTTAATTTTGGATGGGTTAAGCTTTATTTGGGCATTTTAGATGACAAGTTATATCAAATCATTTTTCCATTTCAATCCAATTAATTTTATGTATTAGTAATGACTAATTAGAAAATTAACCTAATTGCTAAACAAATTATATGCATTTTTAACAAAAATAATTTTACTAAATTACATCTATTTAATCCAATTAATTATTTATTTAAATCAATTAATAAATTCAAACAAAAATTATAGTATATGAAAAATTATAGTATATGAACAAAATTAATGGTGATTAAACCTACCAATTTCATGCAATTTGAGCTGAAAACTAAATTTACTAATTGATTTAAATTAATTATTTAGCTTTAATTTTAATCTTAGTTATTAAAGATGAGGGGGGAATATTCATCCACTATTTTGTCAATTATTACAAATTATAATCAAATATAGAAATAATATATGCAAAAAACCTAAAAATAAAACAAACATAAAAAATAAAAAAATAAAAAATAAACCAATTAGGCATGAAAGGGGCGCGCACCATGGCCCGCGTCTCATGAATGGGGTGCAGGCCAAGCGTACACCCCCCGCTCATCAACTCCCTAGGCTCATATCAAATTTGTCTCTTTTATTTTTATTCCTTTTTTATTCTGCCATTCTTGTTATTTCTATTGAGAGAGTTAGAATGCAAAATATACTATACAAAGCTAAAAAAATGCGACAGAACAAATCAACAAAAAGGAAAACACTCACAAAAATTAAAACAATGAGGCACTTGCCTTGGGTTGCATCCTATATGAGCATATTATCCAAAATCTTAGTTGCATCATAAATTATGATTATCTTCACATTCAGGTCAACAATCAATTTTAATCAAATGATTTTCTTTTTATTAATCAAATTATATTATTAAACACTAAACAATCTGAAAATAAACTTATAAAAAAATTGAAAATGAGCATATAAGCATGGTGAATCAAGAACTAGTTTTGATTCATCATTCTATATAACATAAATAAAAATGAATATTATAACAGAAAGCACAAAACAATGTTCAAAGGTTAGCATGATGCATGAAAATATAAGAAAATTATCCAAACTATGAAATAGCTATTTTTGTCCTATCTTAGGTAATTCAATATGATCTAAACGCATTAAGATGCATTAGTTGATGGATTTTTGCCCTCAGTGGTCCTTACCTTTCTTTGAAGAGTTAAACCATAGGCTCCTATTTCTAGATCTTTATTTAATTCTTTCTTTTCTCTCTTTTATGTTTTCACTCAAATTCAGAAACCTAAACTCTCTTTTGTAAAATAATAGTTGCTCTTGCATCTTGTAACTTTAAAATATTTCATGTTAATTTAATGAATTCATGTGTGTGTGTGTGTGTACACACACATATGTTAATTCATTAAATTAACATGAAATATTTTAAAGTTACAAGTGAAAGAACAACTATTACATATCGATGAGGAATAGGCACCAATGAAACTATCTGTCACAACAAAAAAAAACAATAATAATCAGAGAAATATAGGGCGAGATTGCACCCCTAACCCAATAGGCCTCAAAACCATCATGGTAGTGACTTCTCCCCATTTTTATGCTTAACCAAGTATATGCATAGAGCAATGGGCCCACCTTAGGTAGGACACTAATGCTTTGACTCTACTAGTTAAGTCACTAGTGCACATAGTCTAATGTTTTCTCCTCCATTAGTATAAGTGGTTTGTAAAGCATAGTTTAGGCTTGGTTTTAGCTCTATAGAATCAAATTAATAAATAATTAGTTGGCCTAATATCATCGTTGGTATTGTAATCATGATTTCTCGACCCAATTAGACTTGAATGAATAATTAGATATTGACTATAACATTTGCACCATAGCTAAATTCATCATTAATAATATTATTAACAAAGACGGAACAATAGAGAATCAATTAAACAATACAAATATGTTATCATACATTTTATATTTCATAATTTACCTCTTAGGAATCTTTATTCAATTAACCCACTAATGAAACTTAGCTATGTCGTGCTTGGCATGGGAAGTAGGTAGCCTAGAACTCAAGGTCTTCTATGGGAAGTTTATGGATCACAAAGAAAGAAATGAAAATCTAATTTTTGAAAATGAGATGAGCTATTATGAAATTTTTGCACTTTATGTGTGTTAGTACCTTATATGCTTTTTTTGAAAGTTACCTTAAGAAATCAACAAAATGCCTAATTGGCTAATTTTCCATACCTAAGCCATTATTACTCTTGCCACATTGTAAACAAGCATCTAAAGCCTATGTATGATTATAGACTTCCATTATTCCTATTAATTGTATATCATTACTTATAATCAAATCGCTTAGCTTGTTTTGCCAAATGTCGAGCTCATCTTTATCAGTGAAGCCAATCCTCACCCTTGATGTTGAGATTTGATCTGGTAATGAAAATCCTTAATTAAAGCTTTCTAAATTAATAAACAACATTGGGAATAATTATGCCATTGATTCATTTCTTAAATTCTTCTACTATTAGAAATATTAATAACTTTGGGTATTACATTCTTCCTTTCTTAATAAAATTCATCCTCAATTTTTTTTTAAAAAATAAGCTCATGAATAGAATAGATGAGGATACTTAGTCCATATACTTTGCTCAGTGTACTTTACCATTGATATCTCTTTATTCCTTAACTTTCAAATAAGTTTGTCCATAATTTCTATTGGAACTTTCTCATAAGATAGATCTTACTTTAACTCCACAAGTTGGCTTTACAATATGTGATAAAGGTTTGGAATATACTTATAAAGCATAGAGACATGGAACACCAAATGCACATTATCCATACTAGAGGCAAGGCTACTTGATAAAAGACTTCTCCAACTCAATCTAATATTTGGAAGGGACCAACGTACCTTGAAGATAACTTACTCTTCTTATTGAATCTCATAACTCCTTTCATTAATGAGACCTTCAAGGATACATGATCACTAATAGCAAATTAAAGATCCTTTTGCTTTGGGTCAGCATAGCTCTTTTGATGGTCGAAAGTAGCTTTCAAACATTCTCATATCAAAGGCACTTTCTCCCTCGTGTATAGAATCAAGTTAGACCCATCAATAAAATTTCTCCTACTTCATCCTAACAAATAGGAGATCTACATTTTCTTCCATAAAGAGCCTCATATGGTGCCATACTAATAGTAGAATGACAATTGTTATTATAGGCAAACTAGATCAATGATAGGTGTTTATCACAACATCCTCTAAAGTCTAATAAACACATTCTCAACATGTCCTTTAGAGTTTTGATGGTTCTTTTAGACTAGCCATCCATCTAAAGGTGGAAGGATGTATTGAAATTGAGTCAAGTGCCTAGGGATTCCTGCAGCTTCTGCCAAAATCTTGAGGTGAACTGAGTCCCTTAGTTTGAAATAATTAAAGTTAGAACACCAGAAAGTTTCACTACTTCATTGAGGTACAACTGGCATAAGGCTAAGTAAATAGTCTTGATTGGTAAGAAGTGGGCTTAATTTATTAGCCAATCCACAATTACCCATATCAAGTCATACCCACTCAATGTTCTTAGAAACCCTACCATAAAGTCCATTATGACTTATTCCCATTTCCATTTGGGTAGAGGCAATCGTTGGAGCAGCCCAAAAGGTCTTTGGTGTTCGAATTTACTTTATTAGCAAGTCAAACACTTCATTATAAATTTGGGTTTATCCTTTTTCATCCCATTCCAATAATAAGAGCTCTTAACATCACGGAAGAATGCACATTGTAACTAGTGTATATGCTTCATTATTTTTTCCTTCAAGTTGTTTATGGCTGGGGCACATAGCCTCAATTCATGCCTCATTACTCCATCCTATATAATGAATCTAGAAGCCTTCTCCACTTTGACATCCTTACTTTAGCTAATTAAGTATCCATATCTTGAGCTTACTTAATCTAGTCAATTAGAAGTGGTTTGGTATAAAGATGTGCCAAAAGTACCATTAAATCTTACACTTTAAACCTAACTCCTAAGTCATATAGGTCTCACATTCCTCTTACTAAGGGTCTTCTCCAAGCTTAAATGTGGGGTAAAATCCTAGCCAACTTTCTACTCACAGCATCCACTATCATATTTGCCTTCTCTAGCTAATATAGGATATCATAATCATAATAATTGAGTAGTTCCATCCATCTTTGCTATCTAAGATTCAAATCTCTTTAATGGAAGATATGTTTTAAATGTATATGGTCCATGTATATCTCCCACTTTTCTCTATACATATAGTGTCTCCAAATCTACTACCATTTCAAGATCGAGGGTTCAATAATTTAGCTCATGCTTATTTAGGTTCCTTAACAATAAGCAATTACTTTACCATTCTGTGTTAACACATATCCAAGTCCCACTCATGAGGCTTCATAATAGACCGCCAATCCTCCTTTGCCAAATGTTAAGAGGTTAACACAGGTGCCATAATGAGATAAGTTTTTAGCTTTTAGACTCTCCTAGTATTCATCTAACCACTAAAATATTAGTTGCTTTTAAGTGAGTCTAGTCAAAGAAGCCGTTATGCTTGAAAATCGCTTAATCAATCTTTATAAAAACTCTATCTTTATTTAAACCTAAGGTTGTTATTTCAACTTCTAGGCCACTAAAACTACTACATATAGGTCTATTTAGGCCTATTACATCTAGAATCTTAGAGGTAAGAGCTCATAGTGGATGATTTCTCTATATTAACATGGGTACTATTTTTATCTTCTAAAATTAATACATATGAGTCTTTTGTTAATTTTTGTAAGAAAATTCAAAATTAGAAATGGTATACCATCACTTAAATTAGAAACAACCATATGAGGGAAATTGAAAATTAATCCTTTGAAACTTTTTGCAATGACTATGGTATCACTTATAATTTCTCTATACCTAAAATGCCACAACAAAATTAGGTAGTTGAGATAAAAAAAAAAAATAAGACTATAAAAGAGATGGCTAGAATATGCTTAATGAGTAAAATTTGCCTAAGCATTTTTAGGAAAAAGCTATTAATACGGTCTGTTATCTCCTAAGTAGAGTGCTAATAGGACTTATCCTAGGAAAAATCCCTTATGAATTATAGAGAGGTAGAAAACCTAATCTATGAGGTAGAAAACCTAATTTGTCATACTTTCATGCTTTCATATGTAATTGCTTCATATTGATAAATAAGAAAGATTATCTCATAAAGTTTCATTCAAAATCAGTCAAGGGAGTGTTTCTTGGGTTCTCAATTAATAAAAAAGCATATAGAGTATTTAACAAAAGAAAACCTATTGTAGATGAATCAACACATGTTATATTTGATGAATCTAACCATGACCTATAAGAAAAAGATAGAGTGTATCCATCAGATGAGAAGCCCAATAGAGAAGATATATTATAAGAGAATAATGCTAAGGAGAATGATGAAAGAAAATCAAAATGCTAAGCACTCTGCCTAAAGACTGAAAGTTCTAAAAAAGATTATACATAAGAGAATATCCTTGATAGCCCACACAAGGGAGAATGAAAAGAACTGCATTAAGGAATTTCCATAGTAATTTACTATTTGTTTCTTAAATTGAACCAAAAATATATGAAGAAGCTCAGTTAGATCCAAACTGGATTCTTGCCATGCAAGAAGAATTAAATTATTCTAAGAGAAATAAGATATGGAGATTAGCACCTAGACCAAAACACTAAAGCATAATCGGCACAAAGTGTATCTAAAGAAATAAATTAGATGAGTAAGGTAATGTTGTTAGAAACAAGACAAAATTAGGTGCCAAAGGCTTCAACTAAGTGGAAGGGATAAATTTTCACAAAACCTTCACTCTAGTTGCTAGACTTGAAGCAATTAGAATGCTTTATGCATTTGTATGCTTTAAAGATTTTATTTTTTATCAAATGGATATCAAGAGTGGGTTTTATTCTAAGTGAAGAAGTCTATGTTGAATAGCCACATGGATTTGAAAACCATGAATTTCATAATCATGTTTTAAACTTACTAATGATTTAAAACAGGCTCCTAGAGCATGGTATGATCGACTAAGTAAGTTTCTTTTAAAAAAATTATCTTCAAGAGGAAAAGTTGACACCACACTTTTCATCAAAAACCAAGCTCATGACATTTTAATTCTACAAATTGCTACAAATGACATTATCTTTAGGTCTATTAGTACTCTTTTGTGTGAGAAATTCGATAAGGATATGCGGCATGAATTTGAGATGAAGTTCAAAATTAATAACCTAAAGAGCATAGGAATCCTAATTTGTACATCAACTGGAATGGAAAAGGATAAAAAGGGAAACCAGTTGACTTGAAGTTGTATAAAGGAATGATTAGATCTCTACTGTATTTAACTGCCAATAGACCATACATTCAATTTAGTATATGCTTATTTGTAAGATTTCAGTTGAATCCTAAAGAATTACACCTAACTACTATTAAGAGAATTTTATGCCTAATTAGGATAATTGATATGGAATTATAATATCCAAAGTTCAACTCATTTGAATTAGTTGGCTATAATGATATTGACTATGTTAGAAGCATAGTAGATAAAAAGCACTTCAAGAATGTGCCAATTCTTAGGACACTCACTAGTCTCTAGTTTTACAAGAACTAGTCATTTATAGAATTATCTAATGTTGAGGTTGACTACATCTCAGCTGGAAGCTGTGTTGTATAAATTCCATGGATGAAAAAATAGTTAAAAGACTATGGATATAGTTGGACCATATCCTAGTAGATATGGCAATATGATTGTTATTAACTTAATGAAGAATCCTATTTAGCACTTAAGAACAAAGCACATTGAAATTAGACACCACTTTATCAAAGACCATGTTGCAAAATAGAGATACAAAATTGAAATTTGTGTCATCTAATCAACAGTTAGTAAACATACTTACAAAACCTTTCAATGAGGATAAGTTTTGCAATATAAGATCTCTCAGTATGATGAACCACTCTCTTAAAGTCATACCTAAATATATTTCTTATTTTATAGATGTCATATATACATACTTAAATTACATGTTAATTTTTCTCTTCAATAGGCTTGAGTGTGTTAGGAGATTTTAGTCATCTAAATTCATGATTATCTCTACTTAATGTTCATGAAAATTAGCTGAGTCAAAAAGTAACCTTGTATTTGTTTGACTTGTCTTCTTATATTGTTTAAAATTTTCTTTTAGTACATAGTAATATTTGAATTCCATTTGAAGCAAAAAGAATTAAGAAAATTTGATGTTAAGCATTTAATGAAGAAAGAGAAAAGTTATCAGAGCTGTGATTTGTGTCAGATACCTAGATAGCTTATCCAAAATTTTTCAAATTTTCAAAATTCAAATTGCATTTCTATTACCACTTGAAGAGCTTAAAGCTAAAGGCAATCAAGAAATTTTTAACCTAATTTGCATTAATATAGGCCACCATTTTCACCCTTCCTTTTCATTGTTCTTTTCTTTGTTGTTTTTACTTTCTAAAAAGCCTCTACCTTTATTATATGTTTCGATTAATCCCAAATAAAAGACAAGAGAAAATATTTTACTTTACAAACACAAAAACCTCAAAATATGACCCACTAAAAGAGAAAGGAAACATGAATTTCAAAGGATACTAGCTTTGCCAGTGAGAAGCAGAAGATTAATAGTGGAACTACATCAAAGCAAATATAGTAGAAGTCTAAAAAATCAACACCACCCTCTCTGGAATTCAAGTGAGATCTATACAAGCTTATTCAACCTAAAGTTATAGACTGGAAAATCTTTAGTAATGAAAAATATAAATTTAGATCTTGGTTTTAGTTTCAAGATTAGACTAAATTTGTAAAGAGAGGGAAAATACTATAAAAATTTAGTGTTTGACTTTTACTAGTCAATTCTAAAGGATTAATAGTGGATCTACATACGTGAAGTTAGGAGAGACAATGTATGAGATTACTATGAAGATGATTAGTGAAATCTATGAGTTGCTTATAAAGGAACTCGAATAGTGAAGTCTCAAGATTTGAAGAATATAAAAGGATTTGATGGAAAATAATTTTTGAAGGAGTTATATGGTGGAAAAGAGGAAATAAATAGTCTAACAACTTTGGCAAATGTGGTAGGCTCCTTTACAAATTTTTAACCCAGTATATTCTACATAAGAGTCAACAGTTATGACTATTGAGCTCTATTGAGTTATGCCTTATGCGGTACATTATAAAGAAAAAGAAATTTAACTTGCCTTACCTGATGCTGAATATTATCCTTAGTTTGTCTAGAAATAGTGAGATGCCATATGGGATGGTCGTTACTCTTTTGTTCAAACACCCAGGAGTGACCCTAATCAATGGTGTGGTGATTGAAGGCCACCATGATGTGATTGGAAAATTTACTATAGAAAATAGTAAAAAAAAAAAAAAAAGGGACACAAGGAAGGTGAGGATAGCATTACAAAAGATACATTAGATTTGTTGGAAGGTATGGTTAAGGAAAAGGAAGAGAAAAAGAAAGAAGGCTCTATCTCTCAAAATATCAAACAACCGAAGAAGCATGCTAGGTGAAAGCTTAAATTAAATGATGAATAGTCTAAAAGTGAGATGAAACAGGAGAAAAACGAGGAAGAAGAAAAGAAAGATAGTGAAAAAAATAAGAAGAAGAAAGTGGTGATACAGAAAAAGAGAAAATAGAAAAAGAAAAAAAAGAGAAAGAAAGATAAAAAGATATAGAAATTGACCTAAATGATGATCTTTTTGCCAAAATGGAATAGGAAAATGAGTTAAAGAGAGCTGAACTAGAAAGGATTAGAAGAGAGGAAAAGAGGAAGATCAGAGAACACTATAGCAGCATTAAGAATTCCTTATGTTGGGGCCAATTGATCCCTTTCAAATCCAAAGGATAGCTCTTTCCCTTAAATTAGGCCAATCAATCCGAAACTTCAAAGGTAAGAACCTAAGATGGTGTCATGACCCACTTATTTCGTGACCATCCTAGGGCATAGGGAGACATAAAGTCACCTAAACCCATATAACCTCGTTTAACTTATAATTCTTTACCATTTATCATATTGAACTTTATCCCAAGATCAAAACCTGATTACCTTTCCTTATTGCCATTGCTAGTTTATCATTTTACATATTACCAAAAACTTACTTACTAATACCATTTATGTGTTCGACTCGTAAAATTTCTAGATTTGTATTTCATGTCATTATCCAAATATTCATAACACAATGCACTATTATAATCACAATTACAATGCAGTGTACAATACATATAAACCCAATGACATTTTAGTGCTAAACCTTCGATAACCATGGAGCTCTAAAACAACAGTCTTTTTAATCATATAACCAAGGTTCATAACACTTGAATTTACCAAAGCAACTTCCAAGTGGAAGAATAAGGCTTGGAATTTACCTTACTGACTCATCAACCTTACGTGGAAAAAAATTAAATAACTACGAAATGAGACAAAGTTCAGTGAATACATAATAATACAATATATATGGTGAGTATGTGGTTCATTATTAGGGTGGCTTATGGTGACAATAAAGTGATATTAATCAAAATTATTATTATGAATCAATTTCTCATTTAAAATGAAAACAACATCTTTTAGTAGAAATAGTAATTTCTTGGAAGCGGAATGCTTCCCATACATATAAATTAAGAGTGGTGGCCTAAGCCGTTCTCACTCACATGCATCTATGAACCCTCAATTTTACACCCTCATCATCCAACTGTGACCTTAACACCTGCTGAGTTTAACTAGCCAGTTAGTGGGCGAGGGTTCAAGGGTAGCGCCCCTAAAAGAAAATTTTTTTAGCCTCTAATTACATTGCCATCACATATCCAAATTTCCTAAACTCCATACTAACCAATATTTAAAAAAAAAAAAAAAAAAAAAAAAAAAAAAAAAAGCTGCCATATCAGCTGATGCACAGTAAGTGTATAGTGCTGCGTCAGAGTTGTGCAGCACCACACACTCCGTCTGTGGCATGCCATGAGGGTAGTTTAGGAAGTGAAAAAGTGAAAAGACTAAAAGGGTAAAGCTAGAAAAAGCTAAAAAATCATATTTAAGGGTATTTTGGGGACTGCAAGCAGGCAGTGGGGCCAGTGCCACCGCTGTTGGATGATAAGGGTGTAAAATTAAAGGTTCATAGTTACCCCCTCATTAGAATTGGCTTTGAACAAAAGGTGATTATGATGATAGTGAATATTGGGAAGAGGTGCCATGTCAGACTTTAGGCTTGTGTGTCCTTATCAGGTCCTTTAGGAGGAAGCCCTCTAGGATAAATGAATTTTTATCAATGGCTATCGATCTGGCCTTGATGTTGGATGCGAGAATGGTCTTGGTGAATTTCAATTAAGGCTATCTGTTTGGCCCTAATGTTAGAGGACAAAGAAGGTTTGGTGAATTTCAATCAAAGCTAACTGTCTGGCCTTAATGTTGGAGATAAAGAAGGTTTGGTGAATTTCAATCAAGGCCATCTGCTCTGCCTTAATGTTGGAGATGAATAATGTTTGAGGCAAATATCAATCAAGGCTATCTGTTTGGCCTTAATATTAGAGGTAAAGAAGGTTTGTTGAATTTCAATCAAGGTTATCTGTTCGGCCTTAATGTTGGAGATAAATAAGATTTGGGTAAATCCTAATCAAGACTATCTGTTTGGCCTCAATGCTAGAGAAGATTTGATGAATTTCAATCAAGGCTATCTATTCGGCCTTAATGTTGGAGAAGATTTGGTGAATTTCAATCAAGGCTATCTATACGGCTTTAATGTTAGAGGTAAAGAAGATTTGGGTAAATCTCAATCAAGGCTATCTATCAGGCCTTAATGTTGGACGTAAAGATGATTTGGGGTAAATCTCAATCAAGGCTATCTGTCCGGCCTTAATGTTAGAGGTAAAGATGATTTGTGTAAATATCAATCAAGGCTATCTATTTGGCCTTAATGTTTAAGGTAAAGATGATTTAGGTTAAAAAAGGTGGAAAGTGGAACCATATAGATGTCTAGGTGATCATTTTTAGACATTTATGGGTGAAATTGATAGATTTGGATAAAAAAGATGGAAAAAGAAACCACATGGATGTCTAGGTGACCGTTTCTAGACATTTATGGGTGGAGTTAATGGATTTGGATGAAAAAGGTGGAAAAAAGAACCACATGGATGTCTAGGTGACTGTTTCTAGACATTTATGGGTGGAGTTGATAATTTAGTGAAAGGAGTCTTGACCTATAGCGAGTTAGCTCTAGAGATTCTGACAAGATTTTGGTTATGCCAAAGAAACTTGGGCTTTTAAATGTGAGGGGTTGGGCCTTTTTAAAAGCTCAATGAAACTTTGCTAGGAGTAAAAGGACTCTAGAAGTCACACTTCATTGATTAGATCTGAAAAGGTATCATTTAGCCTCAAAGAGACACTGATTAGCTTTAAGAGGTGTCGGTCAACTTTAAGGAAGAACTAGTTAGTTTTAGGAGAGGCTAGTAAGGCTATTAGCTAGGCTTATGCATGATGATGTATGATGGCAAATGATTGATAGGTGCTAGTACATAAATGATGCATGTATGTTTTAGAATTCATGGACCTTTTGCCTAACTTCTATGCCATGCATGATTTATGGAGATGCCTGTAATGAATGGTTGCATGGATGCATGAGGGTGTATTCGCGCAGTTACTTTATGAATGCAATTTTTTTATATGACCTTTGTGTCCTGTAGAGACATGCATTTATGGACTGAGGAACTTGACAAGGTTGAGAAACTCAACTTGGGTTGGTATGAGATGGTTGCCATGGTTGTATTACAAGGAGTTTAAAGGGTTGCTTCAAATTTTGGAATATGGTGGCCCGTGGTTTCTATTTTGGTGCTGCTAAGGAGGAACTGTGCCTATTCTAGGGAGATAAGGAATATGGCTTGGCTACGACTCAAAGGCAACTCTGGTAGTGCTAGAGTTTAGAGTCCAGCATTTTTTTATGAATTTTTTAGGATTTTTTGACTTGCCTCAGGATATTGTAAGCTAGATGATGGTTGGTGATGGTTAAGTGAATTTGATCACTGTGATTGGAACTTCTATGATTCCAGTGACTAGGGAGATATGAGGGGTGCAAAAGCTCAACATGAGGGCCTTGATTTTCTATTTGAGTGTCAGTTACAGGTCTGTTAGGGCCATGCTGGCAGAGACACTAATGATAGATGAACTGTCTTGCCAGTTATTCACCAAGTGAGAAAATTTATCTATTCTTACCCTTTCTGTTAGGGGTGTTTTGTGGGTGTCTATTTTAGGTTTTGAGTTATATTGAAAGTGTGGCTAATGGATCATTTTTAGGTGGTGGTCCTTGCTTTTCAGTCCACACATGCCTTATTAATACTTGGTCAAAGATCAGATAGAATGGTTGCTTGTAACTTGCCCCCGGAGGACACATTTTTAGCAATGCTAATTGTAAAAGATTTGATCTCTCATGACCGAGAGCCATAGGTGTCGAGTGGTTTGCCTATTAGGCTTAGTTTGAATAACTTTCCACTAGGGGACAAGAGTCTTAAGGTAGATGGGGCAGACTTAGTATGTGCCCCTAATTTTTCTTTCTTCCTAGAGTTTATACAAATCATAGCTCCCATTGCCAGAGCTATAAGGTGGTGGCTGGCTGAGTAGTTATCATACTGTTTATTTTGGAATCTCACTTAAGACCACTGAGAGGTATGACAGGTGGTTAATAAAGGTGGTTTGGCTAGTTGATGAAAGAGTACCAGGCTACCTTGCTGAGAGAAATAGAGGATGAAGTAGTTGAGGAAGGAGAGACTGTATGAGGAGCCACTAATAATAAGAGGACTACAACCCAAACAAAAGGGGTGACTCATTCTTTGAAGGAGACTTAGGGATCTACTTGAAGTATGACACTACAGGTTACAGTAGTGACTCAAAAAAAAAAAGATATTGTGACAAACTTTGACTCTGATGAGGACACGAGAGATTTGCATCTCAGGAGGTAGAGGAGGACTGGCTAGGTCATGACTTCATACATGACCTTTTTTTTCTTTTTTTAAATAATTACAAGTTGACAGGACTACATGAAATATGATAAGCTATAGATGATATTGAAAGGGTTATCCTTTATGATGGGTTTGTATTTCACAAGATTTGATCATCATTAAATGAGGCATCTTTTATTTTTGCTCTAATTTCTGCCTAAGCCGCCCTTTCAGGTTTTTAGCTTAGTGAGCATTCTTCCTTTCCTTTTTGTTTTTTTGTTTAGGCAAAAGAATTAAGTGAATGATGTACTAGGCATAAAGATAATGAGAATGTGATGCAATAAAATATTTTGTATTATGATTTGGACCACACCCGAATCAAGCTACCTACGTATCCCTTACATCACTTTCCTGTCATTAAAATTTCTCATTTTTTAAGGAGAATTAGGTCCATGTAGTTCTGATTACAAATACATAAAAATAGAAAATGAAATGTTAATATCATCTTCGAATGATGTATCATTTCAAATGATCTAGGTTGCTAGGATAGGATAATTTGCTTCTGTCCACATCTGTGAAGATGGTGCCTCCATTAGATAGGATCTTCTTAAGCTTGCACTGTCTAACCTAGTTCAGTTTGAACTTCCTCTTGGATCATGAATAAGGGCTAGAACTGAGGTAACTCATTCTTTGAACGAGACTTGGGGATCTACTTGAAGTGCGACACTACAGGTTGCAGTAGTGACTAAAAAAAAAAAAAGATATTATGATAGACTTTGACTTTGACGAGGACATGAGAGATTTGTATCTTGGGAGGTAGAGGAGGATTGGCTAGGCCATGACTTCATACATGACCTTTTTTTTCTTTTTTTAAATAATTACAAGTTGATAGGACTACACGAAATATGATAAGCTATAGACGATATTGAAAGGGTTATCCTTTATAATGGGTTTGTATTTTATAAGATTTGATCATCATTAAATGAGACATCTTTTATTTTTGCTCTAATTTCTGCCTAAGCCACCCTTTCAGGTTTCAGCTTAGCCAGCATTCTTCCTTTCCTTTTTGTTTTTTTGTTTAGGCAAAAGAATTAAGTGAATGATGTACTAGGCATAAAGAGAATGAGAATGCGATGCAATAAAATATTTTGTATTATGATTTGGACCACACCCTAATCAAGCTGCCTACATATCCCTTACATCACTTTCCTGTCATTAAATTTTCTCATTTTTTAGGGAGAATCAGGTCCATGTAGTTTTGATTACAAATACATGAAAAATAGAAAATGAAATGTTAATATCATCTTTGGATGATGTATCATTTCAGATGATCTGGGTTGCCAGGATGGGATAATTTGCTTCTATCCACGTCTATGAAGATGGTGTCTCCATTGGATAGGATCTTCTTAAGCTTACACTGTCCAACCTAGTTTAGTTTAAACTTCCTCTTGGATCATGAATAAGGGCTAGAACTAGATTTCCTTCTTGTGAACCCTTGTCTCTCATCTTCTAGTTGAAGTACTCGGCTAATCTCCATTGATAATCATGATCTTCATTCTCCACAGCTTCTCCTTGACAGGTTTCTTGTGTAAGTTAGGATCTCATGAACTATGATGCTTAGATCATCCCTATCTTATTTTGTATGAGCTTTTATACTATTGCCATGCAAATGCAATGTATGAGAGTTTTTATTTTTTCCTCTATGCCATAATTAGTTGATCATTTTGCCTTTTTGTTTTTTTTTTTTTTTTGTATTTTTCATTTTTTTTTTGTTCTTTCTTTTTTTTTTTCTTTTTTAAGATGTCCCATTTAAAGATGAATCAAAAAAAATTAAAGCAAATCAAAAAGTTCAAACTTTTTATTATTGACAAAAGTCCCATCATGAGTACATTAAAGGATAAGCCTAGAAGGTGAAATACAAACTTAAAAGCACAAGACTTGACAGACTCAAAAAGAAAAATTTAATAGAAAACAAACTTAAAAGACTCTAACATAGACTCGGAGGACTTGGATAGGGGCACAATAGCGTTGGCACTCTTCTCAAAATACTAGTTATTGAATGAAGTTTGAGATGGTCGGGTGAGCTTGATGGCTCAAAAAAGGATAGGTGGTGGTGCTAGACTTTGGGTTGGGAGCAATGATGTCTTCATTATTAATGAGATATTGGATTTTATGCTTTAGAGGCTTGCACACATTAGTTTTGTGCCCTGGCCCTTAATATAGTTGCAGTGCTCATTGGCATTATAACCCTTGGGCAAGCAGTTCGGAAAAGGTTGTGGTTCTAAGAGCTTAACCTAATTAGCCTTTAAGGCTTTCTTATAAATGATGTTGAGAGGCATGCCTAGCTCAGAGAAAGTCCTCCTTCTAACCGCATTAGCTGGTGATAAGAGATAGCATTTACCTCCCCTTCTCTTTTGGTATTGGAGTTGGTGGTGTAATTGTTGTTTTTATGATACCTCGAACTAGAGGATTTATCTTTGATTTGTCCCTATTGATTTAAATCCTCGATCTTGGAGGCAATGGCAATGAGAGCTTTGAAGTTGGGGAGGTATTGAGTTTGCAAATGAGCCTGATATTGAGGGAGGAGGTTCTTGACTATGATGTCAATTTGCTCTACTTCAGATGGACAATTCACCATTTGAGCTGCTTTTATCCTCCACCTTGTAAGGAACGCGATGAAGGATTCTCTTGGCCCTTGTTTAGTGGTTTCTAAATCTTAATGAGTGACATCCATCTCGATGTTATAATGGTATTGCTTGACGAAAGCATTACAGATGTCATCCTAAGTATTCTTGTGATTTTGGTCAAGATCTAGTAACCACTTGACAGTTGCTCTAGTTAAAGATTATTGGAATAATTGAGCAAGGAGCTCATCATCTAGACCAAAAGGTCTGATGGTGCCCACATACACCTTGAAATGAGTTTTGGGACACGTGATGCCATTAAACTTGTCCATGACTGGCATTTTAAATTTTGGTGGAACTCATGCATTTGGGAAGGGAGCTAAGGAGTCAACATCTATTATGTCTTTGTGCTTTTTGACATTTTTTAGTGTTCTCTCCATGGCCTCAATTTTCTCCATCAATTTCTTAGTTTCAGGAAAGCTAAAGAAATCTCCACTTTGAAAAGGATTCGTAGTGGGAGAGGAAGTGATTATGTTTAAGTCCACAACAAGAGAGATTGGAGTTTCAAGTGCTTTCCCATTATCGGTGAGATCGATAATGGAAGGAGTAAAAGTAGGGGAATGGCTAGTCCCGGCTTGGGTAGATGCAAGCTCAACATGAGCAAAAGGGAGAGTGACAATGGCATTGGTCATTTCCTTGACCTCATTGATGATGGACTCACATTGGGAGTTGAGGGCATCAGTAAAGATGGTAGATTGGGCATTAAAAGCATTGGTGAAAGTTTCAACTTGGGTCTGAAAAGCGGTGGTGAGTGCAGCGTGAAAAGTTTCATCTTGTTTCTTGAGGAGGCTGGTGAAGAAAGCACTAATGGCATCTTGATCAAAGTTAAAGGTATTGGCCATTAGTACCTTTAAACATAAACAGACAGAAAGAAGGGTAAGAATATAGAATTAAAATGGCATGAATGTGAAGGTGTGTCAGGAAAAGGATTCCCTCCACATGGTTGGTCATCGGGTTTACATGTTGATAAGGTGAGTGTATGAGGTGTTTTAGGGTAACAGTCCACTGATTTGGGTCTTTGAGGTGTTTGAGGGTTTACCTTGTCAAGTTTCCCATGTTATGTATGCATGATCATGACATGATGCGTGCCAAAAAAAAGGTTTCATGAACATGCAAGAATATCGACTATTACGGTACATGGAACCTAGTGTCAATGCTAAGGTGACTACATGCATAAGGGTGAAGGGTGGTTTGATTTAAGAGTCCCTGTCCCACTAGAGCATCGATATACCTAACCACATGTGAGGTAAAGAGCCTCGCATGGGTCCAACAGTACTGATTGCTCGTTACACCATCAAAATGATTGGGGATTCATGGTGGGGTGGAATGCTTTTGCTATCTCCCAACATACTTAAAGAGAGTTATCAAGCCAATGTTACTCACCATCCAAAAGTTTTCCTAAAGCTAAGGTTTAGGCAAGGAGCCTTTATTATGCAAAGTAATGCATAAAAGTCAAATTATATTTAATGAGCCAAAAAGAGATTATTTTGGAAAAATTTAACCAAATATTAATCCTCTTATTTTCCTTTTTTTTTTAAAAAAAGGTGGTAACAGTCCCCAATGGAGTTGCCAACTGTGAGGCCTCACCCGAGCACTGGCCCAGTTTGCTAGAGGGAACCGGGATACTCATTTGGGTTTAGACTCATGATGGAACCATCAAGTTTGGATTGGCTGATTTTGAAAATTGTTTGAGGAGTTGCCACCTTAATTTTATTTAGTTGGGGAAAATATTAAGGAAAAACTCAAATTGACTCAAATTTATTAATTTTTACTTTAATTTGCGCATGGATAAAATTACTAGCCTCAAACTAGGTTGAGGTCGAGGACTGGGTTTTTGGTTTTAAATAATCTAAATTTGGCTCTTAAGTTTTATTTGATTTTGAAAAATTGATTTCATAGATGACATTTATAAGATGATATTAAAGAAAATGCATGAATATGTATAATATGAATGCATGGTGAAAATAAAACATCCACAAATTAATTAAAAAAAGGGGGAAAGAGGATTGATTGGGATTTGGATTTGAGGTTTGGATTTAAATTCCAAATGTGCTTATGTACTCCATTGATTAGGGATCAAAATCCACGTAGTTCATTCCATAATTAAGTGGAGGAGTTTAGGAGTTGATCATATTGATTTTGATTTGGTTCTTTTGAGAGTGAGGGAAAAAACCTAATACCTTTACTTTTGGTGGGCGGAGGATTTATCGGACCGAAGTTCCGTTTTATCATAATCGGATGACTAGATGGATTGGAAGATTAATTGATTAATTAAAATGATTAATTAACTAATTAATATGATGAAAATGATGGATGGATTAATTAATTAAAATGATTAATTAATTAATTTGGAGGAAGGATGAATTAAGAAAAATGATTAACTTGATTTTCGAAAAAAGGAATGATTTTTGAAAAAAAGAATGATTAATTAATTAATTAAAAAGATTAATTAATTAATTAATTGAGTGATTAATTAAAAAAAAGAGTTTTAGTTAATTAAAAAGATTAATTAACTTGTTTAGGGTGAGGTAATCAATTAATTAAAAAGATTTATTAATTAATTAGAGAGTGATTGGAGGGAGAAGTAGAAGAAAAGTTGATAGATAACCATCTATATAAACTTTGGAGGTGTGTTGAAATGGAGGAAATGGTGAGGTATTTATAGGAAAGTGAGTGAGGGTAGTTTGGAAAGTGAAAAAGTGAAAAGACCAAAAGGGTAGAGCTAGAAAAAAGCTAAAAAATCATATTGGGGGGTATTTTAGGGACTGCAAGCGGGCAGTGGGGCTAGCGCCATCGAAGGGCCTGGCAGCGCCACCGCTGTTCTAGGTGGTGCCACCTCTATTCTAGGCGACGCGCTGTAAAGGATGGTGGCGGCACATCCCAAACAGTCAGTGGCGCCGCCAACGCAGTTGATATGGCACTTTTTTTTTTTTTTTTAGAGATTGGTTAGTATGAGTTCAGAGCTGCTAACTGGTTAGCAGGACCATCGTCATAGTTTCGTATAACACGTTAAACTCAATAAGTGCTATTAGATGATGATGGTGTAAAATTAAGGGTTCACATAATTTAGAAGATGCAGTCCTCCTCTCTACCTTAACTACAGTTGTCCTTCCCTGAACCTCCAATGTAGTGTCATCTTGTCCTCACCGCAATCATAGTCTCTTTCTTCATTGCCACTGTAGTTTGAGTCACTACTACAACCTGTGGTGTCACACTTTCAGTAGGTCCCCGAGTCTCCTTTAAAGATTAAGTCTCCCCTTCTATTGTGTTGTAGTGCTCTTGCTACTAGTGGTCCCTCCTAAAGTCTCTTCCTTCTCAACTACATCACCCTCTACTCCCCTCAACAAAGTAGTCTAATACTCTTTCTCAACTAGCCAAACCACCTTTACCAACCACCTGTCAATATTTCTCTCTGGTCCCAAGTGAAATCCCAGCATGATAACTCCTCAACTAGCTACCACCTGATAGCTCTAGCAATGGGTATTATGATTTGCACAGACTCTAAAAAAGAAAAAACTGAGGCCATGTCCTGAGTCTACCCCATTTACTCATGGCCAAATGTCATTCAAACTAAACCCAACAAGTAAACCACTTGACACCAATAGCCTTCAGTCATGAAAGATCTAATTTTTTACCATTGACAGTGTCAAAATATGCCCTCTGGGATAAGCTACAAGTAACCATCCCATTTAATCTTTGATTAATTCTCAATAAGGCATATGCAGACTGAAAAGCAAGGACCAACACCTGAAAATGATCCATCAACCACACTTCTAAGATAACCCAAAACCTAAAACAAACACCCACGAAGTACCCCCAACAGAAAAGGTAAGAATAGACAAAGTTTTCTCACTTAGTGAATAACTAACAAGATAATTCATCTCTCAAAATCTCTAATAAAGCAGTCAAGGCTCATCAGTGCTCTATTCCATTCACCACTCTGGCATCATCCTAATCAACGGACTCATATCTGACACTCAAACAAAAATTAAGGCCTTCATGTTGAGCCTCTGCCCCCCTCACATCTTCCTAGTCACCAGAATCATGGAACTTTTTAATCACAGTGGTCAAATTCATTTTACCATCACCCACCATCATCTAACTTGTGACATCCTGAGACAAGTCCAAAAAACTCTTGAAAAATCTAAGAGATGCCAAACTCTAAGCTCTGGCACCACTAGAGCTACCTCTAGATTGCAGCTAAGCCATACTACTGAACTCCTCCTCAACAACACCAAAATAGAAAATAAGGGCCACCATATTCCAAAACCTAAAGCAACCCCTCGAACTCCTTATAAAGCCACTATGGCAAATATCCCATACCAATCCAAGTTGAGTTTCTCAAACTTTGTAAAGTTTCTCATTCCACAAATGCATGGCCTCCACTCTTATGCATCCATGCAATCATCCATTATAGCCATCATCACAAATCATGCATGGCATAAAAGTCAAATAAAAGGTCTACGAATTCTGAAACATGCATGCATCATCTGTGCACCAGCATCTATGTAATCATGCATAAGCTAAGCCAATAGCTTCACTGACATCTCCTAAAGCTAACCAGTAATTCCTAAAGCTAACCGACACCTCCTAAAGTTGACCAATGTCTCTTTGAGGCTAAATGATATCTTTTCAAATCTAATCAATAAAGTGTAACTTCTAGAGTCCCTTTACTCCCAACAAAGTTCCTTTGAGCCTTCCGAAAAGGCTCAACCCCTTACATTCAGAAGCCCAAGTTTCTTTGGAGTAATCAAAATCTTGTCAAAATCTCTTGAGTTGACTCACCATAAGCTGAGGCTCTCCCTTTATTAAAATCTTGTCAGGATATCTCAAGCCGACTCACCATATGTTGAGGCTCTCCTTTCACTAAATTATTTTGTCCAAAATTCTCTTCCACCCATAAATGTCTAGAAATGATCACCTAGACATCAATGTGGCTCCTTTTTCCATCTCTTTTGTCCAAATCTATCAACTCCACCCATAAATGTCTAAAAATGATCATCTAGACATCTATATGGTTCCATTTTCGACATCTTTTATCCAAATCCATCAATTTCACCCATAAATATCTAAAAATGGTCTCCTAGACATCTATATGGTTTCACTTTCCATATCTTTTACCCAAATTTATCAATTTCATCCATAAATGTCTAGAGACAACAACTTAGACATCTATATGGTTCCACTTTTCACCTTTTTAACCCAAAACATCTTTACCTCTAGTATTAAGGCTAAATAGATAGCCTTGATTGAGATTTATCCAAGTCTTCTTTACCTCCAACATTAATGCCGGACAAATAGCCTTGATTGAGATTTACCTTAGATCATCTTTATCTCTAACATTAAGGCTAGACATATAGCCTTGATTGAAATTCACCAAACCTTCTTTATCTCTAACATTAAGGCTAGACATATAGCCTTGATTGAAATTCACCAAACCTTTTTTGCCCTCTAACATTAAGGCTGGATAGATAGCCTTGATTAAAATTCACCAAACCTTCTTTGTCTTCTTACATTGAGGCCGGATAGATAGCCTTGATTGAAATTCACCAAACCTTCTTTATCTCTAGCATTAAGGCTAGACAGATAACCTTGATTGAAATTCACCAAACCTTCTTTATCTCCAATATTAAGGTCAGACATATAACCTTGATTGAAATTCACCAAACCTTCATTTTCCTCTAATATTAAGGCTGGACAGATAGCCTTGATTGAAATTCACTAAACCTTCTTTGTCCCCTAATATTAAGGCCAGACAGATAGCCTTGATTGAAATTTACTTAACCTTCTTTATCTCCAACATTAAGGTCAAACAGATAGCCTTGATTGAAATTCAACAAACCTTCCTTATAGCTTTGATTTTAAATTCTCCAATATTAAGGCTGAACAGATAGCCTTGATTGAGAGTTACCCAAATCAACTCTACCTTCAACATTAGGGCCAGACAGATGGCCTTAATTGAAAGTCACCAAGACCATTCTTGCATCCAACATCAAGGTTGGACTAATAGCCATTGATAAAACCCCATTTATCCTAGAGGGCCACCTCCCAAAGGACCTAACAAGAATACACAAGCCCAGAGTCTGACATGGCACCTCTTCCCAACGTTCACTATCATTAGAATCACCTTTTGTTCAAAGCTAGTTCTGATGAGGGATCAACTATGAAATCTCAATTTTACACCCTCATCATTCAACTACAACCTTAGTACCTGCTGAGTTTAACATGCTATGTGGAGCCGTTACAGTGGTCTCGCTAACCGATTAGTGGGCGGGGGTTCGAGGGCAGCACCCCCAAAAGAAATTTTTTTTAGCCTCTAATTACATTGCCACCAGACATCTAAATTTCCTAAACTTCATACCAACCAATCTCTAAAAAAAAAAAAAAATAGCTGCCACATCAGCTGTCATACAGCAAGCGTGCAACACCGCATTAGAGCTATGCAGTGCCACACACTCCATCTGCCGCATACCGCAAGGGTCTGATGCAGTGCTGTATAGAGCGCTGCAGCATTCTTATGCCAGTGGACCCTTCCTGCATAGAAAATGACCATTTTACCCCCTAGTCCAATTTTTAGCCCTTTCTAGCCCTACTCCTCATTGTCTTTTCACATTTTTACTACCTAAACTATCCTCAACCCTATTTGCCTATAAATAGGCCCCCCATTTCCTCATTTCTCTTCACCCTTTGAATTTGAGTAGATTGCTATCCTCAAATTCCTCTCTTCTTCTCCCTTCAATCACTCTCTAATTAATTAATTAATCTTTTTAATTAATTAATTATCTCACACAAAACAAGTTAATTAATCTTTTTAATTAACTAAAACTCTTTTTTTTTTAATTAATCACTCAATTAATTAATTAATTAAATTAATTAATCTTTTTAATTAATTAATTAATCACTCTTTTTTCAAAAATCATTCTTTTTTTCAAAAATCAAATTAATACTTTTTCTTAATCCACCCTTTATCCAAAATAATTAATTAATCAATTTAATTAATTAATACATCAATCCATCCATTTCATCACATTAATTAGTTAATTAATCATTTTAATTAATTAATTAATCTTCCAATCAATCCAATCATAAAATTGAACTTTAGTTCGATAAAACCCTCCACCCATCAAAACACCCTAAACCAAAATCAATCTGATCAACTCCTAAACCCCTCCACTTAATTGTGGATCGAACTATGTGTGTTTTGATCCCTATTCAATGGGGCATATAGGCATGTTTGGAATCTAAATCCAAACCTCAAATCCAAATCCCTATAAATTTTCTTTGCACTTTTTAATTAATGTAATTTGTGAATATTTACTTTAATTATTTTACTAATCCCCCATAACCATGCATTCATGTTGTGCCTTATTCTTGTATTTTCTTTAATATCATCTTATAAATGTCATTCATTAAATCAATTTTTTCTAACTCAAATTAAACTTAATAGCCAAATTTAGATTGTTTAAAACCAAAAACCTAGTGCCTATACTCAACCTAGTTCAAGGCTAGTGATTTTATCCTTGGGTAAATTAATTGAAAATTAATGAATTGGAGTCAATTTGGGTTTTCTCCTTAATATTTTCCCAACTAAATAAAATTAAGGTGGCAACTCCTAAAATTATTTTCAAAATCGACCAATCTAAACCCAAGGGTTCCATCATGAGTCTAAACCTGAATGAGTATCTCAATTTCCTCTAACGGATAGGGCCATTGCTTGGGCGAGGCCTCATAGCATCACAATATGCAAAACAGATCAGGTCTTGCGGTTAAGCATTCCTTTTAACAGAGGTTAGGTACTCTTACCCTATTCACAGGCTTATACTAAGTGCACAAGGCCCGATGTGTTACCCTACATCAAAAGGGTATTTATGCTTATTAATAAGCATCAATAAATAAGTTCATATAAGGTTCACAATAAGGAATTCAATGATCACATTATGGATTCAAAATGAAAGATTCACAATAATCGAATGCCATCAAGAAATATCATATCAAATGGGTCAATATTCAATAAGCAATTCTTGCTCATCATGAAATTGGAATATTTCAATGGTACTGGCTTGAACAATAAAGGTTCGAAGAATATGGCACATGTCATATTATATTATTAAGCACATGTCATATTATATTATTAAGCACTCACCTTAGAATTTTTTGCTCTTATTTATGTTTAACTTTGATGCTAGTAGTGCTCCCTGCACTGTTAGATAATGTCCTTATCCTTGTCTTTAGATTCTATACATTTGCATTTCAATTACACATTAATCACTTTTTTGTTATTCATTAGTTTAAATTTAGCTTAACTTGTTAACACTTTCATCTTGTTTATTGTAGTACTAACTTATTACTAATTTTAACACTTTCCTTATTTATTTTCCAAATAGCTAAAAGTATTCACTTTAAGGAAAGATAATTCCTTTCCTCCCACTTTCACATTTCAATTTCATATTACTCAATTATAATCAATTTAAACAATTTCTAATATTTAATGGAATTAATTCTACTTCCACCGTCTAATTTCATACATGAACCTAGTTCATTAAATTTGGGGAAAATCATTTCTATCAATTGAATTTTGAAGTTAACATCATATAAATCATGTTGCACTATTATTAAGCTTAATTCCCCCTTCAACTCCATGAATTCAAGTTTAGTCCCCAATTTGTCTATAAACCCTAGAATTTGGGGAAAACCATTAATTTCTCATCCAATCCTCAAATTGATCATAGAATTAAAAAATTATCATGTTAAAAAGCCTATATCATTAATTAAACATGGAAAACAATTATTAAATCTTGAACTTCCTCTGTTAACCTAAGTTATGTCTTCGAAATTCCAAGTTTTGAAATAAGCTTCTATAATTCCATTTGACACTTTCAAACCAGTATTCTCCATCACAAATAATCTTAGATAACATCAAATAAATTTTAGAACTATCCTTTATACTAAATCTAAGAGAGGTTGAATCTAGTGCTAATGTTCCCTTGCATGTGCTCTTTGCTTCCCTTGCTTGTTTTCACTTGATATACTTCAATTTCTTAAGCCCAATCCCCCTATTTAATCAAAGAACATATAAAAAAACATTTCCTAATTATATAGCTTTTGGTCAAATCATATAAATGGAAGAAAAAGAAGGTTTCTTTAACTATAACACCAAAGTCATGTTTAGAACACATAAAGGAAGAGATTAGCATAAACTCTTACCTTGGAAAGTCTTGTTTTGAATTCTATGGTGGTGGTACAAAATTTAGAGTCTATTTCTCTATTAGGATGTGTTTTTGTGATAGGTTTTGCAAAAATGGAGAAAAATCTTATCGGTTATATATAGAAGATGGATGGTGTTGATTTAATCATCTCTAATCAAATGGCTATAACTTAATTACAATGTATGGCTATGATTTAATCAAGTGAATGGCTAGGATCTCATCTAGATTGATGATGTTCATCACATGGTTTGGAAAGAGCAAAAATGAATGTAGACTTTGGTATAGGAAAAGTGAGAATTCAAGTTGGAAAAGGATTTGTCTTAGTAAAAAATGGTGGCTTCTTAGTCAAATTTTGTGGCTAGCGCATCCTACACCTGTTTAACCATGGTTTGCTATTTTTAACTCTAGTTAAGTGTATTTTCATCTATTCTTTGGCCTTGTGGGCTAGCAATCCAATGGGCTTGGGCTTTAGAGTCCAAAAGCCCATTAACAAATCCATATATGCACATTTCAAACTTGGTAACATAATACATTTTTCATTTCATTTCTTTCACTTTAATATACATATTTCTACCTTTTAATATTACTACACACTCTAGACATTGCTAGGTAAATCTTATTCACTCTATAGTGTATATTTTCTGACCTTTCATTAGCATTGTTTAAGTATGTAAATCATATAGACTCACAAGGTCAAATTGAGTTTGACTTCTATTATACCATTGTAACTTTGAATGAAATCAACTTTCATATCACTATTATCATCTCCCAATGACTTGGGAGATGTTAATGCTCATTTACTAGTACTTTAGATTCACATTTCAAATAAATTATTAACATAGTCACATTAAGTCAAACTCGATTTGACTTTCATTTTATCATAAAAGTGCTTATCAAAATATATTACATTCTTTACTCATTATCACACTATTCATTTAAAATTATTTCTTATGGTATTCTTATAATTCTTAATATGCTAGAAAGGCCTTTGTGAGGCCTCACTTGAGCACCTGTCTGATCTGTTAAAGGGAATCGAAATGCCATTTGGGAAAGAACTCATAAGGAAGCCCTCAGGCTTATCTTTGATAGGCTTGAAAATTATTTCTAGAGTCGCCACCTTAATTTATTTTTATTTGGGAAAATATAAGGAAAAAACCCATTTGACTTCAATTATTATCCAAAGGAAAAAAGATCACTAGCCTCGAAACCAAAGAAGATTCAGGGGGCTAGGCTTTCAGTTTATTTTAACAAAATAAGTTTGGCCAATGAATATAAGAGTGACTTGAAATATATTTCATGAATAAATTAAGATGCATGAATAATTTATAATATATATGATCATTTAATTCATCTATTTCAACAATAAAGTAAAAACATAGTTAAGGTTCAAAATAAGAGAAAGTCAATACTACAAGAAAATCCCAAACTTAGAAGATACCTCCTCTAGCCCTTACGGGTTCTAGGGAAGTCATTTATTTCCCAAACTAAACCTAATATCAAAGTAAAAGAAAGTAAAATAAAAGCAAGTGAAAAAGGTGATAGGGAGAATAGTTGGTTAGTTTTAATTAGATTCAATGCCTGAACCAAGCATGCTTATGTATCCCTTCGAATGGGAATCAAAACCCATGCAGTTCTGCCTTCTTGCGAAGGGGTTAGTTTAGCCTAACCACTTTATCATGTTTTCATTGATTGATTAAAAGAGGGTTGACTTAATTAATTAATCTAATTGATTACCAAGTTGATTAGCTAACAACCTAGATGAATCAATTTAGTTAATTAAATAAAAGATGCAAGGAAATTTAGATAAAAGAAAATTAAAGAAAAAGAAGCTTACCTCAGACAGCGGGCAACAATTGGCCTCGGATGGCATGCGGCGGCTAGCTTAGGATGGCAGGCAATGGCTAACCTTAATGATAGGCAACGGACAACCTCGGATGATAGGCGGTAGCTAGTTTTGGTGAGCGATGGCTAACCTCTGATGGCTAGCAGCGGCTAGCCACTACAAGAAAAACGTGAATTACTGACAAAAAAATATTACTTGGTAAATTTTAATATTTACCAACGGAATACCGACTAAATACAGAAATTACTTTAATTTTTCAATTACTAACTCATTATCGACAAATTACTGACTATAATTTACCGACAGAAATATTCAGTCGGTAAATAAAGTGCTAAAAGGTGGCGCCATATATTACCAACCATATATCAACTACACTTCTGTCACTAACCTAATAAATAATTTGTATGAACAACAATTTCATGGTCAAATATTACCGACTGACTATTTAGTCAGTAATATTAATTTACCGACCAAATATCCTATTGGTAAATAAATTTAAAAAATTAAAGTTAAAAAATTAAAGTTATGTTGGTAAATACTGACTAAAATGTGTCGTCGGTAAATACCGACTAATAGCTTTCAGTCGGTAAGCAAATAAAAAACTAGATATATGAGTTATGTTGATTCATTTTACCAACTAAAATTCGTAGTTGGTAAATACCGACTAAAATGTGTAGTCAGTAAATACTGACCAATATTTTTCGGTCGGTAATCAAATAAAAAACCACATTGATGAGTATTGTTATTTCATTTTCTCGAGTAAAATTTGTAGTCGATAAATACCAACTAATAGTTTTCGATCGGTAAGCAAATAAAAAACCAGATATAAGAGTTATGTAGATTCATTTTACTGACTAAAAAGTGTAGTCGGTAAATACCGACTGAAATGTGTAGTCGGTAAATACCGACCAATTGCCTTCTATCGGTAAGCAAATAAAAAACCAAATATATGACTAATGTTAATTCATTTTACCAACTAAAATATGCAGTCGGTAAATAACAACTAATAGATTTTGGTCAGTAAGCCAATAAGGCAAAATGGAGTATTCTGGTCAATTTTACCGACTACATATGTAGTCGATAAATACCGACTATCAAGGTAGTCGGTAAACACCAACTGCAAAATCAGTTGGTAAATAAATTTGAGAATAATTGATTTTCCACCTCACTGATTGAATATATTATTGGTAATTACCGACTATATATACCGTCAGTAACTTAATTTTTAGTACTATTGATATTTATAAATACCGACTACTATATTAGTTGGTAAATTAAAATAAGTTCAGTACTCTATTTTACCAACTAAATAATTTGTTGGTAAATACTGACAAAATATTCAGTCGGTAATTACATAATGCATTGCCGTCAAACAAAAGTGGAAGGAAAAAATGGAGCGAAATTTTCCCTCCATATTTTTAGCAATAAATATTTATATATATTCTTTATGAATATGACAACATAATAACCAAATATTTAATATATAATATATTAAAATAATTATGTTGAATGAAATATTTAATATAATATATAAATGTATAAATAAATATTTAAAATAGTTATAATAATTAACGATTAAAAATTTAATAAAATATTTAAAATGATTTTTAAAATAATTCAATATAATAATTTCAAATATTAACTAAAATAAAATTAATAATTTTAAAATATATGAGAGTGTAACTTATACTAATCATTTTAATTTTAACTAATAATCATTTTAATTTATATTATTAAAAAATATTTTAATTTAAAAACATACATAAATAAAAATATTAATTATTTTATCATAACAAATTATACACTAATTTGAAAAGGAAATGACACAAAAATGATGGTAGGAAAAAAGATGTCTAATGAAGAGTTGATATAGAACATATTACAGGCAATATTTTAGAAAGTTAATAGTAATAATTAAATAATAGAGAGACCTTATGATATATCAATTTATGATTTCATTTTTCTAAAAATTTATAATTGAAAATTAAAAATCCAAAAAATAATAATATAGTGATGTAGCGGAGCGATCAATTTTAGAGAAAACTTAATGATGTGATGTAAAATGGTATGGATTTAGTGTTATTTCAAGTGCATTTTAGTTGCCTTTTAGGTATATGTTTAGTATATTATAATGCATTTTGTGGTTTATTCCCTTAATATTTATTTTACTAACATTTTCTCAAGATTTCTCCTTAACATGATGGTTTTGAGAGTATTTTATAAGTTTTAGTAGGTTATAGGAGGTATTGGAGGTTCTTAGAAGAGTCAAATATAAAAGGACATCAAATTTTAGAATTCACTGGTGCCGAGTCATCACCAAGTGTGCTGACTCGGTACCAATGGCTGCTATGCCGAGTTGTTAAGTGGAGGATGAGTTGGTGCCAAGTCGGCACACACCAAAAGACAGGATTCTTCACAAACAGTCTGCAATGTTTCAGTCATAACTTCCTCTACACAACTTGGATTGAAACAATTAAGAGGCTATGGAAAGCTGATAAAAAGGCCTACAATTTTCATGAAGACCTCAAAGTCTAATTTTGCCATCTGGATTGTCCAAAATGCCCTTGAAGTTTATGAAGCAATTATTAGGTGACTTTTCACAAAGTGTTGCATTTCTTCACGAAGTATTGCATTCCTTTATGAAATGTTATGACTTTTAACTATTCAAAACCTTTAAATAGTTGAAGTTTTCTCTGTAAAAGACATCTAGGAAATCTAGAAAATCATAATACAAGTAGAGAGTATTGTATTAAGAAGAAAAAGGGAGATCTTACAAGTTTTAGCACTTTCAAGTACAGCAGTTTGGGAAACTATTCTTGCATCAAGGCTTCAAATCTTGAAAAGGGCTAGTAAAAGATTTCTATAACTTTTTCTTTACTTAATCTATTTTATTTCTTTGATGATTGAATGTTTAATTTTCTTTTTATAAAATATCTAACAATGCATCAAGGCTAAAGTACTTATGGTTAAAATTGCAATGCAAATTTAGTCTATGAACTTTATTTTGATATCAATGATGAATTAATTTTATGAACTACATTCTTAATATGCATGAATGATTGATTTGGCTTCAATTAAGTTCTTAATAGTTGTTATATATGCTTGATCACCATATGTAATATGTTAGTTAAGAATTTGCAATGAGAATTGGAATTCTTAATGGAAAAGTAATTGATGTCACTTAAGTGAAAAGATTAATTAGAATCTACTTCTAAAGGGATAAAAAGAATTAACATTGAACTTCATGGTTTTTGTTTACATTTAAATTGACATGAGAGTGTGTGTAAGTCTATTCAAAAATACCTTTAATTGACTTAGAGATAAGCTTTTAAAGATTTCAGGTTAATTCTCCAATCAACTCATTCATAATCTTATTTTATATACATGTTAGAAGTTCATTGATTTATGTTTAAATTGTAATTCTAACCTGTTCTCTTTCTAGAAATTATTTAATAACTATTGATTTATTTAGATATTAGTAATTTGTAGTTAAATTAGTAGCTAATTAGTTACTCAAACTCCAATTATTCCTTGCCTATTCATCTTATTATTTGTTTAGTTAATAATAAATTCATCATTTTTCCCAGTGTTCGACCCCTTACTCATCCTATATTTAGTCATAAGGGCTAGGGTATAATAATTTGCCCACAACACTTAATTACAATCTGTTAATTCACGCACCAATACCGAAAATAATCTATCAAAACCTATTGATTCTAGGAATTCGATGAATTAGGCCTATAATTCCTTGATTTTAAAGAAATACTGAAATAGAAATAAAAGAGTTTATTTATTCAAATTGTTAAAAACCATCAAAGAAAAGAGTTTCGATTTGATATAATATGCACCTCGTAACTCATCTATAATTGAAAGTTTTAGCCTTTCAAATTTCAACTGCGCAGAAGCCTTATCTCTGTAATCCCAAAATTCTTATCTCTGTGATCCCAAAATTATAAAAAACCTGCTCTTTTATTTTATGCCCCGCATTAAGTAGGATATGGCGAGTGACCCTGTATCTAAGAGTCAAATAGGAAGGCAGCCTCTTCCGCTTTAGAAAAAGATATAAGAGCTCTAATATAGTGTTGAAGTATAGAGAGCTCTAACTAGTTAGTTGTTGACTAGCTGGGAGAAATTCTTCTATGCATCAATCTGCAAGAGGGAAGAATTTCTTTTTCTATATGCAATTTCATAAAGGTTTTCTTAAATTTATAGAAGCTGAGAGCATTATTCTCTTTTAAAAAGTTTTAGTAATGCTATTTTCAGCCTTTCTGTGCCCCAACCTTATTTAAAGAGATTGGCTTTATATCTTATAGTACTATGATATCAAAATACTTAAAGAAGCTGAGAGCATTATTTTCTTTAAAAATGTTTTGGTATCGTTATTTGTACCCTTTCTATACCCCGACCTTATTTAAAGAAATTGACTTCGTACCTTATAGTACTATGATATCAAAATGCATAAAGAAGCTGTGAGCATTATTCTCTTTCAAAAAGTTTTGGTATCATTATTTTGAATTTTTTGAGCCCATATCTCATTTAAAAGGATTGTATAATAAACGATCTCGACCTTTTCTAATATTATTATAGTATTAATTAATAATTTAAAAATAACAATAATTAAATAATATTTTAATTAATTATTAAACATATAATTACAATATAAATATAATACAGATTGATGAATTTAATAACATAAAAAAATATAAATTATTATATGAAAAAATAAATAAATATTTCGAATAAGATACTAAATAATTAATAAGATAATAACTAACATAATGTCTAATAGATATATAATAAATAACTAAAACAATCTACAAAAATAATTAAAATATATTTAATAATTAAAGTAAAATCCATAAAATACCGACAATTTAGCAACAATTTAAATGGTCGATAAACCCAAAATATATATACCCATCTAATATGTTCTTCTCTCTCCCCTCCTGTTTTATTCTTCTCCCTAGCTTATTCTCTTCCATCTTCTGCTCCCGTTTCACCATCTGATTTTGTTTGTTTTTTTTATTTTTTTCACCTATCTATCTCTGGTTTTGTTGCCAGATTTTCTTCCTTTGCCGGTGACTTGTGTTTGAGATTTTTTTTTTAAAGATTTTCTGCTTTGTTATCGCCAGCAGTGGGTGTTGGGTATTTGATTTCTTGCGCATTTTGTTCGTGTTTGCCTAAGGTAATTTTTATTTTCATTTTCTTTTCTTAATTCCGAGTATTGATTTGTGTATGCTTTTCTGTAATGGTTTGTTATTTTTCTTCTCTGTAATGGCTTTTCTGTTGGTGGTTTTGGTGTGCTTTTTTCCTTTTTTTTTTTTTTTGTTTGCTGGAATTATCATTTTATAAATTTGGTTGCTTTGGCTTATGGCTTCTGCGTGCGTGGGCTTCTGGCTGGTTGAGAGAGTATGTAGTGAATATCAATTTGGCAATAAGAATATTTAAAGAAAAACCCATTGATATTTGAAAGAGTACTAACTAGTTGTAGGAATAGAAGGGAAGTGAGGATAAAAGAGAAACCCAGATTTTTAAATGAACCCGACTTGGCTTTATTCTCTTTTCTTGTTGTTTTGATTGGTTTAGGTAGGTTTATGCTTAATTGGGAATTGGCCAATTTATATAAAAAAACTAGGTGGAGGTGAGAAATTTCCACCCAATCTGAGATGCAATATGAACTCTGTTTTGTTTATTTAGATCACTCACTCAAGTTGCTTATTAAACATTGGTTGAAATATTCCTAAAATAAATATAATTTATATTGCTATAATTTGCAAGTAGGGAATCAGAGAATTTGCGTACCACGAAAACAGAGAAAATGAAAAGTAGAGCAAACACCCAAATAATAACATGAGCAGGAATTTTGAGACCAAAAACTTTAAACTCAAGATTTTGCAATATTTCGACCATAAGGAGCCCATAAACAATAAGAAGATCAGCATTCACCCAAATTAAAACTACCCTCCATTCTTTTGGAATCGACCACACAAGAACAATAGTTGAAACTAACCAAACAATAATGGGTGGTGTGGTTAGCATCAGTATGAAAAAATTGAGTGGTATATTGAATAACTCTGCAGCTACTATTGCTTTTTTGGCATTAGAATTCACTAGGGTAAAAACTATGCCCATGTGACTCCCTAAACCAGCTCCTATTATGGTAGTTATTAAGTTCTTTTTCTCTTAATTCCATTCTGAATCATCTATAAGATATTTTAGTTTTATACTTTCTAAGATAAAAGGAATTAGTCAATGAATATGAATATAAAACTGAATGCTAATAAGGTCATATGTGTTCTTCTCTCCCCTACTTTTTTAGAAGGGAACTTAAATAAAACAATTACTTGAATGGATTTGCCTAGGATAAATATATACCAGGGGATGATTCAATACATCTAATTAGTCAGTTGTTGGTTACTTGGTTTCATCAAGGAAACCAGAAAGGCTCAAGGTAGATTTTGCAATACTCACATAATAGTAAAAAGAACCAAAATATACACCCACATTTTCCTATACACCCACATTTTCCTCAACTAGGAGACCCAAGTAAGGCAAAACACAAACAATAAGCTCCTGTTATGGTGAAAAGTGTACATACAACCATATCATGTGTTGATCACTTTATTAGAGTGGATATTACATAATTCTTATTCTTTTGTTTAATAAGTACCATGAATAACCTGGATCAATGATCCCATGTCTAGGGTTTTCCAGTCCTGCAAGATGAAATTAAAAGATGCAAATTCTTGCTTCAAAACTCAAAGAGGAAAAATCCTAACACATTAGTCCTATGCAACACCTAGAAAATTTTATGAACCCATTAAAATACCTTTCAGGGCAAAAGTAATCTACCTAAAATTCTCATACTGAGGTCCAATTAAAGAAACTGCAGTAGTAAATTCTAAACCTAAATGAAGCCCTTTCTAGCATTTAGGGAGCTTTGCACCGAGTTGCAAAGCTCCTAAATTAGGAAAAAGAATAAGCTAAACTAACATTTGTTTGCCAATTCACAGTTCTGCAGTTTAAGATTCCTCCAAATTTATTAAGCTATACATTTTACAATGCTAAAAAGACTGACCATTCTATCATCTTCAATATGTGGTCAAATTTACTTTTAATTTTTATCTGCTTCAAATGGTAACTAACACCTTTTGCCTTACCAAATACTACCAATTTTAGTTTCATTGCGTATTAATCTTAATATATTTACCAATTCTACAATTATGTATGTACAAATTATAGAAATACATGCAACAAGTATTACGGCCTAATTTTGAAATAGAATTTGAATGCTAGAAATGGATTATTCATTCAAATTTCAAACTAACCAAGAGGATGTCACTATCTCTCTCTCTCACCCCACTAAATTAAAGCATGTAAAGCCCTAATAAATATTTGTGTATGATTACTGATAACAACTATCAGCGGGGAACGGTGGTGCTTTCTTTTTAGTTGACTAGTCTCACAAACATCACATTGGTGGTACTACTCATGTTTGTTGGACATACATATTATTATTAATGGATCCTTTAAAACTTCCGCGCAATTCAAAAATAATTTTTCTCAAATATATGCTCTAATCCCTCAACCCCCATTTATATTATACTTACATCAAGAAGGTACAATTATTTTTGGCAATATATATATATGTTTGTCTACACATACTTTTGTTTTAAATAGATGAATTGAACACCTCTTATTTTGCTATGAATATTTCAATTTTCTGATTCAAAATTGAGAATCAAAAAATCTCTCACTATAATTTTTTTTTTTTTCAAATCTCATTAGAATGCAATTGTTGGATTTAGATATATTGTTATCTTTATTTATAATAATGATTTTTTAATTTCATATATTATGTTTGTTATATTTTAGTAAATTATGCAATTTAAATTATGACTTCTTTAGAATGTATTTCCTTTATATTTGTATTTATAGTTTAGAATTGATTTCAATTTTATTTATTTAAGGCTAATTTCTTAATCATATTCCAGGAAAGTTGTTGCTTTAGACAGACATGTGCAAATGACTAATTATCAATTATTCACATCTGATTTTTTTTATTTATTGATTTTTAAATTATTATTAAAATTTGGAAAAAATTTTAAATCCAAAAGTATAATTTTTTAAGTAAAAAAAAATGAATTCCATGTGCTGGGCTTCAATTATATATATATATATATATATATATATATATATATATATATATATATATATATATATATATATATATGTATGTATGTATGTATGTATGTATGTATGTATGTATGTATGTATTTTCCTGTTAGCCTCTTATATATTCTTTCCTTGTAATGGGCTAAAGGGTCCTCTATATATATATATATATATATATATATATATATATATATATATATATATATATATATATATATATATATATATATATATATATATATGTATGTATGTATGTATGGATGTATGTATTTTCTTGTTAGCCTCTTATATATTCTTTCCTTGTAATGGGCTAAAGGGTCCTATAAATCAAGGGTTACAATGGTTATTTCCTTGAGGAAATTCTGAAATTCCACTAATCTGTCAGTTTGTTTTGTCAATTAATTTTCACTATTGAGGCCAGTGTTGTTTTCCATTCCAGCTGGCTGCATATAAATTTTGTCTACTTGGGACCCCATGGCCCTACTTTTTTTGACCTGCCCTTCTACTATTATTAGTCTTTGATTTGTTAAAAAAAAAATTATATACAAGTTGGTGTATTCACTATACTTAGTAGAATAAATATTCAGAACTTGTTGCAATTCTAACTTTTTATTTTTTTAACATGACATATTTTGATTATATAAATTAGATTTGTGTTTAATTAATTATTATAATTATTTTCAAAGAAAATTATTATGTACCTTGAAATATTTAATGATATTGCGATGTCGAATGTGTTCTTCTCATATAAATATCTAAACTAACATATTTATAACAATGCATCTTTCTTCATTCTTTACCAGCAGTTTGTTGATCCATGAGCATAACAGCTTAAAGCTTCATTAACACGGAAAATAATGTGATGTTTTATTTTATTTATGTTATTATAGGGCATTTAATAAGTATGAATTTGAAGATGTGAGAAAACTTCCTGCTGAGCTTTGTGCCCGCATTCATACACAGGTAACTAGAAAGTAAAATTGCTTAGGCTTATTTTCTGCTAATGTTGATACAAGTATGAATCATTTGGGCATGAAATGTTATTGTAGTACATGTAGTAGGCATTGTCATGCGCAATGAATGGCATATTTCTATGGTGATTTTCAGAACTTGTTGCAATTTGACTTTATGAATTGCCCATTTGTTCTTCTCCTCGCCTTCTTGCTTAGGTGAATTGCCCAGTTAATACACATGTAACTAATTAACTTTTTATTTCAAAATATGTAACTAATTAACTTAATTACCTACTATCTTTTCTATTCTATGATCAAATTTTTCTCATCCCCTATGTCATATGCTTCACCATGTTTAGATATTTAGTTTTTTTTTTCTTTTTTAACTTTGGTGCATCCCTAAGTAAACACAAGAACAAAAAAAATGAGAGGTGATCGTCAATGGATGTACAAGAGGCTTAATGTTGATGGCACCATTAACAATGAGTTTGTTGATGGTGTTGAAACCTTTGTTACTTTTGCTTGTAATCATTCAAGTATGCGAGATGTGACTGAGATAAGGTGTCCTTGTAAGAAGTGTCACAATCGAAAGTACCAAACGCTTGAAGACGTGAGATTGCACCTTTTCAGAAAAGGATTCATTCTAAATTATTATGAATGGAATCGACATGGAGAACCATATAGGAGTGCAAAATCAGAGCATTCTAAATGCTTTGTATCTGCAAATGTGGATACACAAGCACTAAATAGATATCGACAGATGATTCTTCATGCAGCTGGGCCTGATTTTTATACATAATACATGGATGAAGAACCTAATCTAGCTGCACAAAAATTCTTCGATATGCTTAATGCAGTCGATGAACAATTATGGGATGGGTGCAATAAACACTCCCAATTGTCAGTTGTGGCACAATTGTTGCATATGCTCTCATGTGGACTATTAGTGATTTTCCTGCTAATGCAATGCTTTCAGGTTGGAGCACAGCTAGGAAACTTGCTTGTCCTTATTGTATGGAACCTTCACAAGCATTTACACTAAGCCATGGTCGAAAGACAACTTGGTTTGATAATCACCGTAAATTTCTTCCTGAGGATCATCCTTTCAGACGTAACAAAAATTGGTTCTTGAAAAATAGAATGGAGAATTCACAAGCACCACCCATTAAGAATGGTCATCAAATTTTGCAGGAATTAAATGAATTAGGATTGAGGAAAGTGATTGAACTTAATGCTAAAGAGATTAATGGTCCAATTTGTAAGAATTGTGGCTGGAAGAAAAAAAGTATATTATGGGATCTGCCATACTGGAGTTCAAATCTCATTAGACATAATCTAGATATGATGCATATTGAGAAGAATGTATCTGAAAATGTTTTTAATATTATACTTAATATCGAGGGGAAAACTAAAGATAATGAGAAGGCAAGGAAGACATGAAGGAGTTGTGTTAAAGGCCTAAGTTACAAAAAAAATGCAACTACAAGGAAATATCCGAAAGCATGCTACACATTAGATAAACCTAAGAAACAAGTTTTGTTTGAATGGGTTAAAAATCTTAAATTTCCCGATGGTTATGCTTCCAATATGGGGCAGTGTGTAGACATGAGAAAATTGAAGATGTTTGGGATGAAGAGCCACAATTGCCATGTGTTTATGCAGAGGTTAATTCCCACAGCATTTCGTGAGCTCTTGCCTGCAAATGTGTGGTCAGCTCTCACCGAGTTAAGCCTTTTTTTCAAAGATTTATCTTCAACCACAATTACAGTGGGGGATATGGAGAGACTTGAAAGAGATATTTCATTTATTATTTGTAAATTAGAGCGAATTTTCCCTTCTAGTTTTTTTGACTCTATGGAACATCTTCCAGTACACTTGCTTTATGAGGCTAAAATTGCTAGTCCGGTTCATTATAGCTGGATGTATCCTTTTGAAAGGTAAAATAATTACTCTCAAAATGAATATTTCTTTATTTAAAACTGATTACTTATATAAGCTTATTCATGCATCTTTATATAGATTTCTTGTTGCTTGAAAAAGAATGTAACTAATACAGTGAAAGTGGAAGGTTCAATTTGTAATGCATATTTAGTGGAGGAAGCATCAAATTTTTGTTCATATTATTTTGAGCCCCATGTTTACACAAGAATGCAAAAAGTGCCTCGAAATGGTGATGGTAGGGATGTTGAAGAGATAGAAGGGAATCTTTCAATATTTAAACATCCTGGTCGAGCATATGGACTATAAAAAAAAAAGGATATTATCTGACACTGAATATAAAGCAGTGCATAATTACATTTTGTTGAATTGTGAGGAGGTCGATCCGTATGTTGGGTAAGTGTGTTGAAAAGTAAAACAATATCAATTTTCCTTAAAAAATTTATCTAAAATATTTATTATCTTATTTTGAAATAGATTATACATTGATGAAGTGAAAAAAGCATCACCTTACATCACTGATGCCGAGCTTGATCGTATGCTTGATGACCATTTTGTCATCTGGTTTGAGAAATATATAAGTAATAAAACATATATACGTGCTAAACTTTTGTTTTCATAATAGGCATGTGATAAGGTATTAAACTTTTTGTTTCATAATAGGCACATGATAACTTCATCGACAATGAGTTCATCAAAGATCTTGCAAAAGGCCCATTACATACTGTGGAATCATTCCCTATGTATTTCGTTAATGGTTTCAAATTTCATACAGAATCACATGGTTCGATTAGGTCCACTTCAAATAGTGGAGTTTGTATTAAGGGCACAAATTACAGCGAGTCTGAGAGTGATTGCTACGGACGCTTAATAGAGATTCTACGGTTGGAATATCCAAGGCTCCCAATTAAGCGCACTATTCTATTCAAGTGTGACTGGTTTGATCCTACTAGTAATGTTGGGATCAAGGTTCATAAACAATACCCTTTAGTAGATGTCAATCGCAAGCGCAAACTAAACAAGTATGATCCGTTTATTCTTGCAATGCAAGCAGCACAGGTATATTATGTTCCTTATCGTAGCTTAAGGTGAGACAAGTGTGACTGGTGGGCAGTTTGCAAAGTTAAAGCTAGGCATGTTATGGATGTTCCTATAACTATTGAGAAAACAGTAGATGCTACCACAGCATTCCAAGAAGATGAGCCGGTCAGTTTGCAGCTTATTAAAACATCTATAAGCATCAATTAATCTAGTTCGTTATATGATATAGATGGAGTACTTGTTGATTTAGGAGATGATGAAGCTGAGCTTTCAGATGATCCTATACTATAGATAAAATCAGAAGTTTAAGATGAATGTGAAACTGAAGATGAATTTGAGGAAGATAGTGATAGTGATTAGTTTGGACAATATTTAATTTGTATTTAATTTATTGCATATGATGGATTATTTAGATTTTAATAGTGATGAATGAATGTTTGGTTATTATTTATTTTAATGATTTTATTCATTATTATGTGCTTTTATTTAATAAATGTGCTATTTTATTATTTTGCTTTTATAATAAGGATCTAACTATTTATCATTGCATTTCATGTAGGTTGACTATTGAGATGGGTAGAAAATGGGACCCCAACAATAGACAATTGGTTAGGAATAATTCAGCTGAATCTCGACCTTCTGGTGGGTCTACACATTCAGATTCACATACACATCCTTCACAGTCGGTGACACCTTAACCTGCTACTGCCACAATCCTATCACCTGTGCCACCTCCACCTCAACCTGCTACTGCCACTACCCTATCATTGGTACCACCTCTACCTCAACCACCGCCTCAACTTGCTACTACTGCAATCCTATCACCGGTGCCTCCTCCACCTCAGCCTTCTACTGCCATGGCCTCATCATTGGTACCACCTCCATCTCAACAACCACCTCAACCTGCTACTACCATGACACAATTATCGGTACCACCACCTCAAGAAGTACCTTAACCTACTACTATGATAACACAATCCTCACCATTATCACCATCGAGATCGCCATCTCCATCTGCTATGCATATAGCTCCTTATTCACAATCTCAACCTTCACAGGCAGATGGACAGTCGGTAGGACCAACAACAGGTGCTTCTGTTGCTCATTCTAGCTCTACTTCTACACAAGGCCAATTATTGTCACCTTATGCGGTCAAAAGCAAGTAATATACATTAATTTTGACAAGTAATTATTAATTGCTATTGGTTTATATTAGATATTAAATAAAATACTTCACTTTATTAGGCTTGATGATTACTTTGTGTGATGTGATGATGTGGGATTGCGGTGATGTGTGGTTATGGTGATGTGTGATTGTGGTGATGTGTGATTGAGTTGATGTGATAATTGAAGTGTTTAATAGGAAATTGAACCATTTTGTAGGGGGAATATGTTGATTTTACAGGGGAGATTCTATTGGATTTTTAGTAAAATGCTTGGTTTGATTTACAAGTGTGTTTAATTACTAATTTGTAACATTTTTTTTATTACTTGCTAATGTATGCAACTTTATTTATGTAAAAATTACATGATAGTATGTTCTTATAAATAATTTAATGGGTTTTAAGTTTGGAGCCTTATGGGACGTGTTCATGAACAATTAGAAAGATCTTTGAGGAGGGTGTCGATGAAGAGGAAGTGAAAGTTGTCCAATGGAAAACTATTAGTGAGTTAAAGAAGAAATTTTATTAGGAGGAATTTCAGGTATTTAACTCATTTTTTTATTTCATATAAATTCTTTATGTTAGATTGAATAATTTAAAAAATTCCATTATTCATATATTTTGGGCAGAAAGCATGCATCTGAATGAAGCATTAGATGCACTAATCCATGCAGCATGGAAGGTGAAAGCTGCAATTCGGTATAAGGACATGATGTGTGAGATCAAAAAAGCTGGAAAGAAGCCAAAATTTGTGAATGAAGAAGTGTGGGATAGATGGCAGGGCCATTGGAATAAACTAGAAGTGAAAGAATGGTCTGAGCAATATTCGAAAAATAGAATGTCACATTCCAGTGATGGATCTAGACCATCAACTCACACTAAAGACACTGCTATCCTTTATAAGCATGGGAAACGACTTGTAATTGTTTATTGAATTTTATTTTAGTAATATATATATCTTTTTTTTTGTTTCCGTATATGTTAATATGCAACTATAGTTTTTTTTTATATATGAAATTATTTTTTTTATGATTTGAATTGTCTTTATTTTTTAGGCTGAAAAACTAGACCGATAACCCACTACTACAGAGTTATTTGTTCACACTCATACAAAGAAAAGGGATAGTCAAACTTTTATCGACCAGAGATCAAAAGCTGTTCATGTACGTTTTACTTAATTACTGTAAATAATATCTATATTACACTTTTTTGATCTATTTGTATTGATATTGTTATCCTTTTTTTATATTTTTTTTTAAGGATGCTATTGAGACTAGACAAGAACAAATGACCCAGTCAAATGAGACAATAGATAAAAATAGGCTGTATTTGGATGTAGTTGGTGGATGAAAAAGAAATCAAATTTATGGTCTTGGATCTTAGAGGCCAGAATATTACTCATCATCTAGTGCCTCTACTTCAAGGACAAGCCACACTTGTGAGCAACATACTGTTGAAATTCAGCAACTACAAGAGCAACTTTCACAGTAGGTTCAGCAGGTTAGTAAGCAGGCTCAGAGGATGACAGAGCAGGATAGGGTGATTTAAGAGTTGCGGGACCTTACATGAGATTTGGCAAATCAAATGAGTACCCTAATTGCTTCTCAGTGTCCTCCAGCTCGTCCTGATTCTCAACTTCCTCTAGATTCACATAATTCTCAGCATGATGGTGACAGAGATGATGATCTCTTCTCTACACAGTAGTTTATCTATTTTGGACATTTTATTTTATATTGGATTTTAATTACTATACAATTATTACTTTATTTTTATTATCTGTATGGAATTTTTATATATATCTATGAATTAAAATGTTGACTTTCATATTTATGATATCATTAGTTTTATATATATATATATATAAAACTAATGATATCATAAATATGAAAGTCAACATTTTAATTCATAGATATATATAAAAATTCCATACAGATAATAAAAATAAAGTAATAACAGTAGTTTATCTATTTTGGACATTTTATTTTCTATTGGATTTTAATTACTATACAATTATTACTTTATTTTTATTATCTGTATGGAATTTTTATATATATCTATGAATTAAAATGTTGACTTTCATATTTATGATATCATTAGTTTTATATATATATATATATATATATATATATATATATATATATATATATATATATATATATATATATATATATATATATATATATATATATATATATATATATATATATATATATATATATATATATATATATATATATATATATTATAAATGTTTTATTATTTATATTTTATTTAAAATTGGATTAATAATAGCTAAAAAGAATAATAATATTTTGCTGACAAATTATTGACTGTATGGAAATAAAATTACCTACTAAGAGGTTTTGTTAGATAATTTACCAATTGATTTTCTGATAATTTATTTCGACAAATATAGCTGTTGGAAAATTTACCTACTGTTTACCGACAAAAATATTTAAACGGTAAAATTTTCCCTCCAAAAAATTATCAATTTACCGACTGAATATCAATTGGTAAAAATATTTCCCTGCCAATATTTTTTATATTTACCGACCCAAACATATTAATTACCGACGGAAAATATAGTCGGAGAAACTTAACGACAAAATAATTTACTAATTTACCGACCAAAAATATATTTTACTGACTATATTTTTAGTCGGTAATTTATTGAGCCGACTACTTTTTACAAATTTACCGACAAAAATAAGACAATATAGTGACAAAAATATCAGTCGGTATTTACCGACTATATTATATTTCATCGGCATTTTTTTTAACCGATAATGAAAATACCAACTAAATAGTTTTGTCGATATTTGGTCAGTAAGTTTAAATACCGACTAATTTTCTATGTTTACCAATAAAAAAGTTAGTCGGTATTATGCTTTTTTTTTTTTTGTAGTGAGCTTTGGATTGCAGGCAGCAACTAGCCTTAGATGGTAGGCAGCAGCTAGCCTCAAACTAGAAAAACAAGCCTTGGGCAATAGACTTACCTCGAACAAGCAGGCAAAAAGTGTCACGACCCATCTTTTAAGCCATGATGATCCTAGAGTTCAAGGAGACATAAGGTCACCGAAACCCGTAGAACCCACTTCACTTACAATCAATTAACATTCATCACATTAAACTATATCCCAAGATCGTAGCCTAATTACTTTTCCTTGTTACCTATAACCTCAATTGCAAACACAATATGAATAACCTTTTAAAATTGAATCTCATATCATTAATTAAATATTCACTACATTATATATTTTACAATAACAATTGTAATGCCATTCATATTACATATACATCTTATGATTTATTAGTGTTAACCCTTCAATAACCATGGAGCTCTAACAGTAGTCTTCATATTCGGGAATGACAACAGTCAAACTTAGCGGAGCAACTTCCAAGCAAAAAATAGGTCTTAGAGTTTACCTTGCTAACTCATTGACTGTACCTAAAAAATTTAAACCACTAAAATATGAGACATAGCTCAATGAGTACATAATAATATAATATGTCTTGTATTATATGCTTTGAACCTTGATTATTCAAACCGTAATCGTTAAAACATTCCAATGCCTTGATAAACTTGAACGGCTCATTGACTATTGAACCATTTGTTATAACAATTCTTGATTCATTGATAAGCTTGAATTGTTTGTTAAACATTCTTGATTTCTTGATAAGCTTAAATTACTTATTGAATATTGAACCGCTGATATGATGCTTCTGAATGATCATTGACTATTATGAACCTTATATGAACTTTCCTATTGAATACCTATTGATAAGTAGAAATCCTCTTTCTGATGTGGGGAAATACATCAGGCCTTATGCACTTGGTTATGCCTACGGGTAGGGTGAGAGTATCCAACCTCTGTTAGGGGGGAATGACTAACCGTAAGACCTGATCAGTCTTATGTAATGTGATATGGGTGAGTGAGCAAGGCTTAGGCCGCCACTCTTAAATTGATATGTGTGGGAAGTATCTCTATCACGACTCACCTTTTTAAGCCATGACAGTCCTAAGGTATGGGTGGCCATAAGGGCACCGAAAACCTATAGAACCCATTTAACAAAAAATCTTTATCATCCATCACACTAAACCATATCCTAAGATCGTAACCTAATTATATTACCTGTTACCCATAATATCATTTACATACATAACTTGTAAAACTTCTAAAATTGTATTTTGTATTATTAACCTGATGTTCAATAGTTCATACATCATTACAATAACAATTACAATACCATTTATATTACATGTACATCCTATAACATATTAGTACTAACTTTTCAATAACCATGGGGCACAAATAATAACCTTCATAATCGGGAATGACAACACTCAAACTTAGCAAAGCAACTTCCAAGCAGAAGAATAGGGCTTAGAGTTTACCTTACTAACTCATTAACTATACCTGAAAAATTTTAAACCACTAAAGTATAAGACATAACTCAGTGAGTACATAATAATACAATACATATGATGAGTATAAAGATAAATTTCAGGAAGGCTCTTTGTAACAATGGAATGTTTTTAATCAATATCATAATTATGGTTCAATTTCTCATTTAAAAGGGAAATAATATCTTAATAGAAATATCACTTTCTTGAGAGCAGGATGATTCCCACACGTATCAACTTAAGAGTGGTGGTCTAAGCCTTACTCACTCACACATTTCACATTACGTAAGACTAATCAGGTCTTACGCTTAGGCATTCCCCCCTAACAAAGTTTGGGTATCTTGCCCTACCCTTAGGCATAACTAAGTGCACAAGGCCTGATGTATTAACCCACATCAAAAAGGGGATTTCTACTTATCAATAGATATTGAATAAAAAGTTCATATAAGGTTTATGTCAAGGTATTCAATAAATATAGTGTGACTTCAATAACCAAGGATTATCAAGAAGTATCATGTCAATTGATTCAGTATTCAAAGGATAGTTCAAGCTTATCAGGGAATCAAGAAGCATTATAACAAATGATTCAATATTGATGAGCAAGTCAGCTTATCAAGGAATTGGAATACTTTTAACAATAAGGTTTTCAAGCAAATAACATAAAACATATTATATTATTAAGCACTCACCTTGAACTCCTTCGCTCCTATTTACATTTGACTCTGATACAAGTGGTGCTCCTCGCACTCTTGGACACTATCCTTGTTCTTGTCTTTCGACTCTACACATTGCATTTCAATCACATATTACTCACTTCTTTGTTATAACACTTGTCCAATTTATCTTAATTTATTAACATTTCTATCTTTTTTCTTAAAGCACAATCTATCACTTTTAAAGTTAAGATATTCTATACATATACTTGTTACTACACTTAACACTTCTCTAGTTGTTTCCCAATAGCTCACTTAAAAAGAATAGTTCCCTTTCTTCCAATTTCACATTTCAACCTTCATATCATTCAAGTAAAGTCAATTAAGCAATTTCCACCAATAATTTCATAAATTCAAATTATCCACAATATCATATGATCAAATGTTCTAACCAGGACCTTCAATACACTAATCCTATCCGCTATTTTCATTCCTCATTATCAAACTAATACTCAACTAATTTAATTCAATCAATTCCAATCTCAACGTCTCACTTTAGTCTTTCAATTTAATCACCAATAATATTCAATAATCATATAAATAACAATTAACTCAACTCAATTATCCAATTTAACTAATTATTTTCAATAAACTATTTACCTAAATTCTTACAAATAATTTCATATTTCACTATCTATACACAATTAGGAGTTGAGATCTATACCATATGACTCAGTTTAATGAGTCAGAGCTTCTGTTTTAATGAGTCAGAGCTTCTGTCCGAAATCACCAACTTTAGGGGTCATCAGAATCTGGTCGCCGAAAAATCTCAACAACGACCAAATCATGATCCGAGGATATCAACAGTTAGCATACGATGTAAGGAGTCCAAATATACCCTTACTTTCTCACACTTGCTGTTGTTCTACCAAAAAAGACTTTAAAAATTTTGGTGGCTCAATCTCTGATATGCTCCTCCGGTCATCCTCAACTAATGAGCTAGGTATCAAATTGAAGCTCGTGATGAGCCCATTCCATTGTCACCAAAACTACCCTCATCTACCGTTGAAATCGCCAGAAATTGTAGCTCAAACTTTCAACACTGGCAAAGATTATCCTTGTGTGTGTGCCGCCATTCGCCGCCCTTTCCCGTCGCGGTTGCTTCCCTTGTGGTCACCGGTGGTCGAGAAGTGGCTGGGAGGTGGCGATGTAGCCCACCGCCAACCAGAGGTCCTCCCACAACTTGCTCTCTCTCTGCCGGTCTCTCTTCCTCTGCTCTCACCCTAATTTTGTTCTCTGTTTCTCTCTTCTTTTTTTTTTTTTTCATTTTCTATCTATAAACATATACATATATGATATCTTTTTCTCATTTTATATACATAAAATCTTAATAATTTATATAATATATTCTATTATTATCATTACAATTTTTTTATCATCATTATTATTATTATTATTATTATTATTATTATTATTATTATTATTATTATTATTATTATTATTATTATTATTATTATCACCCATAAAAATTACATTTTTTTTTCACAATACTTTCAAAATCAAAAATAATAAATTTATATGAAAATATTTTCTTAAATTATATTTATTTTTATCACAAACATCACTATTAATAATATTCTTATTATTTTCATACTCATTTTTAAATTAGCTACTTAATTTCTTAAAATATTTCTATTCTTTAACATATTGAAAAATAATCAAATTTCTTATTAAAATGAAAATTTATAAACTACGGAAAATCGGGTTGTTACATTCTATCCCCTTAAAGAAAATTTGTCACCAAATTTTCAAAAACAAAGAGTTCACTTTAACAGACTTGAGTATTTATATGATCTACCTTATGTTTCTAACCAAAAGAATTATAATCACTTTCATTTATTTCAATTCATTGCCTACTAACTTCATTTCTTATCATTAACTATATATTATCCCTATTCCAGATACCTTCTTCAAATTACATATCTTGTTTCTCTAAGCCTCATGACTAATCTTTAACTCTTATCCAATTCAACTATATTTATGCACATCTCACTTTTTACCTTGCCTAATCTCTTTTACTAATCATTAACCTTCATAATAACAATTAATCTATAACTCCAAAATTACTAAGAGCATTTATACATCCTTTATATCTCTTCGATTTCTAATTTCACCTCAATTTTATTGCAATCTTAAATATACCTCTTGTCATAGATTTATTAATATCTAATTCACATATCAACAATTGAATCATAACTCCCATTTCGCTAATTATCATAACTCCAAAATTATCATATTTTTAATATACATGTACACTGATGGCCTTTTCTAATTTTGATTAACTTTAAATTTAATACTCTATAACCATAGTCTTTATATAATTGGGATTTACTCCATTCTTATACTATCATTTAACAAATTTTTTTCTTACTCATTATGTCTTATATATATATATATATATATATATATATATATATATATCCGTTACACTTCTTATACCTGCTTATCTCTAAACAACAATCTTATCTCAACTTATCTTAAACATCTTATTAACAACTATTTTACACATTATATCGTTAAAAGAATTATACTTTCACCACTACTCCATAGTTTTAAATCAAGTCCTTATAGTCATATAAAATTTCAATCCAATATTTATATTATTAAACTTACTATCATATTAATCAACTTAATCACTTCAAATACAATCTTCACATTATCTCCAAAATAACTTCTACCTTTCAATATCACATGCATCTCTTTATCAAGAACATATCAATTATCATAAGAATATTCAAATTATTAAATCACAAAAAATCTATTAATACACTTCTCATTCCATTCCTAAAATACCATTGATTTATACTCTATAATTCATATGTAATTTTATCTTAACTATATCAACTTTAAACACATCAAGTAATATAATTGATCTATCAAAATAAAGTAAACATATTTAAATACACAACCACAATACACACAAACACCATCACTTTAAGAAAACATGATAAGCATATATTAAAATTCGTTTGAGATAGAACAACTCTTCCAGGATGATCTTGTCTAAGTCGTAATTGAGGAGGCATTGCGGCACAAGCGAAGAACGTATAAAGGCCAAATCAAAGCACGAGTTTCTAGTCTATACTTAGAGAAACTAGAACATTAGCAACAAAGAATTCTATGCTCTATAGTTTACTTAGTCTAATACGCTCTTAACTTATAAAAGCTTGTCCTTTATCTTAACTTATTTAATTCTATCTCTGAATTAATTTAATCTCATCATAGAACCTTCTCTTAGATAAGATTTGCCTAATCAATTGACCTCATAAACTCTTTTATTTCATAACTTTTATTTCCCTTAGTTTGTTTTAGTTCATATTTCATATATCCTAGCATTTCCTCATATACTCATTCTCTTATCCTCCACTATTTTTACTTTTCTACATCTCCTTTACTTTGCTTGACCCCATTCAAATTGACCACTTCTATTTAATACATAATCCTCCTATTTCATACCTTTCTTAATTAACAGATGTTTCTACCATTGTGAATTCATCCTCAATATAAGATATTCATCAAAATCAATCATACTTGTACACTGGTTTACTCTTAGCTTAAATCTACTCTTTTTTTTTTTTCTTAGAGACTATTTTGTCACCATACATTTCTTCTTATAGTCATCAACTCCATACATTTTTCTTTTAAAATGATTCACGATCAAATCACGTTCCATTTTGGTCCTCTATTGCCCTCATCACTTTATTCTCTTAGTGACTTAAAAACTTCTCTATTATATATACCCGATTGCCTTTCTTACAAATCACCTTAGCACATACACAATTAATTACTTCTTTCTTTAGATACGAGTTGACCTTCCTTTAATTCATTTTAGATTAATATTCTTCCTTTAGTTGTACCCAACATCCTCATACATAACAAATCTCCAAATCTCTACCTTCTTATTGCTTTAATTCATAGGATAGCGTCTAAACCACAATTTTGATAGTACCCTCTTTAACTCATCTCACAAACATCTCATTATGTAATATCCATGTAAATCTTTTATAGTCCCATTTAACCATTGTTAAAGATCATCTTTCATTTCATAACCTTGATGGTTTGTAACTTCTAACAATTCACATCTCATTCATAACCTTTAATAAATTTACATCTCATTCACCAATATCTTATGTTATTTAACCCTTTGCTTACACATATCATAAACTCATTCATTATGAACTAAACATTTTTCTATGGCATAATCAAGAAAACACATACAATATTGCTAATCAACTTATATTCTTAATGATCCTATTATAGGAACACAATGAGAAAATTTATGAAAACACTAAGTAGAGACTTACACGGCTAGATCCACAGTTGGAATTCCAGTCATGCCAACCTAAGATCTAAACTTAAGAGCCACACGGGTGAGACTTCAGCTGTGTCTCCACCCGTGGGAGGCTACTGGATGGATTTCCTTTTTATCCTTATCACACGGCTATAATTCCACCCGTGTGTTCACCCGTGGCTTCCCACTTCCTCTAACGTTTTGGCTTGAAACTTATCATATTTGGCATTCCCACTTAGTTATAACTTCTCATTTGTTTAAGAATCAATTTCTAATTAGAGAACTCCAATCTTTGTTTAAAATAAAACCCTTATTCTCTCACTATCATTATGCCATTACACTTACTACTTACACATATCACTATTCATATCCCATAAAATCACATTTAGATTTTTCACTTAATAACATTTAGCTAATAGCAGTGATGTGAATACTTCATAAGTGTAAAAGAATTCAGTATACCTTCATCATTGTTCATACTATATACATATTGCTCAAATCATCGATTGCACTAAGCCATGTCAATAATCAACAGTTACTTATAGTAGGAAATTTATTCCTAGTAAGATATATACTTATTCATTTAAACACTTTCACATAAATAATCATTTTCTCATATACACAATTTGCCCTTGTCATCCCATTTCCATATAACACATAATTCAATCACATATATCAGTTATATTATGTATCACATTACCATTCCCTTTTCACAATCATCATACACATATCATATATCATACTAGAAACTTAGACTCTTACAAGTAACGTGGATCTAGATTTATTGATATACTTTCAAGGACAAGAAGGAGTTCCTATGCTCCATGGTTTAACCTATAACCCATAGTACTTATAAAGTCCAAGCTAGACTTAAACTTCTGCTCTAATACCATCTCTGTCACGACTCACCATTTTAAGCCATGACGATCCTAGGCCACCGAAAATCCGTAAAACCCATTTAACAAAAAATCTTTTATCATCCATCATAGTAAACCATATCCCAAGATTGTAACCTAATTACATTACTTGTTACCCATAATATCATTTGCATACATAACTTGTAAAACTTCTAAAATTGTATTTCGTATTATTAACCCAATGTTCAATAGTTCATGTATCATTACAATAACAATTACAATACCATTCATATTACATGTACATCTTATAAAATATTAGTATTAACTTTTCAATAACCATGGAGCTCTAATAATAACCTTCATAATTGGGAATGACAACACTCAAACTTAGCAGAGCAACTTCCAAATAAAAGAATAGAGCTTGGAGTTTACCTTGCTAACTCATTAACTATACCTGAAAAATTTTAAACCACTAAAGTATGAGACATAGCTCAGTGAGTGCATAATAATACAATACATATGATGAGTATAAAGATAAATTTCAGGAAGGGCTCTTTGTAATGGAATGTTTTCAATCAATATCATAATTATGGTTCAATTTCTCATTTAAAAGGGAAACAATGTCTTAGCAGAAATATCACTTTCTTAGGAGCAGGATGCTTCCCACACATATCAATTTAAGAGTGGCGGTCTAAGCCTTGCTCACTCAAACATTTCACATTATGCAAGACTGATCAGGTATTACGGTTAGGCGTTCCCCCTAATAGAGGTTAGATATCTTACCCTACCTGTAGGCATAACCAAATGTATAAGGCTTGATGTATTACCCCACATTAGAAAGGGGATTTTTGCTTATCAATAGGTAATGAATAAAAAGTTCATGTAAGGTTCATGTCAAGGTATTCAATGAACATAGTGTGAATTCAATAACTAAGGATTATCAAGAGGTATCATGTCAATTGATTCAGTATTCAAAGGATAGTTTAAGCTTATCAGGGAATCAAGATGCATTATAACAAATGATTCGATATTGATGAGCAAGTTAGCTTATCAAGGAATTAGAATACTTTTAACAATAAGGTTTTCAAGCAAATAACACAAAACATATTATATTATTAAGTACTCACCTTGAACTCCTTTGATCCTATTTATATTTGACTCTAATACAAGTAGTGCTCCTCGCACTCTTGGACACTATCCTTGTTCTTGTCTTTCGACTTTACACATTGCTTTTCAATCACATATTACTCACTTCTTTGTTATAACACTCGTCCAATGTATCTTAATTTATTAACATTTCTATCTTATTTCTTAAAGCACAATCTATCACTTTTAAAGTTAAGATATTCTATACATATACTTATTATTACAATTAACATTTCTCTAGTTGTTTCCCAATAGCTCACTTAAAAAGAATAGTTCCCTTTCTTCCAATTTCACATTTCAACCTTTATATCATTCAAGTAAAGTCAATTAAGCAATTTCCACCAACAATTCCATAAATTCAATTTATCCACAGTATCATGATCAAATGGTCCAACTTGAACATTCAATACACTAATCCCATCCGCTAATTTCATTTCTCATTATCAAACTAATATTCAACTAATTCAATTCAATCAATTCCAATCTCAATGTCTCACTTTAATCTTTCAATTTAATTCACCAATAATATTCAATAATCATATAAATAACAATTAACTCAACTCAGTTATCCAATTAACTAATTAATTTCAATAAACTATTTACTTAAATTCTCACAAATAATTTCATAATTCACTATCTATACACAATTAGGAGTTAAGATCTATACCATACGACTCGGTTTAATGAGTCGGAGCTTCTTTCCAAAATCACTAACTTTAGGGGTTGTAGGAATCTAGTCTCTGAAAAATCTCAACTATGACCAAATCACGATATGAGGATATTAACAGTTAGCGTACGATGTGAGGAGTCTAAATATACCCTTCACTTTCTCTCACTTGACGTTGTTTTGTGGGAAAATGCACTGAAAATTCTTATGGCTCAATCTCTGATCTCCTCCTTCGGTCATCCTCAGCCAACGAGCCAGGTATCAAATTGAAGCTCGTGATGAGCCCATTCCATTGCCACCAAAACCACCCTCATCCACCGTCGAAATCACTGAAAATCGCAACTCAAACCTTTAGTGCTGGCAAAGATTCTCCTTGTGTGTGCACCGTCGTTTGCCACCCTTTCCCGTCGCGGTTGCTTCCCTTGTGGTTGCTAGTGGTCGAGGAGTTGCTGGGCGGTGGCGGTGCAGCCCACTGCCGACCGGAGGTCCTCCCACAGCTCTCTCTCTCTCTCTCTCTCTCTCTCTCTCTCTCTCTGCCGGTCTCTCCTCCCCTGCTCTCACCCCAATTCTGTTCTCTATTTCTCTCTCTCTCTCTCTTTTTTTTCCATTTTCTATCTATAAACATATACATATATAATATCTTTTTCTCATTTTATATACATAAAATCTTAATAATTTATATAATATATTCTATTATTATCATTACAATTTTTATTTTTATTATTATTATTATTATTATTATTATTATTATTATTATTATTATTATTATTATTATTATTATTATTATTATTATCATTATTATTATTATTATTATTATTATTATTATTATTATTATTATTATTATTATTATTATTATTATTATTATCACCCATAAAATTTACATTTTTTTTCACAATACTTTCAAAATCAAAAATAATAAATTTATATGAAAATATTGTCTTAAATTATATTTTATTTTATTTTTATCACAAACATCACTATTAATAATATTCTTATTATTTTCATACTCATTTTTAAATTAATTATATGATATTAAATTGAAAATCTTTAATACTTAATTTCTTAAAATATTTTCGTTCTTTAACGTATTGAAAAATAATCATATTTCTTATTACAATAAAAATTTATAAACTATGGAAAATTGGGTTGTTACAGAAAGCCTTTAACTAGTTGAGTAAGAATCAAGGAGAAACCCCCCAACTTACTTTGCAAAGCAAGGAGCAAATGCAAAGTGATTTGCCTTAAATTAGTGCTTTTCAAGCTCTAGAAATTGATAATTTGAAGTGTGGAGAGGCACTCTATATATAGAAGTAGGATTGGAGCATAGAAGGCATTACATTCCAATACAGGATTAGAAAAAATAGGGTTTTCATCATAGTTGCTGCAAAGAACTTTGCAGCACCATAAAGCTCTCTACGGCAGTGCCGCACAAGCTCTTGGTTCCACAAAGGCCTCCGCGGCAATGTCGTAGGCCTGTTTTGCTATTTTTACCCATTCTTGCTCATTTCTCATATGTTTTTCACGATTCTAGTTGCGTTGTACTCATTACTCAGTTCTAGATGATTTAAAAGGGTTCAAATATCAAAAAGAAATGTTTTATTTTTTTTTCATTTTTTCGTTTTGGGAGTTCTTGGCTTCTAAAGGTTTGTTTATTGAGCTTAAGTGTTTTTAAAGTTCAAATGCATACTAAAAGGTGCCAAATTAAAGGTTCACAGCCTTGAATGATATAGTACATGAACATTATGGTGTTACTATTACTGACTCTAATAGGTTAGGGAAACCTTAAGTATACAAATGGAGCCTCAAGTTTCTTTAGCATTACCTTAGGAAGGTCTTCAATGTACTTCTTGATGATGGATGACTCAGATGGAGACCACCTTTTTGAAAAGAAGTTTGTCGTTGGATTGACAACGACTATTATGCCTTCATTCTTTAACTTCAATTCAATATCAAGGTCGTAAACTATTGCTTGCTCTTTCAGAATCTAGAATTATCTTAGGCCATCTCGTCATAAGATCTATTGTGGTTATGACTTGAAGATGCCATTTTTTATTCAAACAAATTTACTCTTAAATGGCTAAAACCGAAAGGTTAATCATTATGTTAAGATGTCTAACTTATGTGATGCATGAACAAGATACAAGTAAGTACAAACACAAATTATATTAGCCTTCCAACCTTATCACTCCTACACACATATTGGTCTTAATCTTTCTTTCTTAGAATTCTTAGCCATGGCTTAATGATCCAATAGGAGAACCACTAGCCCATTTCATGCATAGACTCCCTTATATAAACCAACAAAGCACAAATCAATCTATGATCCAAGTCCATTTATGGAAAACAACTTGAAGTTCTAGTAAGGATGTTAGGCTTGAAATCACACACATACAAAACATGTTTGGAAATCCTAAGGAAATTTACTATGCCATTACATGGTCTAAAATTGGCTTAAGGCTCTTACAAATGAGATATGGGCTCATGCCTCCCAATGGGATGGAGGCCCAAAGGTACTAATGATACTTACCCAAATCTTTTTATACCATAAGGTATTGGCTTATGAGTGATAAAGTTAATTGAGGAAGCCCAAAGGTCGAATAAAGCTAAAAGATCCTTTCTTTGATAGTATCAAAGGTTTAAGGAATGAAGGGTGCTTGTGTGCTTGGTGTTGTGATACATGCCCATTATACCCAATTAGATCTATAATTAAAGAAAACCAAAAGCAAAATTAACTTGTCATTCCCTAGTGGAGACTCTACTATCGTGACTGGATTTTCAGTCCTCTATGGATGTGACTTTGCACTATTTTTCCAACCTAGAGTTGGGGGAAGATGAAATGGGCTAGGGCCCAGATGAAATACAGGAGTTACCACCTAATTTTTAAAAATTAGCATAAGAGATTATTTAGATTCCTTACTTCTTACCAACCATCTTAGTCTAGAGATTCTGGATAAGGAAGTTAAGTATGAGTTTGGGAAGGTGTTAGGGACCCGAGCCTGCTCAACTATAAGATTGATTTCCACTTACTTGTTTTCTTTAATTTTAGAGGGGGTCAGCTTTATTTGGATGTTGGGCAAAATTATTCTCAAGTGCATGGAGTTTACAAGTAATATAGAATGAGAGAGCATCGTTTTTATGAGGATTAATGGTCAATCCATGAATCTATTCTCTTTCTTTTATTTAAGGCTTCAATTTAGTTTTAATTAAAACTAACTAAACCAATTATAAATTAAAGCATAAGAATTAAGAATAATAATAAAGTTGCTAGGGATTAACACTTATCCATACTAAATCAGTCAATTACTTATAAATTATAAGTGATCATATGATCTAGGTTATCCAATAGCATTAATTAAATTCTCTCCATATTTAACCAACTAAACCAAAATTCAAGCTTTCTTAAAATAATTTATCCAATTCTCATTGCCCTAAACTATTTCTTGATTGCTCAAATTTGACATTAAGTGAACCGTAAGGATACCTAATTACTAATTATAATCTCTTATCAATTAGCAATTAAACATGTATTTGTAGATCAGTTGCCTTACCATCTATCAATGCATAACACAACTATGTTTATAGTTTTGGTGATCAAGCAAAACTAAGTATGAAGAACTACAAATACCACATACCTTATGAACTTAGATTTATAGATAATTGGAGTGAAATTATGTTTCAAAAGATCAATCCCTAAACAGTTTAGTTAGACATAATTAAAATAATAACAAAGTACCGAGAAGAAGAAGAAATCATAAATAGAAGATATGAGAGAATAAGAATGAAAATCTCTTAGTCTTCAATCGCAATTCTTCAATCTTATGATTTTTTTTTTTTTTTACTAAATCTCCTTCAAGATCTCTCCAAGGCTTTTTCCTATGTTTTTCCTCTCTTTCTTGCTTGCCCTAAGGTCTCCTTTCATGTCCTATTTATATTGGAATGCCACCTCCTTTCCTAATTAGACTAGAAAGTTTGAATTTCAAAGTTAAAGATGAAGTAAGAAGTAAACGGCTTATTACAGGCGCGATTGTGAACCCTTAATTTTGCACCCTTTAGTATGCATTTGAACCTTAGAAGCACCTAGGCTTAGTAAACAAATCTCCAAGAGCCGAAAACCCTTAAAATGGGAAAACTGAGAAAACCAAAACATATCCCTTTGACATTTAAACCCCTTCAAATCATCTAGGATTAAGTAACAAATACAACGCAACTAGAATTGGGAAAAACAGACTAAAAACAAGTAACAACTAGTAAGAAAAGGGCAAAATGGGTGAAACAAGGCTAGCTGCTGCACAGCCCTATGCAGCACTACTACATATCATTACGGCGTTACCACAAAGCCCTTTGTGGTGCTGCAGAGGCCTGAGAGGCAGCTCGTCCAATTTTTCTTATTTTTTGCGCAATCCCACATCCAAAGTTTATGGATTCTGAACTCTAGTCTTCCCTCTATATATAGAGGACCTCTTCACACTCGAGAGCATTAACTTTGGGAGCTTGAAAGCCTTTACATTAACCAAACCACTTTAGTTCTAAACCTTTTTTTTTCTTTTTCTTTCGCTTTGCATTTGCCCCTTACTTCACAAAGCGAGTTGGGAGGTTTCTCATTGATTCCTACTCGACAAGTCAAAGACTTTCTACCTGCCTATTTAAGGCAAGTCTACTGCCCAAGGCTCTTGTCCACTATCCGAGGCTAGCCGCTGCCTTCCATCCCAAGCAAGCTGCCTCGCCACCCGGGGCTAGTCGTCACCCACTATATAAGGCTAGTCATCGCCCACCGTCTAAGGTAAGTTCTTTTGCTTTTTCTTTATTTTATTTATTATTTTCCTTCTCCTTGGGATTGGTGTTCTAAGGCTCCTTGCATAATTCTTAATTCACTAAGGTAATTAATTAGAATCTACCTCAATTTACTCAACTTGGTAATCAATTTGTTAAATCAATCAACTCAACTCTCTTTTAATCAATCAACTAGAACATGATAAAATGGCTAGGCTAAACTAACCCCTTCACAAGAAAGGACAACTGCGTGGGTTCTGATCCTATTTAAAGGGATATGCAAGTATGCTTGGTTTAAGCATCAAATCTAATTAAAACTAACCAACTCTTCCTCCTCTATCACCTTCTTCACTTGCTTTTATTTTGTTCTCTTTTATGTTGTTATTGGTTTTAGTTTGGGAAATATATGACTTACCTAGAACTTATAAATGGTAGAGAAGGTATCCCCTAAGTTTGGGATTTTGTTGTAATATTAACTTTCTTTTATTTTGAACCTTAATTGTGTATTTTCTTTATTATTGAGTGGATGAGTTGAATAATCATGCATATTAAAAGCTGCTGATGCATCTTAAATTGTTTATAAAATATATTTTAAATTACTCTTATATTAAATGGCCAAACTTATTTTATTAAAATAAACCAAAAACCTAGTCCCCAAATCCTCTTTGGTTTCGAAGCTAGTAATATTTTCCTTTAGGTAATAATTGGAATCATATGGGATTTCTCCTTATATTTTTCCAAATAAAAATAAAGTAAGGTGGCGATTATAAGAAACAATTTTCAAATCTATAAAAAATAAGCTGAAGGGCTTTCCTGTGAATTCTTTTCCAAATGAGTATTTTGATTCCTTTAGTAGATCGAACCAGTACTCAGGCGAGGTCTCACAGCTGGTGACTCTGCTGGGGACAATTCTTTTAAAAGAAATAAGCAAACTACTAATTGGTTTAAAAATTGTTTGGCTTTTTAATACAATTATGACTTTGCATGCATAACTTGCATAGACTCTTTACTATTTAACCTAGTTTTAGGAAAACAATCGATAATGAGTAGCATTGAGGGGATAACCCTTCTTAGGTCTATTTGCCGATAGTGAAATCATCCACCCCGTAATAAATCTTTTAATTCTTTCAAAGGTGTAAAGAATATGCACGTACAGTTGGATCCACATGTGGCTTCTTGGCTCACATGTGGTTACGTGTTATTCTATTTTTTTTCTTTTTTTTTTATTTTTTTTATTTATTTGTAATTAAAATTAAAATTATTTCATTTTATTTCTCTAAGAAAAAATTATATTAATGGTTGAATTTTTTTTAATTTGTTTAATTGTTTTAATTAAATTTATATTAATTTTTATAAGAAAAAATTGCATTAATAGTTGAATTTTTTATTTGGTTCTTATAATGATAATTAATTTTAATATGATTAATTTTTCAATGTAATATTAGTTATAAATTTTAACATTTTTATGGATAATATTTTAAATGGTTTTTAAGGATAATTTTACATTTTTATAAAATATTATATTTATTTTTTTATGATAATGAATTTTTAAAAATCAAATATTTTTTCAATAATAATAATAATAATAACAAAGCCCTTGAAAAAATTATTAATTTGATTATATAATTAATTCTCACAATATTATTTTTTTAGTTTATAATTTATGATTTTGTATCTATAAATGTTAAATTAAAGTATCAGTAGTATGGTGTAAATTCACTAAAAATTCACTGTCAAATATAATTTATATAATAATCATATTTACTACTTATAAGTAATAAGTTTATTAAGTATTACTTATAAATTCATTAAATATATAGTATAAATTCATCATTTTTAAACTGTATATTTATCAGTAATAGAGTATAGATTCATTGAAAATTAACCGTCAAATATAGTTTATACAATAATTATATTCACCACTTAAAAGCAACAGGTTTATTAAGTATTACTTATAGATTTATCAAATATATGATGTAGGTTCAGCGTTTGTAAACTATAAATCCATCAGTTATACTAGTAAGAGAATAAAATATATTCTTTACAACTGATGAACTTATACTTTATATCTTATGAACCTATACTTTATAATTGATGAATTTATGCCTTTGAAAAAAATTATTAACTTGATTATATAATTAATTTTTATAGTATTATTTATTTAGTTTATAATTTATAATTTTGTATCTATAAATGTTAAATTAAATTCTCTGTAGTATGGTGTAAATTTATTGAAAATTCACTATCAAAATATAATTTACAAAATAATCATATTCATTAATTATAAACAACTTGTTCATTAAATATTACCTATAGATTCATCAAATATATGGTGTATATTCATCATTTTTAAACTATATATTCATCAGTAGTAGAGTGTAAATATATTGAAAATTGACCGTCAATTATAGTTTGTATAATAATCTTGTTCACTACTTATAAGCAATATGTTCATTAGGCATTGCTTATAGATTTATCAAATATATGATGTAAGTTCATCATTTGTAAATTATAAATCCATTAGTTATACTAGTAAGAGAATAAAATGTATTATTTATAAGTGATAAACTTAAATTTTATATCTTCTAAACTTATGTTTCATAACTTATGTATTCTCTATTATTTATAAACTTTGATAAATTAATTTATAGCCATAAAAAATTTTAAATATTATTTTAATAATATAAATATTACAACAAAATTTTAATATCATAAAAATTAAAAATATTATTTTATAATTAATTTAAATAAATAATAATATATATTATTAATTTTATATAAATTTATAGAAAGTGAATTTTATTTGATACATTAAATGATTTACCTATACAAATATAAAATAATATTTAATAACTATATTAGTTTTATCAAATTCAATATAAATAAAGAATCAAACTAATAATTTTATATAAATAAATAAATATTCATAAAAAAATTCAACCATTAATGTAATTTTTTTTTATAAAAATTAACATAATTTAATTAGAATAATTAAATAAATAAAAAATTCAACCATTAATATAATTTTAATTAAAAATATTACAAATAAAAAAAATATAAAACTTAACTAAAAAAGAAAAATATGAATCCATGTCCATAATTTAACAAGCCCTCCGATAGGCCCAGCGTCAGTATCCAACAAAGGAGCTCCCATCTCTAGTCTATGCCTTCTTTGTTCTTTTTGGTTCAAAATATTTGTTGAACTAGTTTACATATACCAATTAAGTGATCGTTGATAATTTTTATTATTTTTTTTTTGGTAAATGTTTTTTTTTTATTAGGGAAAGTGACGAAAATTAAAGTTTAATAATTGGGTGCGCTCTATTTTACAATTAAATACAAAATTATTGAGCTATTAATTATAATAAATTATAAGAATTAAAAAAATTAATTTTAAAAATCAGAATCAAAATATTTATTAAAATAAATTTCAAAACATCTTGTTATAACTAACCCTTGATAATTAAGAGCAAAAGTTATATTATTCCAATCATAAAAAATCTATTAAATGAAAGTTTATTTAAATAATCAACATGTTCAACTTCAATTATTGAAAACATAAGAGGTTGGACCCTTTTTTTTTTTTTTTTTTTTTTATGCACATGAGAGGTTGGACTTAAGTGTTAAATAGTAAGTGTTAAAAATCATTTGGATTAATAATGGCGGATAATGTTAGTAGTCAACAATTTAAAACTTTAATACTAACTAGGCATTTTAAAAATGGATCACCTAATTAATTGAAATAAAAATTTTTATTTTTTAGAAAAATATGCAATGGATGAAAACTTTTAATAATGAAATAAAAAACAACAAAATCGAAAGAGATTTTATTGTATCCATAATGTTTTTGGATCAATTTAATTTTGATGAATATGGTATATTAGACATTTTAATTATTTAATGAATGATAGTATTGTCATCTCCATATTATAGTAAAAAATTCTTACCTATAATACTCTTAGATGAAAAATTAAGATTTTTTCATATTTAATTTTGAATTTTACTTTTTTTCTTCATTAAATACTTTGGAACTTACAATTTTCATTGACTCTTTCTTCATTAAAATATTTTGAAACTTACAAATTATCTTGGTTAAAAATAAAATCTATTGACTTGAATTAAGCCCAACCAACTCTATTGAATAATTTAATGAGAAGAATAATTTCTATTAGGAATGAAGAACAAGAGATAAATAGTTTACTTCCTCTGTAAAATAAAATCAAGCATAATAACAAAAAAAAAAAATTACTTCATCAATGTAAATCAAGCTAAAAAATTAAATTAAACAATATGATTTATTAAAGACCATATAATAGCACTACTAATTGATATAAGTTCAAGTTAATCAAAATATAACAGAGAAAATGTAATGAAAGATTAAATCATAATTATAATGAATCATGATATAGCAAAATTGATATAGGTTTAGCTTAATTACAATTTATTTGATTAATAAAAAATTAGTCTTAGTATAACCATGATGTAGTACTACTCATTTAAGTTCAATTTTAATCAAAGTTCAATTGATAAAAAAAAAATAAGATTTGATAATAGTATGAAATATTAATCAAGTCCAATTAATGAAAAGTTGTAGCTTGATTAACATAGAAAATGATGTGACAATTAATGAAAAGTCGTGGCTTGATTAACATAAAAAATGATGTGATACTATTAATATTAATGTAATTGAATCAAAGTTCAATTGATAAAAAATTGAGATTTAATTTACATATAATATGGTATTACACTATTACTATTAGTTTAATTAAATCAAAGTCTAATAAATAAAAATTAAAACTTGATTAATATAAAATATTATATGGCATTACCGGTAATAGTTCATTGAACAATGCTTAAATTTTAATATATAATTATCACATTACATAATAATCATATAATAATGATACTATTGCAAATAGTTCAATATTAATCAAAGTTAATTTGATTAATACTTAAATTTTAATATAATTATCATATTATATAATCATACGATAATGAAACTATTTTATATATTAATCAAGATTCAATTAATTAATGCTTAAATTTTAATTATAATTATCACATTATACGTGTTGATTGAATTTTACGTGTTGTAAGATTTCTTGCAACTAGCTTTGTAAATCTTTGAATTTTTTTACTACTACTTTTAACTTAAAAATTATTTTAATGTATTATGTAATTTAATTTAATTCACTTAATTTAATATAAAAATATATAAATAATTAAACAATATGATAGTTCAAAGTATGACTCTATGGGTCTTATCAAATAAAGACTCTATGGTTTAATTTGGAAAAAAAATTTACAATACAATAGTTCAATTGATCAAAGTAAGAGTTAATTTGATATTGAAATTGATTAAGGTAAAACTATTTGATTTAATCCGGAAAAAAAAACCTGCAATATGATAGTTTAACTGATAAAAGTTTATTATATGATAATAAAATAATACTGTACATAAATAATTTGTACTATAATATATTGAACATAAAATAATATATAGATTAATATAATGTTGTGTTTTTACGGGTGCCCAATTGATATAATATAATTTTTTATAATTTTATCGAAATTTAGTTTGATTTATTATTTTCAAGCATTTGAATTTCAGTCATAATTATTGTGAGATTTTAAAAATTGTACATTTAATAGAATGTAGCTTGGAGTAGGTGGGAAATTCTTGATGCCAAATTTACTCTAATTTTTTTGTCTTTTTCTATTTTATCATGAGCGTTTTTTTTAGTGGGGCTAATTTTATAATTCAACTATTATTAATGAATAATTGCTATTTGATCTGGATTAAATTAATCCAAATAACATTTCTCTTTTTGTGTTGGTTCGAAGCTTTGTTATAAGTTACAGCACATGGACGTAAGGAGCTAAGAAATCAAAATCATGGCAGAATTTTATTAAATAGAGCAAGTTGGTCACAAGCACATAAATAATGTTTTTGAGTTGGGGTACACATGTTAGTTAATTAATTAATTCTCTTCCAAAGGAGAGTGTGAAAATTATAAAATATTATTTAACTTATAATCAATGATAAAGCATGCACACCAATTAATGTGCATTTTTTTTTCCCTGTTTGTCTCCTTGAAATATTCCCGATGCATAATCTTATTTATCCATGCGGGCATGAAATAATTTATATAGCTCTCGTTTTATGCCTTTTTTTTTTTTTTCTTAAAAAATAGTCCTTTTTTTTTCCATTTAAAAAAAAATAGTTCTATATAGTTTTCTTTCTTTTAAATAATTGCTATAAATGACAATATTTTTTATAATAATAATAATAAATAAGTAAATAAATAATAGTCCTTTTCACAATTGCAACAAGAATTAGATATTCACAATATAATATATATACTAAATAATGCGTGTGTTTTCTTATCATACTAGCTAGATCGGGATAAATCTTAAGTAAAAGCAAATTTTAAATTCAAACTATTATAAAATAATAAATAAAAAGTGGAATAATTATAATGGACTGCGTTGAGAAAAATATTTTAGGATTTCTATAGACATTTCTAAAAAAAATATCACTCTTATAAATATATCATCATTTTTTAATTCTAATTTTATATGCTCTGCGCTTTTTTTTTAACTCTCTACTTGAAGAACATGAAAACAATAGATGGAATGGCAGCACAAACCTCCAAAGACAGTACCTGTAGAAAGAGACACGAGAAATAGCAATTAGAGCAAGTATGGACCAAAGTAATGGTTGTTGGCAAGGGCAAAAGCATTTAGGGACTGGAATGGGCTATAGCCTGGGGTAGTTTAGGGAAAATAAATTACTTAGCTACTTGGTCTTTGACTCTAGTCTAGCCCAAGGATATTTCTGGAAAAAAAATTTAGTGTTGATCAATGTGTTTTACTGTGAATTTTTCCCTTCCTCTCAAACCTTATCAAATCTCTCTCGTCTTCTCTGTTTATCTCTCTCTAAATAAAAGTTGCTTTTAAAAACAATTCATTAGTGGTGAATTTGTTTTCTAGATATAAACTATTTTTGGTTTCATACTTAGATATACACTTTTTTTTTTTTTAGTGTTCTAATTTTATATATATATATATATATATATATATATATATATATATATATATATATATATATATATATATATATATATATATATATATATATATATAATTTGGCTCAAAATAAAGTTAAAAATTTCTAAAATTTAGTAGTACTAATCCATGTAAATTTTATATAGTATATACTTAGCTCCCTCTTAGTACTAGTATATGAAAATTTTACTTATATGTATAATTAGTCTTTTTGAATTGTGATTATGAGATTACAATTTTTATATAAATAATATTTTATATGTGATTGTAGAGGATTATTATTTAGTTTGTTATCTAAATTAGTTCCAATAAGACTCTGTAGAGCAGTTGTATTTGTGTATATCTTTTATTCTTAGTCTCAAGTAGATAGATATGTAAATTGTGTACAAAAAAGGGATGTGTAATATGTGTACTAATATACGAATAAGAAAAACAAATTGAATTTCCAAATCTTCATGGTATCAGAGCACGTAGAAAAATACCATGGTTGATGATACATCTCCTTCCAAATCACCGCCCACTCCTGTCATACATGTCCAATATGAAAATTTTGGCTTCAATGCTGGAATTATTCTTAACGAAAGTAATTATGACACCTGGTCACAGATTATCGAGATGCACATTACTGGACGAGAAAAGCTCGATTATATTTTAGGTGATTCTCCTCAACCAGAACCACACGAACCTTCCTACTCCAAATGGTATGCAAAGAACCATAAAGTTAAAAGCTGGTTACTCACTTCAATGAATCCAGAAATTATGAAGCAATATCTTCGTATATGAACAACAAGAGAGATATGGAGTGCTCTCGCCAAAGCCTTCTATGATGGATCAGATGAAACTCAAATTTTTGCACTTAATCAATGTGCTTTCTCTCTTCGACAGACAGGACGTCCATTGCCTACATATTATGGTGAATTGGTTGAAATCTTTCATGAGCTTGATCATCGTGACAAAGTGAAGATGAATGATGCTGCGGATATTAAAACGTATAAAGAATCTGTTGAGAGGTTGAGAGTACATATATTTCTGAATGGTCTTGATGCTGAATTTGAACAAGGGGGGAAATTCTGCGAATGGAAACAAGAATAGATTTTGAACATACATATGCTTATGTCCATCGTGAAGCAAATCATCGAGCACTCTTGACTGACTCAACCACCACTGATTCTTTGGCCATGATAGCTTGACGCACACCTGCAAAACATTCTAATAGTTCAGGTTCGTCTACTTCCACAAATCAAAGCTTTGATATTGGTAGTAAACAAACTAATTCAACTAAATTGTGTACTCATTGTGGTGGTACTGGTCACACTAAAAGTCGGTGCTATGATATCATTGGATATCCTGAATGGTGGGATCCAGCTAAAGCACCAAAATGAAAAGGGAAAACCACACAAACAACTGCATTAGCATCTATTGCTATTGCCGAGGTACCTCCCAATAATGCTGTTGCACTTCACACATCATATAAAGCCTCAGGTAAGTCTCTTAGTGACTCTATTAGAACTAATGCATGGGTTATTGATTCCAGAACAACGGATCACATGACCTTTGATTCTACCTTTGTATCTAATTTAAATTCACTCAAAAAACCTGTTGTGTCTACGGCCAATGGTTCCAAAGCCATAGTAAGTGGTACTGGTTTTGTTTTATTAGATCAACTCAATTTAGATTCAGTTCTTATAGTCCCTTCCCTTAACTATAATTTGATTTTTGTGTCTCAAATTACAAAATCATTGAATTGTATTGTAATCTTTTGGCCTGATTGTTGTTTTCTCAAGGACATCAAGACAAGGAAGATGATTGGTTGTGGTACTAGAAAGGGGAAACTTTATTAGCTTGATCTCGTACCATCAAGCTCAAAGTCACTTGCTCAAGCACTATTAGTCATAAGTTCAGCACCTGAGTTAACTATTTGGTTATGGCACAAACGTCTTGGCCATGTTTCTTTCAGTTATTTAAAACATTTGTTTCCTAGTTTATTCAAAAACACATCTCCCTCATATTTTAAATGTGAAGTTTGTGATTTTGCTAAGAGCCACCGTGTTCCATTCCCATTAAGTTTAAATAAAAGTCCTTTACCTTTTATGATTATGCATTCTGATGTTTGGGGACCCTCATGGGGCATGATTGTTTATATCTTTCATTGATGATTTTAGTCGAATGACATGGATATGTTTGATGAAAACAAAATAAGAAGTATGTTCTCTATTTAAATAATTTCACACAATGGTTACAACTCAGTAGAAAACACCAATTCAAGTACTACGAACTGATAATGGAGGGGAATTTGTGAATCATGATATGAAGGAATTTCTGCAAACTCAAGGTATCATACACCAAACATCATGCCCATATACCTCCCAATAGAATGGGATAGCAGAAAGGAAGAATAGGCAACTCATCAAAATGGTTCAAGCTACTCTGTTTGAAGCTCATACACCTCTTCAATATTGGGGTGAATCATTAACTAGTGCAGCCTATATGATAAACTGGATCCCATCTCGCATTTTACAATATTGTACACCCTTTGAAACACTAAACAAAAGCATATCCTCCCCACCTCTTCCAAATTTACCACCTAAAGTTTTTGGCTACATTGTATTTGTCCACATATCAAAAACCAGCCGCCATAAACTCCAACCATATGCTCTAAAGTGTGTTTTTGTTGGTTATGGGAAGCATCAAAAAGGATATAGATGTTACCATCCACTAACCCATAAATTGTATGTCTCCATGAATGTAAAATTTCATGAACATCAAATGTATTTTTCTGCCAAGTTTGCTGTAAGTCAGGGGTAGAATAGTGTCGACTCATAGCAACTTTTTAGCCAATTGTATGTCTTTGCTATTGCAGATAATTCTCAAGGACCACCCGAAATTGAACCCCAATCTTATAGAACTCGAAACACATGAACAAGAGCCTGAATCTACCCTTCAAACTGCCCTTCAAACTGAACCTACCTTGGACCTTCAACCTGATAGTGAAATAGTTGAACAAGATGAATTTGAGCTTGATATGAGTGATCAGGTTAATAGAGCTGAACCAGATGTATCACAGTCATCTTCTCCTTTACTTGATAATTCTACATCACCACTAGTCCACAATTCTCAGGTAAATCTTTAATCCCCTCTTTGAACACTTCCTCACCGCACCACACGTGGAGTTCCTAGAGTCAATTATGAACTAGTTCTGAAATCCACACTGAAATATCCATTAAGTAATTTTGTTTCCTATCATAGGTTATTAAAGGCATGTGCATCTTTTGCAAATCAATTATCTACTCTAGATGTTCCTAATAGTGTGCAGGAGGCTATTAAGGATCCAAGGTGGAAAGACGCTATGAATGAAGAAATGAAGTCTCTACAAAAGAATGAGACATGGGAGGTAGTTGATTTACCTGTAGGTAAGAAACCAGTTGGATGTCGATGGATCTATATAATTAAGTATAAAGCTAATGGGAAAATTGAGAGGTTCAAAGCTCGCCTTGTGGCTAAAGGGTACAACCAAACATATGGAATTGATTATGTAGACACATTCGCACCAGTAGCCAAAATAAACATAGTTAGTATACTTCTATCATTAGCAGTGAATTTTGACTGGCCATTACATCAGTTTGATGTGAAGAATGCATTTTTACATGGGAACCTCCAAAAAGAAGTTTACATGGAATTACCCCCAGGATGCAAATTGCAAATAGAAGGCAGTGAACAAGTGTGCATGTTGAAGAAATCGTTATACGGCTTAAAATAATTCCTAAGGGCTTGGTTCGGTAGATTTACAAACTCAATAAAAATCTTTGGGTATCGGCAAAGTAGTTCAGATCACACTCTCTTTATAAAACATAATAATGAGAAAATTACTATTCTTATTATATATGTTGATGATATGATTGTTACAGGAAATGATGTGGCTGAAAAGAAAGCTTTGCAAACTTATCTCTCTTATAAATTCGAAATGAAGGATCTTGGTCCTTTAAGATATTTCTTAGGAATTAAAGTACTGAGATGTCAACAAGGTATATTTCTGTCACAAAGGAAGTACAATACTAATTTATTAAGTGAAGTGGGCATGTTAGCTTGTAAACCGAGCAATACTCCAAATGCTGAAAATACAAAGTTGGGAATTTTTTCGGATCAAGTTCCCACAAATAAAAAGAGATATCAAAGGCTTGTAAGGTATACCGATGCAAATTGGGCAGGTTCTATTGATGATAGATGTTCAACAGCATGTTACTTAACATTTGTAGGAGGAAATCTGGTTACATGGCAAAGTAAGAAGCAAGGAGTTGTGGCTCGATCCAGTGCCAAAGCTGAATATAGAGGGATGGCGAAAGGTGCATGTGAGTTATTGTGGATTAGGAATGTGCTGCAGGAACTTAAGATATCTCCAATTATGCCTATAAAGCTTTACTGTGACAACAAGGTTGAGTGTGATATAGCCCACAATCTCGTTTAGCATGACCGAACCATGCATGTTGAAATTGATAGACATTTTGTTAAAGAGAAGTTGGAAGCCAAGATTATTGAGTTGTCTCAAGTTCGATCTCAAGACCAATATGCTGATATTCTTACTAAACCAGTTGCAAGTAAAGTGTTTCATGAAGTCTTAGACAAGTTAGGCATACAAGATATTTATGCACCAACTTGAGGGGGAGTGTAGAGGATTATTATTTAGTTTGTTATTCTAAATTAGTTCCAATAGGACTCTGTAGAGCAGTTGTATTTGTGTATATCTCTTATTCTTAGTCTCAAGTAGATAGATATGTAAATTGTGTATACAAAAGGGATGTGTAATTTGTGTACTGATATACAAATAAGAAAAACAAATTGAATTTCCAAATCTTCAGTAATTATGGTACATAGAAAAAAAAGAGAAAAAAATTATATAATATTTAAATAATTGAAAATGAAATTTAATTAGCTTGTACTTTGAATTCATTAATTTTATTGATTTGTATTGTATTCACCTATTAAATTTAAAATTTATTTGTAAATTCCTAATTTTTGGTAAAATTTAATCAAACTTTATAAACAATTTTATGGAGGGATAATTAAAATTTATAGTCCAGTTCAAGGTAACTAAAATTCATGATTTTGCCCTTGGCTGTTGACACTTAGGTAAGTGAAATACTGGACTTCCTATTTTCTCCAAAACTTGGTGCTTTAATAGCAAAGACCTTCAACATATTCCAAATCCAACATCATTAGAAAAGCATATATACCTGGCAACAGATAATTTTTTTTCTTCAATATGGACCTAAATTCTAAATATAAATACAAAAACTATAACAAATAGAGATAAAAGGATAAAGATAAATACTAATATTATTTCTATAAAAAAATCTAATTCTTACTTTTATTTCAAAAAAAAAATATTTATCATATAAACCTCAAAAATTTGCAACAAATTCAACCTCAATCTCATCATCAAATCGCAAATACAGAAAAAACATGTAGAAAAGTCTAAAAAATCTGCAATTTCTTGAAGATATATTTATCAATACTTCAAATTTTTGATAGGTAAATTGAATTTCATACATATATTTTTTTAATTTTGTGTTGTTTTAACTGTCATTACATTAAAAATCTTCAAAAAAGATAAATTATTTGATTTTTTTTTTTTTACAAACTTAAAAGTTTTAGAAGATGAAAATTCAATTATAGATCTTAAATCTATAGAAAACTCAAAAACAACTAATATTTTAGCAATAGTATAGATAAAATATACAAAAACAAACAATCAACTTGTCACCAACCTGCAATCAACTTGTTATTAACTAATAATCAACCTATAATCAACAAGTCAATCTCTGATTAATCAAAACACAACCTAGTAAATATAAAATATTAGTGCTGTAAAATCCATATCAATTAAGTAATATAAAGAATATGTAACATATGTAATTAAGGTTATACCCAATAGACACATGTCCAAATGGCTATTTTTCAAAACTTGAATATTTAACATACGGTAATTAATTAGATAATTAATAACATATGTCATTAGAGTTATGCCACCAATTGACACATGTTTAAATGAATATTTTTCAAAATTTGAATCTTTGACATCTAAAAAAATAATAAACAATTTTCAAGATTCATGGTAAACAATATATAATGAAGTATTTTTTAAATATATACAAGAAATAGATGTTTTCCTCTTATTTGAAAACTTAACACCCTCAACATTTTTCTTTGATAATGTTATTCTTACTCATATTTGCCTATTTAAATTTTAAAATCTTTATATATATATATATATATATATATATATATATATATATATATATATATATATATATATATATATATATATATATATATATAACTCTTATTGAAGTTTATGATATAACTAATATGTTTTTTATTTATGTGAATATAATTTTCATTTAAGACATTATAACATTGATTAACTAACTTAACATTTTCTTTATTTTAAACAAAATGACTAAAATAAATTGAGGGAAAGGTTTCATTATATTAATATTTTAATGTAGCACTTTTTTTAATTTTTTTTTTACTTAGCTTACTTTATTAAGTATTTGATTTTTTTTTATTTTAAATTTTAAACAGATAATAAAAGTTTAATTATCATAAGAACTAATATAATAGTGTTATTAATTATAATCTGGTTTAGTTTTTATTTTTTGACTTTCTAATAAATTATTTTTACTCACCTAGCTAGTTATTTTTAATTTCAATATATTTATTTATTCTTTTATTATGTTTTACACTTTTTAAATTTCTATCTGATGCTATCATTTTTAGATAAGTTTATATTTTTTCTCTGCAAAAAAAATTTATCAATCAATAAATATTTATACTTCTTCTTCTATATTTAAATTAATAATTTAATAATTTTTTTATTGTTTAGTTGAAGCAATATAATAAAAAATCAGTATTCTAATAGTTTTTTTTTTACCAATTGGTCATTGTACCAATTCACAAAATTTTTAATATTTAAATATTTTTGTAATAGATATTAAAAATTTTAATACCATATATATTTATATGTATAATATCATCTTTTATGTACTAATATTATTAATAAATAAGTTTTTTCTTTAAATAAATAAAATATCAAAAATAGTGGTGTAGCGTGCATTTAGTTGCTTGGTATAACTATAATTTCTTCTTCTTTTTTTTTTTTTGGGCTAACTTGGGCGGATAGAGAATTTTTTAGCTCTATATGGCATGGATCTCTAAAATTTAAATGAATAACATATTATTTGGTATAAAATATATATGAAATTTAAAATAAATTTCATTAAAAAATTCATTTTATTGAATATAATTTATAGAGTTTATTTGAAATAGTAAATTTTACTATTTTATTTTTAAAATTCATTAGTTTCAATATATTGTATACTTCATAAATTATATTAATTTTGGTAGGATTTAGTTCAAGCATAAAGATTTTCATAAAATTAAAAATGAAGAATTTTAAATGAGTTTTCATTTATAACAAATATGGAAAAGTAGATTTATAAATAAATTTTATAAAGTTTTATCTAATTTATTTATACCAAAATAAGTTAGTCTAATTTTAAGTTGTTAATTAAATAGGTGTATTTTTATTATTTAGTTATTTTTTGGCTCAAGTAAATTAGATGATTTATTTGCTTGCGATTTTATTTTATTGTGGCGAAAGCCCTATAAGAAAGACATAAAGTTAGAGGGAGTTGACCTACTAGTCAAGACTTATGAAAATTTACTAATTAATGTGTAAGGAATAGATAATTCATTAATAACTTGCTACCTAGTTTAGCCGGAAAGTTAATTACCTTAATTATGAAGTAATGGATAACAAGAAGAGATAAAATATTGACGTATCTATATTTTAGAATTATATTCATAAAGATTCTTTTAAGTTTTGATTCAATTATAAACACATGAATATTTCTTTAATTAGTTATGAAATTAAGAAAGAGCATTGTGCATAAAAATTTATATTATTATACAATATAACTACAAAATTAAAAAATAGATATCACCCTTAAAAAATTAATTGCATGTGAAGCTTTAAGAATATTGAAATTTTATCAGCTAAATTTTCTCTTTAGTTTAATTTGACCCGCCAGTTTATTGAAAAAATTAATTATTAATTAGTGTCTATTCTTGCATGTTCGTGAAATGATTTTCTTGCCTAAAAATTAATTATTTATGATAATTTTCCATAAAAAATTAATTATTAATTGTTTTACATTTATTACTACTAAATTCTTTTAAAGACTGTGAGATATCATTAAAATTATATTAAAGAAATTTAATGCAATATGTAATTAAATATTAGAACTTTTATTTAATGTCACACAAATTCTTATGGTGGTTACCCATGAAACCATAACAATCGGAAACTCTTCCATATATATATATATATATGTATATATATGTATATATATATAGGGCTAAATAAAGTTGGATACTCATTCATTAATGTGCATGCATTCAAGATTCTTGTGTGCCACATCTCTATTAAAATATTACCAATTAAAAATAGAAAGACTAGTAAGCCACCTTTATGCAAGATTCATATATACCACATCTTTATTAAAATATTATCAATTAAAAATAGAAAAACTAGTAAGTTCCATCTAACACTTTAACCACTGTAATTAATCCACAACCATGACATAAGCTTGCTGGTATTAATGGCTAGTGAAGAGTGGAGTGAAGGCGACCTAAGCTATTTTAGCGAAGAAAATGGTGTTTAAGAAAATCTTCAGTTATTGTGATTGAGCAGCCTAGAAATAGAGAGCAGAGAGAGAATTATCAGAGATAGCCAGGTTTGGAGCGCGGACTTTGTTGAAATTGTGCCTGCCTGAATCTAAAACTGAAAATCAAAGTTGAGACTCTAATGGTGGGGCTGGCTGGATAGAGAAAACAAAATAGCTAGTCTTAACGCTAAGCTCACTTAGGCGTTGGAAAAGAAAATATAAACAAAATACAAATACAAATGTAAAAATGGTTAAAAACAAAAAATAAAGTTACAAAAAAGTCAAATTTCAAAAAGTAGGGTATAAAAATAAATGAAACAAAAAAAAAAAAAAAAAAAAGAAGGGTAGAGGGTATAATTTTCTTAAATATTTTATCCAAATCAAGTGTTATTTTTTATTGGACAGGAATCTCTTATTAAAGTTCATGCCCGTCAAGTGGCTCCGTGGCCTCATGAACCTAATATGAACAATACAATTGAAACTTGCTCACAAATAGATAATTGGATTTAAATATGAGTTTTAGGATTTAGCCTGTTTGAGCATACATCTGTGATATTATATTAAAGTTTATAAGTTCGCTTATACATAGGCTTATAAGTAGACAAGTGTTAAAATCCACTTGCAGAAAATTAGTTGATTTATGCTAGATCTAACACATATTTGTTATTATTTGATGTGAGATTTATTTGCCAACATCTCTTATATATTATTATGAGGTAAATAAAAGACAATTACTTCTATTTAATATAAATAAATTTAAAACATTAAATTAAACTTCATTTGTTAATAATAAAATTTTTGTTTAATTATATTAAATTTCATAAAATACACTTTATAGAAGTAAAATAATTTTTTTACGTTAAATACAAAATTTCAAATTAATTCTTTAACATTTTATAAATTAAAATTAATAAATATCAAACATAATAAGTGATATTCGATAAATTAAATTGAAAATTAAGTGTTAAAAATTTAAATGTGAAATAAAATATGTAATATAATTTTTAAATTGTAATACTATTTAAGAGAAGCAATATTGGCATTATCCAAATTATCATTTCCATCACTAAAAATAAATTTTCATATATTTTATTTAATTATTTTATACTATCATATACGAGTATCATTATTATCTAGTTTTTCTCTCTCTTTTTTATTTTATTTTATTTTGGTTTACTAAAAAATTGATTTTAACATCAAAATTATTAAATTTCTCATTCCTAATAAGAATTTTTTGTTTATTAATCCAATTAATCAATATTTTTCATTGATTAAAAAAAATATTTTCTCTTTCCATCAATAATCCCAAGAATTTCAAATAAAACCCATATAATTAGTTGTTCAAAACTATAGAAAAATAACTAAATTTCAATATATTTATAATATTTTTTAAATATTAAATTAATAGCAATTCAAAATAAAAATAATTTTTGAACCATCTAACCATATTAAAAGTACAAAATTTTCAAATTTCATATCCAACATTTAGAAAATAAAAAATAAAAAATTTTATTTTTTGAAATCGAATTCATATTTTTTAATTATGATTAATAATAGCACTCACATCTTTTGAAATTCTACAAAATTAAAATATTTATCTCATTCAAATATAAGTTACTAAATATTTTCACATAATCCTTCATGGACCATTGTATATTTAAATGATTCAACACCTATTACAACTCTATATATAATGAAAGTATATTTAAAATATTAAATGTGCAGTTTTTTTATTTTAAAAATTGAAATAACAATAGGTATTTTTTTCTTTGGAGGGAGAGTTTTTTTTTTTTTTTTTAGAATTAATAAAAGGAAAACATATTTTGAGGAAAATAAAGATGAATTATTTTTTTCAACTTAATAAGATAGATTAATATTTCAAAATTAATGAGAGTAGGATAATCATGTTAAGTGATAAAATAAGGAGGAGGAGTGTTAGAAACCATTTGAAAAGTATCAATATCGCCTCTCATATTTAAAAATCTTATTATTATTGTACTAGTATAAATTTTAAATTAAAAATTTTGATTTACCATTTTTAAGTAATTTCAATGTTATTGAGATTATTAACATAAATATTACCAAACAATTTAAACATTATCTAATAATTTAAAATAATTAAATGCTGAAAATTTTAATTAATATTAAAGGTTCTTTTGGATAGCCAGTGATTCAAAATGATTGTGAAATTGGATTTGAATTTTAAGTATAAAATCATAAAATATAAGTATATAAGATGACAAATTATAAATGTTCAATCATTTCAAATGACTAACAATCTAAATGGATGACTGAATTGGATTATTAAAGAACATTTTAATCTAAAGAAACTTAAAACCTATATAAATTAATATCTTAACAACTATATATAAAATAAATAGTAAACTCATGTCTAAATGCAAATTATTCAAATGTAAAAGATATTATAAATTTTAAATTTAAACTTAAAATTTGTGTCTAACAAAGAAGAAAATTAAATTCTATTCTAAGATTTACATTCAATTTCCTTATTTATATTAAGCTTTTTGTTTGGTGGAGGTATATATGCTGATTTTGGATTTCTGTCGACAAAACCTAGGCAATGAAATAATATTGTTCTTGAATTTGGGTTCAAAATCATATTAAACTCCCTAATTATCATCTAAATGTGAGCATAACTTATATACTTAAACAAGACATATATAGTTAGTGTGCATTATTTTATCATATTATTTTTTACTATATTGTATATAGTTTCATTCGAGATATTCGAATCTCTAAAATTTAATCATGCAAGTGTATAAATTATGTCTCTCTACAAGCATGTAAACAGTAATGGTGCACATTTTTTTAAGATATTGCTACCACCTCGAGCTTTTCTTGAAAGAGTAAATTAATTAATTCTAAATTGCTTGGGAAGCTTAAACCAACACTTCATAGCATGGATATTCCAAAATGACACATCTAAGAAAATCTTAGATTTTTATATGTGGGTTTAGAGTAGTTTTTACGGCTGAATTTAATATTTGAATTTCAAACTGAATAATAATAATAATAATAATAATAATAATAATAATAATAATAATAATATTACACACCAATTTGGGCAGATCACCCTGCGCAAACCACAGTTTCACTCGACCGAATCGTAAACATCGCCTGAAGGTTACTCATCTTACACATTTTCTCTCCATTGTCCAACTAGGACTCTAAAGCTAGAAATCCACATTATACTCAGATAGAACCTCCTCCAATCCGTCTCCTAGCATAATACTGTAAAATACAAACCTACTCCAAAAGGAACCTCAATTTTCAAGTAGTCTCTATAAATAGTAGAGGATTCCCCACAAGTAGGGTAATGCATTTTAAGCACTAAAAAATCTCTCTAATTTCTCCAAATTATAACTTTTCTTACTGAAGCATTGGAGTTGTCTCCTATGCACATCGTCTAGGTCCTCTAATCCTTTTGTTATACAGATTTTGAAGATTAGCATATTGCCTAAGACACCTTAAGGAAAGATCGCTAAAGGGGATAAGCGAGTTAGAAAGCTCAACCAACACATCCTAATGACGGATCTCCAAAAAGGGGATAGGCTAGTTATAATGCTTGCCTAAGACACCCTAATGACGAACCTCTAATACAAAGCTCACCAAGACACCCTAATGATGGATCTCCAAAAAGGGGATAGACGAGCTATAAAGTTCGTTGAAGACACCTTAAAGAAGAATCGCTAATGTGTTGCAGCAAATGGCATTAGTAGCTAGCTGTGAGGCCTCACTCAAGTACCAGTCCAATCTACTAGAGGGAATTAGGATGCTCATTCGGATTTAGACTCATGATGGAACCCTCGGGTTCGGATTGATTGTTTTTGAAAATGATTTTAGGATTCGTCATCTTAATTTTATTTAGTTGCAAAAATATTAAGGAAAAAACCTAAATTGACTCCAATTCATTAATTTTGCAATTAATTTATCCAATGAAACAATACTTCGAACCAAGTTGAGCTCAGAGACTAGGTTTTTGGTTAAATAATTTAAATTTGGCTCTTAAGTTTAATTTGACTCTAGAAAAATTGATTTCATGAATGACATTTATAAGATGATAATAAAGAAAATACATGAATATGTCATAACGTTAACGCATGGTGCAAGGGGGATTAAAAAACAAGTAAACATTCAAAAACTAAGGAGAGTATTCCCTCTAATCCGTATGAATTTAGGGGAATCATAAAATCACTCCTTAATCCCAAAAATAAATGAATAATTGATTATAATTGAAAGCAAAGGGGAATGAAATTAATTTTGGGATTGGATTTAAATTTCAAACGTGCCTACATACCCTCATTGAATGAAAATCAAAATCCATGTAGTTCATTCCACGATTAAGTGGAGGGTTTAGAGGTTGATTTGATTAATTGATTTGATTTGGGTTTGAGAGGAAAAAGCTGATACCTTTGCTTTTAGAGGGTGGAGAGTTTTACTAGACTGAAGTTTCATTTTATCAAGAACGGGTGATTGGATTGATTGGGGGATTAATTAATTTATAAAATGATTAATTAACTAATTAATGTGATGAAATGGATGGATGGATAAATTAATTAAAATGATTAATTAATTAATTTGAATGAAGGGCGGATTAAGGAAAATGATTAATTAGGTTTTGAGAAAGTGATTAATTAATTAATTAATTAATTGAGTGATTAATTTTAATTAAAAAAAGAGTTTTAGTTGATTAAAAAGATTAATTAACTTAGTTAGGATGAGTTAATTAATTAATTAATTAGAGAGTGGTTGGAGGGAGAGGAAGAGAGGAATTAGAGGATAGCTATCAACTCTAACTCAAGAGGTAAAGAAAAATGAGGAGTGGAGGGGGGTATTTATAGGAAAAGTGGGTGAGGGTAGTTTAAAAATTGAAAAAGTGAAAAGACAAAAAGGATAGGGCTGAAAATGGGTTAAAAATTAGGTTGAAAGGGACAATTTGGTCATTTTTGGTGTAGAAGGCGATACAAAAGATGCGCCTTCATGTACAAAGGGGTGTAGATCCGCATCAGTTCTGCGTGAATCCTCATCAGACTAGCATGGCCATCGTGCCAGTAAGGCATGTATCCACACTAGGCTTAAGCTGCTCTACCCTTTTTCCTTTTTCTTTTTTTTTTTCTTTTTTTCTTTTTTTGAGATTGGTTGGTTTAGGGTTTAGGAAATTTAGATGTCTGATAGCAATGTAATTGAAGGCTAAAAAGTTTCTTTCAGGGCACTACCCTGGAACCCCCACCTGCTAACTAGCTAGTAGGACTACTGTAATTGCTCCATGTAGCACGTTAAATTTAGTAGGTGCTAAGGTATGGCTGGATGATGAGAGTGTAAAATTAAGGGTTCACAGTTGCCCCCTCGTCAGAATTGTCTTATATGTCAAGTAATTCTAATGATAGTGAACCCAAGAGTTGGGATAGTATAAAGAACTAAAGCAATGTTTAGGTCAATGTTTAGGCATGTTTGACTGAGAGACATGGTTAAAAAAGGAAGATGATAAAAAGAACCACAAGGATGTTTAAGCAATCATTCATAAACATTTATGAAGGGAAAATGTGGCTGAGGAATGGAAGTGAGAAAATGGACCAAAGAGATATCTAAGTTGGTGGCTAGATATTTTTGGGTGAATTGATGGATTTGGGTACAAGATGTGGAAAGCAGAACCATATAGATATCTAGGTGATTGTTTGTGGGCATTTATGGGTGAAATTAGTGGATTTTGATAAAAGAGATGGAAAAAGAAACAATATTGATGTCTAGGCCATAGTTTCTAGACATTTATGGGTGGAATTGATGGATTTGGATAAAAGAGATGGAAAAAAGAATTGCATGAATGTCTAGGCGACTAATTCTAGACATTTATGGGTGGAAGAGAATTTTGCATAAGATAATTTAGTGAAAGGAGCGCCTCGACCTATGGTGAGTTGGCTCGAGAGATTCTGATAAGATTTTAGTAAAGGGAGAGTCTCGATTTATAGCGAGTTGGCTCAAGAGATTCTGAAAAGATCTTGGTAGGAGAGCCTCAATCTATGGCGAGTTGGCTCAAGAGATTCTAATAAGATTTTGGTAAAGGAAGAGCCTCCATAACAACCTAGACCCACCCTAAGAATTTTTATGACAATTTGCTTAACTTAAAACTATTAAGGCTAAGTGTGTGCTTTTATGGAAATCTATGTGCTATGTGATTTATAAGTATGTGGCATATTAAATTAATTTTAATATGCCAAATATGAATTATTATTGTGGAATAAATAATTTATATGAAGTCCATTAACATAAAAATATTTATTTCACATAAATTGAATTTTCATGCACAAAGTAATTTTTAAGCATAAAATAATTTTTATGAGCATTTTTAAATAAATGTTTTGAGGAAAATTTTAATGAAAATAATAAAAAAAAATTTTATTTTTAATTACCTATAATCAACCCCAAAATTATATAAAAAGCCTAAATACCCAAAAGCTCACTACACCAAAACACTCCTAACTTAGCTCATTAAGGGTAATCTTGGAAAGTGCCTAAAACTCTATATATATTATGTGAATTTTGGCTAGCCCTTCATTTCAATAGCCACCATTCTATTATTTCATTATTGTGATAAAAAAAATTCTCTCAAAATTATTCTATCACATCCGAACTTTAAAGATATGATGGTCCTAGAACATGAGGAGATATAAGGTTACCCACGCTCGTAGAACCCACTTACACATATACAAGTCATGCCTAGGATCATAAAAAACCTTATACAATAACTCATTTAAAACATTATATGAAAACCTTTAGTTGCGAAAGACAGTAATTAGACACTTCACATATAATCCATAAGGAAATAATATTCATAATCCACTCGAAACCTTAATAAATAACATCTCAAAATAAACATAAAAAATAAATATTCTTGGAGCATCTAATGACAACCCTTCATAGCACGATATTATTAATGACTTTGATGGAATCCCCAAGTGAAGTAGAATGCTTGAATCATTGCCTTGCCTCCTCACATTTGCTCACCTAGAACCACACAAGGATTAAAAAAGAGTGAGATAGATGATCTCAATTAGTAAATGATAAAGCACATACGTTAACATATATTCCTTTAAAAAGGAAATTCATAGCTTGTACACATAGTTCATGATTTACAATTCATGAATCAAGTTGCAATTTAGCAAGGGTTCAATTTAATAAGTTTGCAGAAATCACACTTATAACATATAGAGACTGAAGGTTGTTGCTCTATCTCTTAAACACATAGAGGAGAGGTGGCCTTAAGCCAAATTTTAACTCCTATCATATAGAAGGCGTGAAGCTGATCAGGCCCCATAGCTAGAACTGCCATTTTCTAGCTGAGGTGGATACACTACCCCTATCCATAGAATTAAAACCATCTGCACAGGTTCCGATGATTGCCTACATCAGCACGAGGACTTCTACATAAAGGGTTAAGGGTACCACAACTAGAGCTATTGGTATTTACATATAATAATAACATTTAAGGCAGTAATAACATGTATTATAAATACAATGGCAATTTAAACTTTGAGCAAAAGATACAAAAATAGTGTAGTTTTAGAAAGAATATAAGTTAGGGCAATAATCATAAGGAATTATCATTGGATAAACAAAAATGGTTTTTGGACCAATTGTCCTTTGGCAATCCAAGATTTATAAAGAAATTACTTAATCATATTTGAGGATAGGAAGAACTTGGGTTTCAAAGATCTCAAAGGCTCACATAACATGATATCACATATTTGTAACATAACATAATGTTACTCACACTTGTAGCAAGATAACAGTGTTTACTCACACTTGTAGCGAGATTATAGTGTTTACTCACCTTGTGATTCCTTTGCTCCTAGTACACGTAGCCCTTTTGAACCTCTAAAGCTCCCCAAGCTCTATCATAATTTTTAATTCAATACTTAGTATTTATTTAATCATGATGCTATCCTATCCCATAGCTACCCCATGCACATATAACATTCACATATACTTAGAGTTGCATATAGAAGTGCACTCATCACTTGTACATAACATGTTGACTTTAAAAATCTTTTACACTTTGCCTTTGTAGGCCCATATGAAAATACATTACAATCATGTCAATATCTTTCTAAGGTCAACACAATATCATTAACTTAATAATAATTTACTTTAACAATCATCTTAGTACACTTAACACTTCCATATATGTCAACTTAACAAATAACCTTTAAAGTATCATGCTTATCTTTTATGACCAATTCTTTTAATCAATCTCTTCATAAATTCAAGATCATTAATTCATTATTTACTCATCATATAACCTACTTCCACATTATCCAATCATGTTCACATATTAATCACAACATAATATGTCAATATCTTTCTAAGGTTAACACAATATCATTACCTTAATATCAATTTACTTTAACAATCATCTTAGTACACTTAACACTTCCATATATGTCAACTTAACAAATAACCTTTAAAGCATCATGCTTATGTTTTATAACCAATTCTTTTAATCAATCCCTTCATAAATTCAATATCATTAATTCATTATTTACTCATCATATAGCCTACTTCCACATTATCCAATCACGTTCACATATTAATCACAACATAATATGTCAATATCTTTCTAAGGTCAACACAATATCATTACCTTAATATCAATTTACTTTAATAATCATCTTAGTACACTTAACACTTCCATATATGTCAACTTAACAAATAACCTTTAAAGCATCATGCTTATCTTTTATGACCAATTCTTTCAATTAATATCTTCATAAATTCAAGATCATTAATTCATTATTAACTCATCATACAACCTACTTCCACATTATTTAATCACATTCATATATTAATCACAATATAAGGTTAAGATACCTCAAGTATACCACATTGCCTCTAGGCTTATCTAGGGTCATTCCTTTAACCAACATGCAATTTAACTATTTATCATTCATTTATACATGTCAATAATCATTAAAATACATCACACAAAAATTATGGACATTGGGATAAGGATCCCAATGTAGGCCGAATGCTCCATTCCAAAGAAAACCTAAATTTTCTTTTTTTTTGCACTTTCCGTCTATTACAGTAATATGTAAAAACATGGTTTGAACCAAGATTTTTCATGTAATCAAAACAAAAATCATTTTATAATATAAACATGTAGAATCAGCACATATATACATTCATATGCATGAAAATTTCCAACCCTAAGTTTTAGGATGAACAACCATGAGTTTTCTTATTTCTGGTACTTTGCGGTCATTACAACAATATGTAAACATATAGTTTAAATCATTATTTTTGGTTCAATCACACAAATATTAGTTTAAGAATTCAATATGTACATATCAGCAGCCATGGATGTTTTTCATACGTGAAAATTCCAAATTTAGTGTTTAGGAAGAAAATCATGACTTTTCCAACTTTTCATGCTTTCTATTCATTACAATGATATGCAAACACATGATTTAAATCATTATTTTTCATCCAAACAAAACAAATATCAAATTAAAATTCCTCCATACACAAATCAGCAGTCATATGCACATGAAATTATGGAATTTTCCAACTTCTAAGTTCTAGCACAAAAGTTTTGAATTTCCTTTTTTCTGAAACTTTTCAATCATTATAGTAATATGTAAAAATATGATTTAATTCAATATTTTTCATCTAAACACATGAAAAATTAGTTTAGAATAGCAACATGTAAAAATTGCCTCCCTTGGTAATATTTATGCATGAAAATTTCAATTTTGAGTTGTAGGAATCACCTTTGGAGAAATCGCATAGAAAGGTTAGTGCTTTCGGTAGAAAAATTGATTTTTCTCTTAAGAATTCATCTGACCCAAATTTTATCAGTAAAAATAAGTAAACATTCAGTTCAAAATAATTTTTTCAAGATTAGTTTCGTAAAAACCAAATAGCAAATTGAAAGGAAAAGAAAAACTTACGAAACGGTCGCGAAAATCAAAAGTTTGAAAGGATTTTATGAATTTTGGTAGAGAGAAATATTTTGAGAGAATTTTTCTACCAAAATATAAAAAAATAGAGTGATGGCTACTAGAATGAGAGTGCTGGCTGAAATTTGATGTTTTAAATGTAGGGTTTTGGGCAATTGCCACTAATACTCTTAATGAGCTAGGTTAGGAGGGTTTTTGGATAGTGGGCTTTTAGGTATTTGAGCTTTTTATTTAATTTATGAGTTGATTATAGGTAATTAAAACAAAAATATTTTTCTTATTATTTTCTATAATATTTCCCCTAAAACATTTATTTAAAGATTATTTTAAAATTCTCATAAAATTATTTTATGCTTAGAAATTGCCTTTATGCATGAAAATTCATTTTATTTAAATAAATTAATTTATGCTAATGTACTTCATATAAATCATTTATTTTCCAATAATAACTCAAATTATGCATATTAAAATTAATTTAACATGCCACATACTCATTGATCACATAGCACATAAATTTCCATAAAGTACACACTTAGCCTTAATAGTTCTAAGTCAAGCAAATTATCACAAAAATTTATAGGGTAAGTGTGGATTTTTATATATTCTCTCTACCAAAATTCACAAAATACCTTCAAACTTTGTGATTTCGCGACCATTTTATAAGTTTTTCCTTTCCTTTGAATTTGCTATTTAATTTTTATAAAACTAATCATGGGAAAATTATTTTGAACTGAATATTTACTATTTTTATTGATTAAATTCGGCTTTGGTGAATTCTTGTGAGAGAAACTAATTTTTCTATCGAAAACACCAACCTCTCTACGTGATTTCTTCAAATGTGAATCTTACAACTCAAAATGGAAATTTTCATGCATAAACACTATAAAAGGAGAGAGGGGGGGGGGGGGGTTGTGGCGATTTCTGCATAATTGTATTCTAAATAGATTTTTGATGTGTATAGATGAAAAATATTGAATTAAATCATATTCTGTATATTATTGTAATGACCGACAAGTTTTGAAAAATAAGGAAATTCAAGATTTTTGTCCTAAAACTTAAAAGTTGAAAAATTCTATGATTTCATAATTGAATGGCTGCCAATTGTGTGTTTTGAAATTCTAAATTGATATTTGTTATGTTTGGATCAGAAATAATGATTTAAATCATGTGTTTACGTATTACTGTAATGAACAGAAAGCGCGAAAAGCAAGAAAACTCATGATTTTCACTCTAAACCTTAAACTTGGAATTTTCATGCATAAGAAATACCTATGGCTGCCAATTTGTTTATTGATGTTCTAAACTGATATTTGTTGTGATTGAATGAAAAATAATGGTTTAAATCACATGCTTACATATTGCTGTAATGACCGGAAAGTACCAAAAACTCATGGTTTTTCATTATAAAACCTAAAGTTGGAAATTTTTATGCATATGGATCTATATATGCGCCGATTCCTATATGTTTATGTTCCAAAATGATTTTTGTTTTGATTACATGAAAAATCTTGGTTCAAACCATGTTTCTACATATTACTATAATAGATGAAAAATGCAAAAAGTAAGAAAATTCAGGTTTTCTCTTTGAGAGTGCATTCAGCCTATGTTGGGATTCTTATCCCAATGTCTATAATTTTTATATAATATATTTTAATGATTATTGGCATGTATGAATAAATGATAAATGGTTAAATTGCATGTTGGTTGAAGGAATGACTCTAGACAAGGCTAGAGACAATTTGGTATACTTAAGGTATCTTAACCTTATGTTGTGATTGCAATGTGAATGTGATTGGGTAATATGAAAATAGGTTTTATGATGAGTCAATAATGAATTTATGATCTTGAATTGATGAGGAGATTAATTGAATAAATTAGGCATAAGAGATAGGCATGACACTTGAAAGGTTATTGATAAGTTGACATGTATGGAAGTGTTAAGTCTACTAAGATGATTGTTAAAATTGATATTAAGATCATGACATTGTGCTTGACTTGAAAAAAGTATTGGTATGATTTATATATGTTTTCATATGAGCCTAGGAAGGCTAAATGGGCAAGACTTTTAAAGACAATATGTTATGTGCAAGTGATGAGTGCACATCTATGTGCAACTCTAAGTGTTTGCAAATGTTATATGTGCATGGGGTAGTTATGGGATAGGATAGTATGATGATTAAATATATACTAAGTATTGAATTAAATATTATGTTAGAACTTGAGGAGTTTTAGAGGTTCAAGGGCTATGAGTACTGGGAGTGAAGGAACCACAATGTGAGTAAACATTATGTTCATATTACAAGTACAAGTTATCATAATATGTGAACCTTTGAGATTCTTGAAACCCAAGTTTTTTTCTATTCTCAAATACAATTATATGATTTCTTGTTAAGCTTGGATTGCCAAAGGACAATTGGTCCAAAGTCATTATTGTTATTCAATGATATTAAAGATCCTTTGAAATTGTTACCTTACCTTACTTTCTTTCTGGAATCACACTCTTATCTTATCTTATATTATCTTTTGTCATACCTTTTATGTATTTGAGTTAATTGAGTAAGAGTCTTTACTCACAAGTAAATTTGAGTGAATTGAGTAAGAGTCTTCACTCATGAGTGAATTGAGAAAGAGTCTTCGCTCATAAGTAAATTCGAGTGAATTAAGCAAGAGTCTTCACTCATAAGTAATAAGTGTAATTTTTGCAAACCTTGTTAAATTGCAAACTTTGAACCATGAGTTATGAATAATGAATTGTGAATCATGAACTATGTGTTATAAGCTATGGGCCCTTTTTAAGGGAATATGTGTTATTGTATAAGTTATATTATTTACTCATTGAGATCATCTATCTCACTCCTTTTTTCTTGTGTGGTTCCAGGTGAGCATTATGAGGAGGCAAGATGATCACTCAAGCAACATACTCCACTTAAGAAATTTCCTTGTCAAAGTTCATTACCATGCTATAAGATGATGAGTCTCTAGACACTCTAGAAGTCCTTATTTTAGGGGTTTATATTTGGAATATATTAATTATTTAATTTATTTAGAGTCTTAAATGTTTTTTTTTCATATGGATTATATTTAAAGTATTTTAATACTATCCTTCAGTTGGTTAAAGTTTTCATTATTATTGCATAATTAAGTTAATGCATAAGGTTTTGGTACGATCCTAGGCTATGTTTGTATATGTATAAGTGGGTTCTATAGGCATAGGTGACCTTATGTCTCTCCATGTTCTAGGACCTTTATATCTCTAAAGTTAGGATGTGATAGCCTCGGCCTATGGCGAGTCAGCTCAAGAGATTCTAAAAGGATTTTAATAGGAGGAGATCATTGGCCTATGGCAAGTTGGCTTGATAGATTCTGAAAAGATTTTAGTAAAGGGAGAGCCTCAGCCTATAGTAAGTCAACTTAAGAGATTCTAAAAAGATTTTGATAGGAGGAGAGCCTCGGCCTATGGTGAGTTGGCTTGAGAGATTCTAATAAGATTTTGGTAAGAGGAGAGCCTTGGCATATGGTGAGTTAGCTCGCCAGATTTTGAAAAGGTTTTGATAGGAAGAGAGCCATTAGCCTATGACAAGTTGGCTTGACAAATTCTGAAAAGATTTTGGTTGTATCAAAGAAACTGGGGTTCTGAATGTGAAGGGTTGGGCCTTTTAAAAGGCTTGAAAGAACTTTGCTTAGATTAAAGGGACTCTGAAAGTCACACTTTATTGATTAGATTTGGAAAGGTATCATTTAGCTTCAAAGAGATATTGGTCAGCTTTAAGAGGTGTCAGTCAGCTTTGAGTAAGTATTGGTTAGCTTTAGAAGAGGCTAATAGCTTGGCTTATGCATGATGATGCATGATTGCATATGGTTGTATAAGTGTTAGTGCATAGATGATGCATGTTCATATATGTATGTTTTAGGATTCACAAACCTTTTGTTTAATTTCTATGCCGTGAATGATTTGTGATGATGCTTATAATGGATTATTACATTGATGCATAAGGGTGGATTCATGCATTTGCTTTGTAAATATAATTTTTTTTCATGTGACTTTTACATCCATGGACCCATGTATTTGTGGACTGAGAAACTCGAAAAGGTTGAGGAACTCAACTTAGGTTGGTATAAAATAGTTGCCATGGTGGCATTATAAGGAGTTCAAGTGAATTGGGATTTTTTTGAGGGCTTTCAGGTTTTAGGATCTGGCAGCTTGTGTTTTCTATTTTGGTGCCGCTAAAGAGGAGTTATGTCCTACTTTTAGGAAGTTCATTGTTATGGCTTGGCTATGACTTAAAGGCAACCCTGGTGGTGCTAGAGTTCAAAGTTTGGTATTTCTTGGATTTTTCAGGAGTTTTTTTAGACTTGTTTCAGAATGTCTATTCACCTCAAAATACCTGTCAAAAAGCGACCTGCAAGTACACAGGGTAATTGAAGTATATTGAAAGCACCCAAGGTCGTATCTCTCAAGGAATTGCAAATGGAAATATTTGTTTCAGTTAAAAGCAAATTAAATGAAAATAGTTTGAATGTTTTGAAAAGAAATAATTGCAAAATAGGAAATTAAAAGAAAATGTAGATTAAGATGCAATAAGTTTTAAAACAATGAATGAATGATGCCTAGGGTTTGTATTCAATTTATCAATCCTATATGTTCATGAATATACCCAATTGATTACTCTAAAGTCTTAGTTTTTAACAATTCAAAGAATAAAAATCAATCTATTAGCAATCGCATTCATAGAAATCATTTTATCAAATCATATATCAAAAACTAAAGCATAATCTTAAAACTTATATTTCTAATTCGTTTTAAGATCCTAAAAGAATGAATTCTAGAATTGAACTTCAACTTTCATTCCTTTGTTCAAAACCTAAGTCAAACAATCAATCAATTCAATTAGAAATAATAAAAATAATCAAAAGGGATTATATTCAATTCCATATCATGAACACATCATACAAACCCTAGACAAGGATGAAATTAGCTTATGGGAAATAAAGAAAGCATCATAATCTTATTATAATCAAAAAAATTTATCAAATCAATTCTATTAATTCAATAATCCAAAAGAATTATAAATAAGAATTAAACCATGCTAATTAATTCATTTTATTCGATTCAATCTCTTGAATCTTCACAAAGGAATTCCAAGAATAAAATTCTCCTCTAAGTGTTGAAATCTAAAAACTAAAATAAAATTGAGAAAAGAGAAAAATTGGAAGAGAAGACATTCTCCATAAAAATTTCCCCAAAAATTCAGATCCAAATCAAGCCTAAAATCCCCCCAAAATCAAGATAAAAAATTTTGATTTTCCTCTTCCTCTAGATGGCCCTATTTAAATCAATCAAACTTCTTCTTTTGTTTCTCCTTTCCTAAAATAATTTAGGAATGAAAATCCTACAAAATCTCAGATAATCTCCCAAATCAGCTCAGAGATGATGCAGTGGGCACTAGGATCGGCAGCGGGCGCTGGGATCGGCAACTAGGCGCTGGGACAAGCAAGTAGTAGGAAGCAAGTTACTGCGGGGTGCTGGGGAGTTGCTGTGGATGCTACTGCACTTGTGGGCTATAAGAGGTAAGTTGCTACATGGTGCTGGGATTTGCTGTGTGGCGCTGGGCTTCATTTCTACCACAATGATGTTCCTCCTGCCATGTCATGCAATGTTTCGCCAAATTTTTTGATTTAGCCCAAGTTTCTTCCATATTTTTAATTATTAATGCAACTGAAAATAACTTAACAAACACATTAAAAGCATCATAAAATAAATCATAAATTAACAATTAAAACAACCAAAAATAAGATAAAATTATGATAAAACAATGTCGCGAGCCAAATGATGGTAGGTGATGGTCAAGTGAATTTGACTATTGTAATTGAGAAATTCCATGATCCTGGTGACCAAGGAGATATGAGGGGGCAGAGACTTAAAATAAAGGTCTTGGTTTGTTGTTTAAGAGTCGGATACAGGTCTGTTGATTAGGGTGATGCTAGAGTGGCAGATGAAACAGAGATATTTTTTTATTAAAGGTGTGCTGGTGTGAACCCTCAAAATTACACCTCCAGTTGACCGTCTTTTAGTTACAAACCCACAAAATTGAACCGAGCTTGAATCGAAACTGAAACAGACTCGAAATGGATGAAAAAGTAAGAAACAGGTTGAATCAGCTGGTTAACACGTAAGAGGCATGCCGCCTCTATGGGCGGCACATCAGCTGTGCCGCCTCATAGGTGGCATGAAATGTGTGTCGGTGGCATGGGTGGCACGTTGGATGTCCGGCGTGTCGCCGGTGACCTGCCGATGCTATCGTCTGTACCGCCAGCGCCCTCCTCAGTAGCCCTATAAATAGAGCCCCCTTTAAGCTCATTTGACAGATTCCAAGGCAAAAATTCTCTCTAATACTGATATACTTATTGCTTTTAAGTCTTGTTTAAAATTTGATACAAAAGAGCTATTGTTTCAATTTCAATTTCAATTTACATTTCATTATGCTATTTCACTAATCTTTTGTTATTAAGATTCAGATTTCCAAGGGTTTTGAATCCAAAGTGGAGTTGAGATCTGAAGCTAAGCTCATTCCATTCATTCAAAAGACAAGGAAAGCAAAGGTATAATCTTCTTTCCATTCTCAAAATAATTAAGTAGGATTTATCTTGCTTATTTATCTATAATTATCATTTCATCTTATCATATATATATCTATTTCATGCATCATTATATTCCTGTTCATACATACATGAAAATTCCTTTTTTAAGAGTTATTTTGCAAATTTTAGCCAAACTAAAGAAAATTATATTTCCACAATTGTGTAATTACCAAAACATGATCCCTGAGCCCTCTTTGGTGACTCGCGGATTAGTACATTTTCCATTGGGATAAATAATGTATTCTTTGGAATCAATCATTTTTTGAGTTTTCTTTAATTTTCCCAAATTAAAAGAAGTAAATTAAAGTGGCGACTCATTTCTTAACTTTTAAATTACAAAAATCAATTTTTTGAACTCACAGTGAGTTCCAATCGTGGAGTTTCTCCCAAAGAGCATTTCGATTCCTTGGCGGATCAGACTAGTGCTCGGGTAAGGCCTCACAGTTGGTAACTCCACTAGGGATTTAAAATCTTTTTCAAATAAAAGATAAAGTGGATTACTTTTGGTAAAATACCAAGTTTGGCTTTAAACGTGAAATAACTTTGTCATGCATCATTACATCGGACTCCTGGTCCATAAAAGCTTAGCTTCTAGGAAAACAAAGGATAGAAAGTAATATTGAGTGGGCAACCTTCCTTAGGTCTACTTGCCAATAGTGAAATTATCCAGCCCACGATGTATCTCTAATCCTTTTAGACATGTAACAAGTATGCACGTACCATTTGACCCACACGAGGCTCTTTGTCTCACATGTGGTTAGCTATATCGCATCTCTAGTGTGATGGGTTCCCTTCAAACCACCTTAACCCTCTTATGTAATGACTCATAGAATCTTCCTTTAGGATTGTATGCACCATAATACTAGAACTTGGTATGTTATTATCATGAAACCTTTTTATTCATGCATACATTCATGCATGCATAGACCTTACAAATTGGGAGACCTTTAATCTCAAACACTACTAGTCCCAATCATAAAGCCATGTCAACTTATGGTCCTAATCAAAAGCTAATATATTCCATGATCTTTATTCCATACCTGAGCTAGAAACTAACCCAGCTTTATCTCTCTATCCAAAGGTTGATAAGATGTTTGTTGCTAGAGATGAGATCACTACCACTAGAGCTAATGAAATCTTTTATGAGCTTCTTGCTAAGCCCTCAGAACATCAAGAGACCATGATGAAGAGGCAAGAAGCCATTTTCCAAGATATGCTAAAAGCCCAAAGGAGGGCTATCATAGAGTATGTTTGTACCATGCTGGAATAGGCCTTCCTAGCTCAAAACCCAACTGACCCAAAACCATTCAAAGCTGACTCGAAACCCGCCTTTTATCCTATTTATGGATCCACTTCCAGAGTTGAATCCAGAGATAAAGAACCTGCAAACACCAACATCATCCCACCATTACCTATTCTGTCACCTGAGTTCCTAAAAAGTAACTCACCTTTTCAACCTATGACTATACAACCATCAAATCTCACCTCTACTTTCACTTCCTGACTCGTGGATCCTTTCCAAGGGAAAGAAGTTAATCCTGAAATAAAAGCCTGCATGGAAAAAATGGAGCACATGGAGAAAATATTGTTGGGCATGAAAAAGAAAGAGGATATGGTTGATATGGGGTCCCTAAGCTTATTCCCTAATGCAAGAGTTCCTCCCAAGTTCAGGATGCCTGAGTTTGACAAGTTTGATGAGACTACCTACCCCAAGACCCATCTCAAAGTATATGTGGGGGCTATGCATCCTTTGGGGGTGGATAATGAACTCTTAGCTCAATTGTTCCAACAGTCACTGACCAGTATAGCTGTGAAGTGGTTTGTGGACTTAGATGTCTCTAAAAAGTGGACTTGGGATGACAGCTGCAATATTTTTGTCCAGCAATATCACTACAACATTGAGGTCGATGTAACAAGGAGAGACCTCGAGACCACCAAGTAGTATGCAAAGGAATCCTTCTCTTTGTTCTTTATGAGGTGGAGGAAAAAGGCTTCCCAGATGGTGAATCGGCCTCCTGAAAATGAATAAATTGATATAATTGTTAAGAATCTTCTGCTAGTTTACCAAGAAAGGCTATAGACTCAATACTTGCCTTCTTTTAAAGCCCTTATTGCTATTGCTTCAAAAATTAAAGACCTGATTTAAAATGGTCAGATTAAAGAAGAGTCTGCATCAGGGTCAAGATATAAAAAGCTAACTCATCAAAGTAATGTGACTTCCTCAATGAATTAGAAAAGGGGGGAAGTTAATGCTCTGACTATCAAGAAGCCTATCAGAATTGAAAGAAGGTAGTTTTCTAAAATAAGGGGTGTACCTATGAGCATTATCCTTAAAAAGCTGCTTGAAGGAAACATGATGAAACCTCTTGAGCCAAAACTAGTCCCCAATCCACTGCCAAAAAATTACAACCCAAACAAGAGGTGTGATTACCATCAAGGATCTGGGCACAAAACAGATGCGTGCAAGGCTCTTAGACACTGGATTTAGGGCCTTATTGATTCCAACGACCTGATACCACCAAAAGCCCGACCCAATATCAACACCAACCCTTTACCTAACTACACAATCAATACCATAAATAATCATGAAGGAGTTGACCTTGTCTCCTTGATTGAGTCAAATCTCGATTATTGCTATGTCCTGGAGCTCACCAACCTAGTCGAGGAAATTGATGCCATCACCAGAAGTGGCAAAATCATCTAGAGCCAATCGAGTCTAAACACTCAACCTATCCAACCTATTCCTACACCTGCTAACAAATTGAAAGGGATTCTTGAACTAGATGAAGATCCCATTTTCAAACAACTCAAGAAAACATAAGCCAACATATCAATTTGGAGTTTGATCCAATCCTCATATCCTCATCGCCAAGCTCTCTGCAAGGCGTTGAATTAGTGCCAAGCTCCAATTGAGATCATAACGGAAAGCCTTGTTGCTTCTATTACCTCTACTGCTAAAGGGGTGTCCATCACTTTTGGAGAAACTAACATTCTAGAAGGAGACTCTAGCCACAATAATGACCTTTACATTATAGTGGTAACTTGGGGTAAAACTGTGTTAATGGTTCTGATTGATAATGGTTCAACCTTAAATGTGTGCCCTCTGAAGGTAGCAAGCTGCTTGGGACTAGAAGTTATTGATTTTACCCCTTCAGATAAGATAGTAAGGGCGTATAACAATACCATGAGAGAGGTCATCGGGGTGGCTATCATCGATGTGACCATCGGGCTGACAACTTTCACTATACCTTTTCAGGTGATTGATGTACCTTCATGTTCCAACCTATTACTTGGAAGGCATTGGATCCATCAAGCAAAGGCTATCCCTTCCTCCTTACACCAGAAAGTCAAGTTCCCTTTTAAAAATGGGGTCATGACTGTCAAAAGGGACATGCATGGAAAATCAGACATCCCAAGCTCTATTCCCATTCTCGAGATCCAGCCTAAGCTATCCACTTATCCACTCTCTGGTTTCTCCTTCATTCAATACATTAAGGGCAAATAGGGTAAAGAATTCATTCCATTTGATTTTGACCCCTTCGGGAATATTGCTATTGCCAACATGCTCCGGAAAATGAATTACTTTCTTGGTTTAGGTTTGGGAAGAAGCCAATAGGGCCTGAAGTCTTTCTTGGACTATCCAATCACAATGCCACTATTTGGGCTAGGGTATGAGCCCACTGATGATGATCTTGTAGAAATGGAAAATCGGGCTAAAGACAGAACAACTACCCTTAAAAGAGGTGAGGTTTATGACTAGCCCATACACCCTTACTTTAAAACTTTGAATGGCTATTTTATAAAGGAAGGCGACATTTATTGTAACTTTCCTGAGCCTTGGGTCTGCCCCATTACCGAAAAACTGATCCTCGGGTTTGAAATCTTTTTTGATGTCAAGCTCAAGTTAGAAAACTGTGAACCAATCTACATGCTTAGTTAAGATTGGGAAGAGAACATGGAGGCTAGTCTTTTTAATGAAGTGTTCATGCTCACCATTGAGGAGGAGAAAACTGAACCTTCCGCCTTAATCTAGCCCACCAAGACCGAGCTGCAAAATTAGTCCTTTGAGGAGAGCCCCTTTTATCCTTCTGAACCAGAATCCTTACCAAAGTCCCAATTTGAATCAGGATCTCAGTCTGAGCTAGACTCATCTTTTGAATCTGAGTTTGTCTCTTCTATTTCTTCTATTGATAATGATGTAACTGACTTTGAGGGTCTAACTTTTCAATTTGATTGGGACATATCCCCATTTGAATTCAATAAAAACTCTACTCTTTCCTCTTATGACCCTGTGTCTCCATTTTTCTTTGATGTTCCAACTTTTAAATCTGACTTAAATGAGACATCAAGTAAAAATGAAATAAAGGAAATAAAAAATGATGCAATTAAAGAGCCCATTAATGCTGGCACTTGTGACATACCAAAAATTACATTCATTGTATCTGCATGCATAAATAGGGATCATATTAAGAAGATGATCAAAGAGTTTCAAGACTATTTTGCATGGTAGCTAAAATATATGACAGGGTTGGATCCAAGCATAGCAGTTCATAAAATCCCAATTTACCTAGGTGCTAAGCCCATCAAGCAGAAATTGAGAAGACTCAAGATAGAATGGTCCATATCAATTAAAGAAGAAATTACCAAGCTACTGGACCATAACTTTATCGAGCCCATCAACTATCCATCCTAGCTTGCTAACATTGTGCCAGTTCCTAAAAAAGATGGTAAAGTTAGAATGTGTATGGATTACAGGGATTTGAATAAAGCCTGTCCTAAGGATGATTTTCCCTTCCTCACATTGATCTTTTGGTAGATCGCATGGCAGATTTTGAATTGGTTTTCTTAACTGACCTTGCTGCAGGGTATAATCAGACAATAGTTCATCCTTTTGATAAAGAAAAGATGGCCTTTATTACTAAATAGGGCACCTATTATTATCAGGTTATGCCATTTGGGCTTAAAAATGCTGGGGCAACATACCAAAGGATGAAAACTATTATTTTCCATGACATGATGTATAAAGAGATTGAAGTTTATGTGAATGACATGGTAATAAAAGGCACCACTGCCGAAGAACATTCAAAGGCACTAAGGCAATTCTTCTTTAGACTTCGCTAGTACAATCTCAAGCTCAATCCTGCCAAATGTGTCTTCAGAGCCTCATCTGGAGTATTCCTAGGCCATATGGTCAGCAAGAAGGGTATAGAAGTGGACCCTACTAAATTAAAGGCAATTCTAGAGATGCCACCTTTTAAAACAGAAAAGGAGATTAGAGATTTCCATAGATGGCTATAATACATTAGTCGATTCATCAATCAATTAGCTGATGTATGTGGGCCCATTTTTAAGTTACTTAGAAAAGGAGCCTCCAAGAACTAGAATGATGACTGTCAGAAAGCTTTTGACCAGATCAAGCAATACTTACTAAACCCACCCGTACTATAGCCACCAAGATTTTGAAAGCCTTTGTTACTTTACCTATCAGTAACTGATGAAGCAATGGGGGCAATGCTTGCTCAAAATGCTCCTGATTTCAGTAAAGAGAATGCCATCTATTACTTGAGCAAAAGGATGTTATCTCATGAGCTCAAGTATAGTTTTATAGAAAAGCTATGTCTTGCTTTGGTATGGGTCTACCACAAGTTGCAACACTACCTCTGCTCTTTTACAACTCACGTTCTTGTTGACAAGAGCCCTTTGAAATTCCTTATGGAGAAGTCAGTTCTTGACAGTAAGATGGTAAGATGGATGGCTGTATTAGCTGTATATGATATGAAATATGTACAACGAAAAGTAATTAAGGGTAGCATAATGGCTGATCAGTTAGTTATTCAGTAGATGATCAATGGGTCAAGCCTGAATTTCCTGATGAAGATATCTTGACAATTGACAATGAAGTTTGGAAGCTCTACTTTGATGGGGCATCTAACAACAAAGGGTATGGTGCCGGCATTGTGTTCATTACACTAAGTGGGGAAAACCTACCTATAGCCATCAAACTAAACTTCGAGGTAACAAACAATGAAGCAGAGTATGAAGCATGCATCTGTGGTCTTGAAGCAGCAATAAGGCTTAAAATCAAATGCCTTGAGATTTATGGGGATTCAAATATGATAGTTTCCCAAGCCTTGAGGAAGTGGAAGATCAGAGAAGAGCATTTGGTTCCTTACTATAAATGCTTAAATGAACTAGAAGCCAATTTCTATGAACTATCTTTCCATTATCTTCCAAGGATGAAGAGCAGATTTGCTGATGCTTTGGCAACACTTGCCTCAATGCTTGATATAAGCGACGGCTTCATAATCAGACCTGTTACAATTGAAGTTAAGCATGAGCCAGGTTGCATAACTCATTGTTTGAATATTCAAGTAGTTGACAGTAAACCATGGTTTTGGGATATCTTCAATTACATTAAGAACAGACTCTATCCTGAAGGGGCCTCTAAAATAGAAAAGAGGACTTTAAGACAGTTGTCTAAGGGTTTCATTCCAAATGGAGAGGTACTTTATAAATGGGTTTGGGATAACATCCATCTGAGATGTGTCACTAAAATAGAAGCCTAATAAATCATGAAACAGATACATGGTGATAATGAAGGTCCACACATGAACGAAATTGCTTTAGCCTGCAAGATCATGAATCAGGGTTATTTCTAGCTTACTATGAATCAAGATGTGCAAGATACGTTCAGAAGTGTCATAAGTGCCAAATTTACGCCAAACTTCAAAAGAAACCTCCTATACCTCTATCTCCTATCACCATGCCTTGGCTATTCGCAATATGGGGCTTGGACATCATTGGCAAGATAAGCTCAAAGTCTTCTGACAAGCATGAATTCATTTTGGTAGCTATTGATTATTTCTCCAAATAGGTTGAAGCTGCACCTTACCAAGTATTGGATTCCAAATGAGTAGCCTAGTTTATTCGTACCAACATCCTTTGTAGGTATGGAGTTCCTTTTGAGATCATCACTGATAATGGATCTCACTTCCAAAAAGAGGTCACTCAGCTATTAAAGAAGGAGAAAATCCAACACTACAAATCTTCTCCGTACAGACCTCAAACAAACAACACAATTGAAGCTGCAAATAAGACTCTCAAGAATATACTCTAAAAGATGGCTGACAACCATAAGGATTGGCACCTACATTTGCCATATGCCTTATGGGGATACAGAACAATAGTGCATACTCCAACTAGTGCTACACCTTACTCTTTGGTGTACGGGATGGAAGCCGTCCTGCCAATCGTGGTAGAAGTCAAGTCAGCTCGCATTATGAGGGAGAGTCAGTTGGACGAAGTGGATTGGGCGAAAGGCTACCATGACCAACTTCTTGACATCAATGAAAAGAGAATGGATGCCTTATATCAGATGCAAGGTTATCAACAGAAATTGGCTAGGAACTTCGATAAGAAAGTCAGGGACAGAGGATTGCAAGAGGGTCACCTTGTCTTAAAAGAAATAAGGGCACTTGTTCATGATCCAAGGGGAAAATTCAAGCCTAATTGGAGTGGTTCATTTGTGATCAAGAAGATCTTATATGGTGGAGCAGTAATCCTAACGGACTTGGATGGCATAGAATTTGCTAGCCCATGCAATCTGGATCAACTCAAGAGATACTTTGCATAAGCATCCTTGTAATTCATGCATAGCATTTGCAATCATTGTGAAATCATGCACAGCATTCACATTTTTTCTCAAAATCAGAATTACGTGGACCTAATTCTCCATAAAGAAGTAAAAAATAATAAAAATCATGTATCACTGTAAGGAGATACGTAGGTAGCCCTTGCGGGTTTGGTCCAATCCATCAATAAAATTTTTACTTCACATTCATTTGGTTCTTAATTGTGTCACAAAAAATATATATAGAAAAAAAAATATAGAATGCTCGTTAAGTTAAAAACCTGAAAGGGCCACTTAGGTAAAAATTAGAGCAATAAAAGAGATAACAAGAAAAATGATGTCTTATTTGTCTCATTTAATTTTTGGAACATCAAAAGAGAATAAAGACATAATCAAATCATTGTCCTAAGCTAAACAAAAATAAAAATCATGAGTCTTGCTCTATCTCCTCAAGTATAGCAACCCTCCTAGCCTTCTTTGACTTCCACGAGTTGGCTATCCACCAGTCAATATATTGCAAGGATTTACTGCCTTGGTGAGCAGGATGAATAGCATGAAAGCCTCTTACCCATCCATTCCTGACAGCTCAAGCAACGGTCTTAGTAATCAGAACAGATTCAAATAGAGCACCATTTGGGGGCACACTTTGACTATGTCCCATTTGACGCATAACCCTAGTGGCCTGGTAAAATGTTACCATCCTCAATCCTAGCAAATAGACCATTTTGTAGCCAAAGCTCATGGTCATGAAACTGTTGATCTTATACCATTCACACCTCCATAGCAGGTCATTAGAATCTAGCTCCATCAGCCATCTTATCCACTCTTTCTCCGAGTTTTGCTTGATCACAATGGTTTGAGTCCTACACAAGGAAGTAGAATAATCCACCTTTGTGGGAGGTCCCACTATCTGGAGATGGTCTCTCAGCCAAATCTGAAAAAGTACAAAAAGATAAGCATAAGAAAACACAAAAAGCATTTGAAATGAAATTCAGAAGCCAGGGTTCGACCTAAAGAATAATAGGGTTGATTGTCCATGGCCCATCAGAAGTGCAAGACCAGTCCAAGCTCATGATGGTCTCAGCTAGCACTATAGCGGTAATAGATCTCCCTTCCTCCATTTGTGGAATCAGCTCAGTGACTCTAGCATCCCCCCAACCAGTAGGGCTCACAAAAATACATCTTGTAGTCAAACAGAAGGATAGAGCCCACATCCTCAAATGAAACCACCCATCATCCTCAAAATCCTTAGGATCATGGAATTCTGCAATCACAACAGTCAAATCTACCCAATCATCTACTACCATGGGACTAGCAGTCTCTGTACTCAAGTCAAGAAATCCCCTAAAAGAGTTAAAGTATCCTACTTTCTCAATAGGAGTAGCCAGCATAACCTCTAGATCAGATTCGAGCAACATAGAAAACTCCTCAAATGTAGGACACATCTCATCCATAGATGCCCCAAATTTGAAGACATGAGCAGCTGAATCCCAAAAGCACGTGCATGCGTGCAGAAACTCCCAATTAATTTTTATGCCCCTTAGGGTGGGCATAGCGCTTACCCCATACATTCCTAGGTTAATCCTCTCCACTTTGGTAAGGTTATTGCACTATAAAAACATTGCATGGCTGAAATAGGGCTCTATTGTGAGGAATAAAAAATAATAAAATTGATGAAAAGCAAAAATATGATTGAAAAATGACTTTTGGAGGCTCGAAAACCGATGGTACAAACTGAAAAAGGACAAAGTTTGCTTAAATAGGTGAAATTTTGACTGCCAGAGTCGTTACCGGTGGCACGCCGGTCGTGCCACCCCACCACCTATGCCTTCTTGTGCCATTTGTCCTCCAACAGATTTTTACTACGATTTCTCAAAATTTCAGGCCTAAAATAATTCTTTTTTTCAAAACCATTGCAGAAATGAGAGAAAAATGTAAGGAATAGCACAATGGAAGCCCTATTCAGTCAAGTGTCTGCATCCATATCATGCATATCATACATACAGAACATCCATAAGTCATAAATATCATACATACATCCAAGATGTTGCATAAGCATAAAGAGTGCATATATCCAAAATATCATGCATACATCCAAAATGAGTGCATCATCCTCAATACATGTATACATGAAAAAGCAAAAGCTGATAAAATAGGTTGCTAATGACTATGCCTGGGTCTGCGGCATCCTCGCCTAGGTACCTCATCATCGTGATCCTCCTTCATCAAATCCTTATTATGCAGAAGGGAGCCCAGAGCAAATGCATATCGTCCCAAGAGATTGTTGTGATAGTGAATGAACTCCATGGGAACCTGGAAAAGAAAGGAAAATATATGAGAATCACTATAAGGTAGACAAAGGCTAAAACACTAGCCATGTAAAATTTTACCTCTGTGACATTCTCAGGAATAGTGGGAAAAAAGGCCGGTCGATATTTAGGAAGATCATAACGCCGTAATCGACCGTCATAAGAAATATAATCTAGGTGATCTGGCAAGCAGATAAAACTAGTAGGTAAGGGAACCGGATTAGTCGGACCTCCCGCTGAAGCATATAGAGCTAAGGCTAGAGCTGAGCCACTAGTCCCTGAAGGACCAACCCCAGAACGATCGGCTGCAAAACTTAAAGGACCAGCTATAACACTCGAAGGTCCAACCCTAGGACCCATGCTGCCAACCAAAATAGTACTACCAACCTGCAGAGAGATGAAACTCCCAGCTTTGGAAAGAGGCCCTTAGGAAGCCGCTGAACTAGATCCTCGATGTGATAGTCCCCGCAATCTATCCAGGGGAGGTGAGCCCTACATCAAGGATGCCTCGCAGAACTCATCATAGTCCATGTCAGGCAATAGGTAATCCAGACAGAAAACTCCATCAGCCTAACCATCCTCCCCTAGGATAGCCAATCCATACCTCATGTCTACCGGAGGGGACTGTGGCACAACTCTCTCTCCTGTAATCTGTGCCCTCTCCCTCTCTCCCATGTAGAACATCCTCGAAGACTCACGATGGAGCAAGAGTCGACAAGAGGATAAGTCCATGCTAGGCCTGATCCGGTCAAGGATCCACTCTGTAAATATGATAAATGGCATCCATTTCACCTGCAAACAGATTGCAATATAAGCAGTAGAAGGTAAATAGTAAGATTCAAGTCAAGATCAACAAAAAGAATACCTAATCCACAGTCAAAGTAGCAAAAATCTGTCTGCAATTATCAAATGTCAGTGCCATAAAGGAATTTCTATTGGACATCCTCCAAAGACATCTGTAGGGAGGGTCAATAGCAGTAAGCTCTCTCAGTGGTGGAGCCAGCATCGGAAAGTGCTCATAAGCCTAGTACTACAAGAAATAAAATTTTGTTAGTCACTAGACAGAGATCAGATAACTGGATAAGAGAGTACAACACTCACCGCGAGCACAATAGAGGTATTACCATGGTTGCAGAGTGTGCCATGGGAAATGCTGCACAGCTCTTAGTACATAGCACAAAGGGCAGCACCTCATCAATCAAACTCATCGTTCTCATCTAGATTCTCCAGCGATCATAGGACATTCAAATTAATGCTATCCTTATTGTTATGCAGAAAGGTACAGCTCAAGATAATCAAGCCACATAGTTTGACACCTTGATCAATATCATACTGACTTGGAGTCTGACCCATGGTCATCAAAGCCTGATAAAGCCAGGAACGTGGGACATTAAGGATCCCATGAGGGGGGTCAGCCCTAATCAAAGCAGTCATCTCTATAGAAGAGCGCTCGATCCACGAAGAATAAAACTCGAGAGGACAAGATCTGAAATGCATACCAGTAAGCATGCTCCACTCAAGAGGAGTGACTGTCATCTTGCCGCAGGAAAGGTGGAATGTATTTGTAGTATCCCACCAGCACTCTGCCAATGCCCTAACCATGATGGTATTAACTGGCTACTTGATGTCCAGCTCTAGCCACCCGAGCAAGCCAGATGGCTCGAGGCGCAGATGGATAGCCTCCTGATTACCCATATAAAGGCGGACCAACTCCATGACACTATGAGCTCTCCTAGGCCTAAACTATACTCTCTGTAATTTTTGTAAAAAAAAAAAAGAGAGAGAAAAAAATAAGTAAATATTGATAATTATCAGAATTTTTACTAACTATGCAGGAATAAAAAACATACCTGAAGAGATCCAGTATAGCTGACATGACAATTTGGCTCCTTCAGCAATGTCTTCGGGTTCTGAGCACCCGTTGCTGGCTGATTGAAGGCTTCCATATTGAGAGGGAGTAAAAAAGAGAGAGAAAAGAAAGATATTTGGAGAGAGAAATGAGAGCTAGAGAGAGAGAGAGAGAGGAAAAAGTGAAAGAAATGAACTTATGAAAAATGTGAAGGAATGAAGGTATATATAGGAGTAGAGGTGGGCCCCCCTCATAATAACATCTCTTAACTTTTTTGATTCGCAGATTCAGTTCATGTGGTTTTGCCATAACAGGCTCATTCTAAATCGGAATCCAGTTTCATCTGAAGCAGTCAATCTGCATGATTTTTATCCATCTCATAAAACAAACGGGGACTTAATCGGAGTTCAGAATCTCCTAAAATTATAGAAAAACCAAAAATCCAAAAATAACTTAAAAATTAGAAAATAGACCATAGAGAGTCAGAAAAGCCAAAAATCAGACGTGAAGCTTTTGTACAACTCCCAATACTGAAAGGGACATTCAAAATGCTCAGAACGACGTCCTAGGCCTTCCAGTTCACACTTATCAGATTCAGCCTCTGTCTGGCCAAATCAGATTAGGGGAGGCAGCTGTGAACCCTCAAAATTACACCTCCAGTCGATGTTTTTTTAGTTATGAACCCACAAAATCAAACGGAGCTTAAATTGGAACTAAAAAGGACCCAAAATGGACGAAAAAGCAGGAAACAGGTCGAACTAGCCAGTCAATGCGTAATAGGCATGCTGCTTCTATGGATGGCACGCTGGCTATGCCGCATCACAGGCAGCACAAAATGCTTGCCGGAGACGTCCGACGTGCCGCCGGTGACCTGCCGATGACACCGTCCATACCGCCAGCACCCTCCTCAGCAGCTCTATAAATAGAGCCCCCTTTAAGCTCATTTGACAGATTCCAAGGCAGAAATTCTCTCTGATACTAATTTACTTGTTGCTTTTAAGTCCTATTTGAAATTTGATACAAAAAAGCTGTTGCTTCAATTTCAATTTACATTTCATCACGCTATTTCACTAATCTTTTGTTATTAAGATTCAGATTTCTAAGGGTTTTGAATCTAAGGTGGAGCTGAGATCCGGAGCTAAGCTCATTCCATTCATCCGAAAGACAAGGAAAGCAAAGGTATAATCTCCTTTCCATTCTCAAAATTCTAAACTCAGATCTAGAATTATCTTTAGGTCTAAATAGAAAAGATCTAAAATTTATTAATTTACGAATCAAAATTAAATTAATAAACAAACCAACACTTTTTTCCAGAATCCCTCTTTCGCAAGAAGGAAGAACTGCATGGGGTTTGATTCCTATTCAATAGGATATGCAGGCTGCTATTCTGAAAAGGCATTAACTCCAAAATCATTTTTAATAACATTTTTCCCTTTTATATTTGTTATTTATTTCCAAATCTATACTTTCATTTCTTTAATTTAGTTGAGGAATGTGTGCTTTCCCTAGTACCCATAAGGGCTAGAGGAAAGATCCTCTAATTTTAATCATTTTGATTTTGTAATAATTAAGTAGGATATATCTTGCTTATTTATCTATAATTGTCATTTCATCTTATCATATATATTTGTTTCATGCATCATTATATTCCTGTTCATATATATACGAAAATTCCTTTTTTAAGAGTTATTTTGCAAATTTTAGCCAAACTAAAGAAAATTATATTTTCACAATTGTGTAATTACCAAAACCTGATCCCCGAGCCCTCTTTGGTCACTCACGGATTAGTGCATTTTCCATTGGGATAAATCATGTATTCTTTGGAGTCAATCATTTTTTGGGTTTTCTTTAATTTTTCCAATTAAAAGAAGTAAATTAAAGTGACGACTCATTTCTCAACTTTCAAATTACAAAAATCAATTTTCTGAACTCACAGTGAGTTTCAATCGTGGAGTTTCTCCCGAAGAGCATTTCGATTGCTCGGCAGATCAGACCAGTGCTCGGGCGAGGCCTCATAGCTGGCAGAGACACTAATGAGGAGTGATTGCTTTTTTTTTTTGGGATTTAAAGAGATGAACTATCTTGCTAATTATTCACCAAGTGAGAAAATTTGTCTATTTTCACCCTTTCTGTTGGGAGTGCTTTATGAGTGTCTATTTTAGGTTTTGAGCTATCTTGGAAGTGTAGTTGATGGATCATTTTTAGGTGGTGCCCCTTGATTTTTAGTCCACATATGCCTTATTGAGACTTGGTCAAAGATCAGATGGGATGGTTGCTTGCAACTTACCCTAGAGGACACATTTTGGCACTACTAATGGTAAGGAATTGTATCTTTCATGATCAAAGGCCATGGTTGTCATGTGATTGGCTTGTTGGGTTTGGTTTGAATGATCTTTGGCCATGGAATGAGGGTTTTGAAGTAGATGGGGAAGACTCAAGATGTGCCCCCAATTTTTCTTTCTCAGAATTTGTGTAAATCACAACATTCATTACCAAAGTTATTAGGTGGTTGGCTAAGGAGTTATCATGCTATTTGTTCTGAAATTTCACTTAAGACCATAGATAAGTATGATAGGTGATTGATAAAGGTGGTTTGGCTAGTTAACAGAGAGTACAAGGCTGCCCTGCTAAGGGGAATAGAGAGTGACGTAGCTGAGGAGGGAGAGACTATAAGAGGAGCCACTAGTAGCAAGAGGACTGTAGCACAAACAGAGGGGGTGACTCTATCTTTGAAGGAGACTTAGGATTTACTAGAAGTATGATACCACAGGTTGCAGTAATAACTCAAACTATAGTGGCAGTGACAAAGGACACTATGATTATAGTGAGACAGGATGACACTACAGTGATAGTTTAGAAAAGGACTGCTACAGTTAGGGTAGAAAAGCGATACTACATTTTTTGAACTACAGGAGGATTTTTGGGATCAGTTTTAGAACTACTAGTACTCAAAAGAGGGTTCTCGATACAACTATGGTGAATAGTTATGATTTTATTGGTACTTCTACTACTGTGGCAGAGGGAGCTATAGAGATCTGGAGGAGGGGTGTGCCCATTTGAGGAGATTATGGCAGACTCTGATTCTAATGAGGACATGAGAGATATGGACCTCAGGAGGTAGAGGAGGATCGGCTAGACTATGAATTTAGACATGACCCTTTTTGTTGTTTGTTCAAAATAATTGCAGGTTGACAAGACTACATGAACAGGATAAACTATAGATGATATTGAAAGGGTTATCATTTTTGTCATAATGATGGGTTTGTATTTTATGAAATTTGATCACCATTAAATGAGATATCTTTTATTTTTGCTCTAATTTCTGTCTAAGCTGTTGTTTTAGGTTTTCAACTTGGCAGCATTCTTTTCCTTTTTCTTTTTTCTTTTGTCTTTTTTTTTTTTGTTTAGGTAAAAGAATTAAGTGAATGATGTATTAGGCATAGAGAAAATGAGAATGCGATGCAAACAAAATATTTTATATTATGATTTGGACCGCACCCGAGACAAGCTGCCTATATATCCCTTACAATCATTTTTCTCTCATTAATTTTCTCATTTTTTAGGGAGATTTAGGCCCAGGATAAATAGTCAAACTATGATGTTAGATGATAATAATATAGAACTTTTTTACTTGTCAATTTTTTTTATTATCTAAGTCATAATAATGCATATTGTCTTGGACTTGAATGATACTGTATCTCATTCATAGGTGATTAGCATTTATTATTACTTATGTAAGCATGCTATTCGTTTGCGAATATATGGCATATGATAATTCTAATTTATTATGTATGGAGATACGTGATTGCCAGGATAGAATTTATTACCTTGAGTAAAGAGGTTGAGATCTTATGATATATGATTATTCTTGATATTTAAGTTCCTGGCCAAGACAAAAACATTCATTAGAAGAGTTTCTAGTAGGAATCTAATCACATTAAGAGTTAGAACCAAGGCAAAGACATAGAATTGAGGCACATTAGGGTTTGACATAAACTATTACCCTAGTCGAGATTATGATCTTTAATAAAGAGATTCTAATGCATGACAATTTATGATCAATGGTCCTTATGATGTTTAAAGTAATTAACTATAAACATTCATTTCTAATTAGGTAGTCATGATATGGAATGCTAGCTGTTACTTCGACTTGTGGGATTAAGTGTGAATTGGGGATTTTACATTAGTAAAGAAAAATCTTTACTCATTTCCTTTGTTAATTAAATATGAACCTAGAAAGTCACACACCTAATAATGATCACCATTTAAGTGTAAATGGTTTACTATTATAATTAATTAAAGTCTTTAATTAATTGATTAATGGTAAAATGATTAAACATGTAATTAAATTTACGAGAAACTTAGCATGTCCTAATGTTTAATTTATAAAGGTTTCAATTCAATTAAATCTTAACTTATATATGATGCAAATGAGAAAGATTAAAGTGATATGATTTGGACTAACTAAATCAAAGAATTAATTTTAAGCTTAGTATATGGGCTAAGCCCATATGTGATATGGAAAAGAGACAATTTAGGGATTAGAAATAATTCACTATTTATAAGCCCATGTGATGGGTTTAGGGGTTAGAAAATTTTCTACTAAGGGTAAAATGGTTTTACTAACTCTAACTGGTAAAATGGATGTATTACTTAAAGCATAAAGTGTTAAAAGACATAAGAGTCTTTGGTGAAGACTTAAGAGTTAAGTCTTGAAGAAATATGTATATAAAATATTTATATTCATTTTCTTGTGGTTGTTGTTTTTAATTTTTCATTTTGAAACTTTTAGAAAGAGAAATTGAGAGAGAGAAAGAAAAGATGAAAAAAGAGTTTCTTTAATTTTTTTTTTTATCTTCAATTCTTTCCTTTGTTCTTATTGAAAATAGATTTAATCTAAAACAAATCAAAGCGAAACCTTATCTTCCAAAGGATTTTTGTTGGAAAATCTTGAATTAGGATTGGTCAACTAAGAGAGGGATTCGAGAACACCAAGGAAATTAAGATAGAAACTTGAAGGTGAGCTAGGTGTGGATTACTCTGCTCAAGTTTTATTTTTTCCAAAATTGTTTTGGATTTATTTTTCATTCAAATAAATTTTTATGACTTAAAATATGATTTTAAACTATAGAAACCTTGAATATTTGATATTCAAAATGGATTTTTTAAAATGTTCAAATGTCGAACAATATATCTATAAATTTAATTTTTGTAAATACATGTTTTATTGTTGTTTGAGAGGCATGGATGATTGCTTATGGATTAGGAAACCCTAATGTATGACTTCTTATGTGGACTTGTAATAATTAATTTTATTATTTGATGGGATGTAATTAATTGTTGATTAATATGTTTAGGTTGTAAATTAAATTCATTCTTTTTAAGTTAAACCTTTCTTATCTTCTTACTTTCATTTTAAGGATTGTTCCTTATTATACCTTCATGTGATTGATAATTCCACGCACCTATCTTTTGAAATGGTTTAGAACCAAATCACATTTTGGTTTGGTCCTTCACTGACCTCTCGATTTTATCTCCTTAGTGTGTCCAAGAACTTACTAAGAGGTCACCCATCCTTAAAATTTATTTTCTAAGTCCAGCATATATAACTTTGGGGTTTCTCAAACCTCCCAGTTATACATATAATTGCTTTTCTAAAAGGTCACATATAGACATATGCGATTGATCGCTTCCTTCTTTGAGTATAAAGTGATCATCTTTCAGACCATGCTAGATTAATATTCTTCCTTTGTTTATACTTGATATTTTACATAAATGATAAAGAAATTCTTGCCCTTCTTATTGTTCTAGTCTACAAGGTAGCATCTAAGCCGCAAATTTAACAATATCGCTCATTTAGTTCACCTTGTATACTTATATATATATATATATATATATATATATATATATATATATATATATATATATATATATATATATATATATATATATATATATATATATATATATATTTGATTTATTTCATTATGATACTAATCATTTCTAAACATCTTTTCTCTTTTTATACACCAATTATAGATATCATTAAACAATTCCACATAATTCACATATCAAATCACTGTCACATGTAAGCATTTTATATAGCACAACATTATACATACTCTTCTTTGATCTAAGTTAGATCAAAACTTAGTCAACTTCTCTTCCTAATCTTAGCAAATCAATTTAGAGTTATTTAACACTTTACTAGGTTTTTATTCCATAGAGATAATTCATTAAGAGATTGTAAATTTGAAAGATCAAAAGTTCCTTAAGTCATGAAAAACATTCCTGAATCATGGGTGCTATACAATTTTTGAGACCGCGACATATTATCGCAACTACAATCCAAATCTCGGGACCGCGACTAGTTTAAGGGATAAAACATCAAATTGGACCTTGAGACACAGTGTGTTTCATAACCTAGGTTGTGACTGCAACTTTGGGCATGACAAGGAATCATGACCGCAATAAAGGGATCTTAATTGTAACTCGGACAAAGCAAATTCTAGCTCCAAGGGATAATAAACATCATCTTCCCTTGCAGATTAACTTTGAAAGGCTATAACTTTTAGTTACAGATGAGTTTAGGCCCATGATATATCAAATTAAAGCTCGTTTAGAGATCTATATTTGTGTTAGGGTTTACCCGACACCACCTACTTTTGGGCCTAAATTTGATCGTTTGAAGTTGTTTCAGAGGCTTTAAAGTTTTCATTCACTATCCTAAGCCCCTCTCACCATTATTATATAACTTGGCTTAGAATATCTCATATCCTAGGTATTACACATCTTTTAGCATGTGCAAGGTTAAACATATTTATGTCTTTATTCACATTACATGAACTTTTCATAAATTACATTTAGATTTTCTCTTAATAACATCTAGCTAAAAATGGTTGCGCATATACCTCATAAATGTAAAGAATCTAGTATACCTTCATCATTATTCACATTATATAAATATTTTTTAAAATATCGATTGCATTAAACCATATCAATAATTGACAGTTACTTATAATAGCAAATTTATTCCTAATAAGACACATATACATGTTTACTTATGCACTTTTGAACATATACTGTCATTTTCTCATATACACAGTTTATCCTTATCATCCCATTTCCATAGCACATAGCTCAATCACGTATATCAGTCATATCACATTATTATTTTTTTTTCATAGTCATTACACATATCATATATCAAAATAAAAGAGTTAAGCTTTTATGAGTAGTTTTGATCTAGACTTAACGATAGACTTTAAATGACAAGAAGGAATTCCTATGCTTCATGGTTTAACCTATATCCCATAATATTTATAAAGTCTAAAGTAGACTTAAACCTTTGCTCTGATACCAATTTTGTCATGACCCATTTATTAAGCCGTGACAGTCCTAGGGCATAGGGAGACATAAAGTCACCTAAACTCGTAGAACCTGATTCAAGTTATTATTCTTTACCATTTACTGTGTTGAACCTTATCCCAAGATCAGAACCCAATTGCCCTTTTCTTTATTTTCAACTGCTATTCTATCATTTTACATATAACCAAATGCTCATTAATATCATTATAATATTCATCTCATTTTACATATGTTCATTACTTATTACACTAACACATATATAATTTATAGTACGGTTCACAGTACATATAAATCTCATAAAACATTAGTACTAAACCTTTGGTAACTATAGAGCTCTAAGACAGTGTTCTTTATAATCATATAACCCAAATTCATACACTTAAAATTAGTAGAGCAACTTCCATGCGAAAGGACAAGGCTTGGAATTTGCCTTGCCGACTCGTCAACCTCACCTGAAAAATTTAAACAACTAAAGAATGAGACAAAACTCAATGAGTATATAATAATACAATATGTATTGAGTATAAGAATCATTATTAGGATGGGCTTATTATGGCAATGGAGCGATTTTAGTCAAAATTATCATTATGGATCAATTTCTCATTTAAGTTAGAAACAATATCTTTAGTAGAAATAGTAATCAATATCTTTAGCAGAAATAGTAATCTCTTGGAAGCAGAATGCTTCCCACACATATAAATTAAAGAGTGGCAACCTAAGCCTTGCTCACTTGCCTTCATTTCATTATGCAAGATTGATGAGATCTTATGATTAGGTGTTCCCCCTAACAGAGGGTGGGTACTCTCGCCCTACCCGTGGACTTATACCAAGTGCACAAGGGCTGATGTATTACCCTACATCATAAGGGCATTTCTGCTTATCAATAGGCATCAATAGAAGGGTATATATAAAATTCACAATAGGGAATTCAATGGAGGATATACCAATATAAGAATAATTCTCATCAAATGTCACATCACGAAATCAATATGGAAGGGCTCATATTAAGCAAATAAGTTAATTAACATCAATAAAGTTCTTTTGGGTACAATTTAAATTTCACTATCATAATACCATTAGAATAAAGTTTTATGGCATCATTATTAACCCTAATAAGTTAAAAAAAAAAAAAAAAACACCTTAGGTATTATATACTACCCCCCTTTCAAAAAAATTTGCCCATTAATGAAACTTATCCATTTCTATTGGGACGTTTACAGGTACATTCGGACCATCTCGCTTTTGCTCTAATATTAATCATGTCATTTAGCACTTAACAAAGTACTTAACTCTTACATGTCATATAAACTAAACTTAGTATAGTATATGAAGTTGGAATATTACATAACCCTAGCCTTTACCATGAAAGCACCTTTAGTCTAAACCCTCTCACCTCTTCCAAAGACATTTATAGCTAAACCTGTGGTCTATCTCAACTTATGGTCGAAAAACTCAAACCTATGTCAAGCAAATAGTAAAAAAATAAAAACTAACCATGGTACCTTTATTTGCACCCAAAATTTAACCTAGCTTTAGCCCCCATAATCCTTATTCAAGCTAAATACTGACTTAGCCTCATCCTAATCCTCAATCCCTTCCTAAGCTAAACATTGACCTAGCTTCATCCTCACTCATAACCCTTTCCCAAGCTAAATACTAACCTAGCTTTCATCCTTACAATCCTTACCCAAGCTAAACACTAACCTAATTTTCATCCCTATAATTCTTACCTAATTTAAATACTGACGTAGCTTTCATCCTTCACAATTCTTACCTAAGCTAAACACTGACCTAGCTTCATCCTCATTCATAACCCTTTCCTAAGCTAAACACTGACCTAGCTTTTATCCCTCACAATTCTTACCCAAGTTAGATGCTGATCTAGCTTTCATCCTTCATAATTCTTACCCAAGCTCAACACTAATCTAGCTTTCATCCTTAATAATCCTTACCCAAGCTAAACACTCCTTACCCAAGCTAAACACTGACCTAGCTTCATCCTTGTCAACAATCCTTACCCAAACTAAATGCTAACTTGGCTTCATCTTTTATAGTACTGCCCAAACCTATGACCCATCTAAGCCTATGGTCCAGTCCAATTAAACCCATTATCCAATTGTTACTAAACCCATGGTTCACCAACATCTAAATCCATGGTACATCCACAACCCAATCACAAAATCCATTGTCCCTCGATCTGTAAGCCTATAGTAAACCATTTATAAATTGCAATCCCAATTACTTGAGGCTAAACTTTGACCTAACCTTCCTAACAAAACTTTGGTTCCTCAAAGATAAAATTTGACTTAGCTACTCATAGCTAAAATTTGGCCTAGACACTCAAAGCTAAATCTCGACCTAGTTTCCAAAGCTAAAATCAGACTTAACTCTCCTAGCTAAATACTGACCTAGCTAACATCATACACCTCCACCTTTATCTTTACCTATACACTATCAACCTAACCATAAGAAACAATCATCCATTACCATTAAACCCAAGATTCTTAGTTTGTCATATCCTACCATAACCATTTTTCAAAACTTGATACTGATCCAACTCCTTTTCCCTTTCAAAGATTGCCAAGATGTTTGTTGGATTTGACAAAGATGTCATGGATAAGCATCTAGCCAAGCTATAAGAGCAATAGGAAGAGATGTTCAAGAGACAAGTAGCCCCAATTTAGGCCCAATTACAAGTCTAAATGGAAGCCATAGTAAATGATGTCAAAGACATGCTGAGCTGAACTGGCATGAATTAAACCCCAAATCCCACTCTTAAAATCCACTCAATCTGGACCAAAATTTGACATCGGTTCAGGTGCATGCTTCTTCTTCCTCCAAGTCAACCTTTGAAACCATACCTCAGCCACCACTTCGCTCATCAGATATCTTGAAAATCGACACACTCTCCCATCCAACACCTACTAAACCACCACAAATCACCTCTTCCCTTATGGATCCTTTCCAAGGGAAATCATACCTAACCCTGAGCTTGAGATATTCCTGCCCAAATTGGAAGCTATAGAGAAAAATGTAAAAAGTTTAAAGAAGAAGGAAAGTATGATTGATATAAGTTTATTAAGCTCGATTGCCACCAAAGTTCAAGATGTCAAATTTGGACAAATTTGATGGTACCATCTGCCCCAAGATCTATTTGAAAATATATGTGGGCGTGTGAACCCTTATTTCAGCACATTCAAAATTAATTATAAACTCTTCAAAATTGACAGAAGTATTATTGGCACAATCTGACGCCTTTCCTATCATGATCAGACCTTCTATACCAGACAATATTTTTTTGAAATCAACCAGATTTTCTCTTAGACTAAGTGCTCAAAAGTACTAAAATTATTTTCAAGCCTAACGACACTGACCAGTAATTTTTCTGAGCTCTAAAACTCCTAAAAACTGACCTGGAAGCATAAAAAATGAACCAAAGAAGCGCCTAGCGCAGATCCGTCTAGAGGTGGCGCTGTAAAATGGACAAAAATGCCCTTTTTTTCTGATTTTTTTTAGTATTTTTAGTCCTATCCTTTTTGTCTTTTCACATTTTCACTTTCCAAATCATCCTCACCTCATTTTCCTATAAATAACCCTTCCATTTCCTCATTTAAAAATCTTTTGAGCTAGTATTAATGCTTAACTACTAATTCCTCTCTTCTTTTCCCTCTAACCACTTCCTAATTAATTAATTAATCTTTCTAATTAACTAAAACTTTTTATTTTAAATTAAAATTATTCGCTCAATTAATTAATTAATTAATCTTTTTAATTAATTAATTAATCACTTTTTTTCAAAATCAAATTATTTCTTTTTTTAGTCCACCCTTCATCCAAATTAAGTAATTGATCATTTTAATTAATTAATCCATCCATCTATTTCATCACATTAATTAGTTAATTAATCATTTTAATTAATTAATCTCCCAATCAAATCCAATCATTTGGTCCTAATAAAATAAAACTTTAGTATATTTGTCTAGCTAATATAACATTAAAGAAGTGCACATTTATCTATGTTTTATCCCCTGATCTTACTATGTTTTGTATTTAAATTGAGTTTGATTTGTTTGTTAAGTCTTATTTCAGAGTTCTTTTAGGGATTTCTATATTTTAGAAGCCACAGATCAATTTAGTTTGGAATGATGGAGCTAAGGCACAAAAAAAATTGTCGACTTTGGGTGAAGGATTGAATATGCTTGAGCCATGCCCAAGGACACGCACGTGGTGTTGGCCGTATAGAATATGTAGGCAAAGTTGGTATTTTGATAGCTTTGGACACCTTAGAGTATTTTGAGTATAACTTGTGCTCCAAATGTTTGATTGAGATGATTTAGGTGTCATTAGAAAGCTAAGAGAAAGAGATACAAATTCATGAAGATTACAAAGCCTAATTCGATCATTTTCATGCCACATGGGTAACCACACAGCCATGTCTCTAGCTGTATGGTTATTATTTTTTGAAATTATCATTAAAATTTATCCAGAATACTTTGGGGCTTATCACACAGGTCATCACATGGCTATGTGACCACTTATGAGTATAGTTTGGGCAGGATATTTAAGCTAATTTTTGGATAGAAATTAAAGGGTCCGAATTCTATTACTAAGAGAGCTGTAGGGGGAGGTGCTGTATGGTTCCTTGGCTCATGTAAATCATATATTTTCATTCCAAAGAAGATTTGTAGCTATTTTTAAAGAAGATCCATTAGGTCTGAAGCATTAATCAAGGATTGAAATCAAGATTTCCTAAAGATTTGTCATGACCTGTTTGGGTTTTCTTAATCTCTATATTTCTTTGTTGTTTTCAGTTTCTAGCATGAAATAATTGTTTTTTATTTAGATTTGATGGATGCTAGTTTCAATTGTATGGATTAAATGATTTTAGTATTCATCTTTGATTGTTTTATTTTCATTATTAATCTTATTATTCTAATTAGCAAAAGCTAGCTTGTTAATTAGATATTGTTTTAATATTATTGACTTGAGAAAGCTTGATATGAATTAATCACACATGTTAATTGAGGGTTGATTGGGACACTAGAGATAAGCCTACAAAACCCTTGGTATTTTGTTCCTTGTTCTTTGTCACATCCCAACCTTATGAGATACGACGGTCCTAGAACATGGGGAGACATAAGGTCACCCACGCCTGTAGAACCCATTAATATATAACAATCATGCCTAGGATCTTACTGATCCTCTTTCATTAACTCATTTAAAAACATTTAGATAAATACCATAATTTGTGGAAGACTTAAATAAATCGTTACATAAAAATCCCATAAGGAAAGTAGTATAAATCTCTATAAGTATCAATTAACATTCTCAGAGCATCTAAAGACAAGACTTCATAAACATAGTATTATTGATAACTCGGACAAGGAATTCCCCAAGCGAAGTAGGATGCTTGAGCCATCACCTTGCCTTCTCACATTTGCTCACTTGGAACCACACAAGGAAAAGGGGTGAGATAGATGATCTCAATGAGTAAACAAAAAGGGCTCATACATTATCACATATTTCTTTGAAAGGAAACACATAGCTTATACACATAGTTCATGGTTTATAACTCATGAATCAGGTTGCATTTTAAGCAAGGTTCAATTTAGCAAGTTTGCAGAAATTGCACTTATAACACTTATAGAGTGGAGACACTACTCAATCCACTCTAACACATCGAGGAGAGATGGCCTTTGCCAAATTCCAACGCCCATCACTTATAAAGCGTGAAACTGATTAGGCTCCATGGCTAGAATCGCCCCTTCTAGCTGAGGTGGATACACTACCCCTATCCATCGGGTTAAGACCATGTGCACAGGTTCCGATGATTACCCGCATCGGCACGAGGATTCTGCATAAAGGGTAAAGGTACTATAGCTAGAGCTATTGGTAAACACAATTAACAATATCACATATGGCAACAATAACATGTATTTCAATAACAATAGTAGTTTGGCTTACAACAATAATACAATAAAAGCGTAGTTCTAGAAAGAATACAAGTTGGGGTATCGTTCACAAAAAAAAAAAATTCTCATTGGGTAACAAATTAGTTTTGGACCAAATGTCCCTTAGCAACCCAAGCTTGACAAAGAAATCATATAATAAAACAAAAATGGAAAGAACTTGGGTTTCAAAGATCACAAAGGTTCACATCACATATCACATAACACAACATGATGTTGTGCACTTTTGTAACAAGAACATTTCGTTTACTTACACTTGAAACAAAAGCATTGGGTTTACTCACACTTGTGAACATAGTGTTTACTCACCTTGGGGTTCCTTTGCTCCTAGTACTCGTAGTCCCCTTTACACTTCTAAGGCTCCTCAAACTCTAACATAATATTTGATTTAATACTTAGTATTTATTTACTCATGATGTTTCTATTCGATAACTACCCATACACATATAGCATACACATTAGAGTTCACTCATAGGTGTACTCATCACTTGCACATATCACATTGACTTAAAAGTCTTGCATACTTAGGCCTTGTAGGCTCACATGAAAATACATTGCAATCATATCAATAACCTTTTAAGGTCATCACATTATCATTACCCCAATATCAATTCATGTATCAATCATCTTAATTCACTTTACACTTCCATACATGTCAGCTTAATAATTAATCCTTCAAACGTCATGCTTAACTCTTATGATCTCTTTCACTTCATTAACTCATAACCATATATTTATCATCAAGTCATCATGACATCTAGTTCCAAATTCCTCAATCACATTTGCATTCTAACCACAATATGATATCAAGATACCTTAAGTATACCAAAACACATTTAAGCTTATCTAGGATCATACCTTCAATTAACATGCAATTTTCATCATCTACTTTACATACATACATGTCAACAATCATCAAAACACATCACATTAAATTTATAAACATTTGGACACAATGGTTCATGTAGGCCGAATGCATTTTTAAGGTGAAAACCAAATTTTTCTTCTTTTCGTGTTTTCCGTCTATTTCAGAAATATGCAAAAACATGGTTTAAACCAAGATTTTTCATGTAAACATAACAAAAATAATTTTAGAGCTTAAATCCATAAGAATCGGCCACTATTGGTGCCATTGATATATAAAAATTCAATCTTTTGCATTATAGTGCACAAAACATGAGTTTTCTTGTTTTCAGTATTTTCTGGTCATTTCAGAAATATACAAACAGGTTGTTTAAAACATTATTTTTCATTCAATCATTGAAAATATTAGTTTAGAACACATTATCTCACAAATCGGCAGCCATAGGTAAGGTTTATACAAAAAAATTCCAAGTTCAAAGGCTTAGGTGAAAAATCATGAGTTTCTACGCTTTCCGCGCATTTCATTTATTTCAGCAATAAACAGACACATGATTCAAGTCATTATTTTTCATCTAAACAAAACAAATATCACATTAAAACACCAATTCACGCAAATCGGCAGCCATGTATTCATGAAAGAATAGAATTTTCAAATTTCCAAATCCTAACACGAAAATCTTGAATTCCTTTGTTTTTTGAAACTTTTCGGTCATCACAAAAATATATAGAAATATTATTTCATGCAATATTTTTCATCAAAAAAAATCAAAAATCAGTTTAGAATGAAAATAAACACAAATTGCCCCCCTTTATGATGTCTATGCAATAAAATTGTGATTTTAAGTTATAGAATTCACCTTTAGAGAAATCTTGCGGAAAGAATCGTGTTTTCAGTAGAAAATAAATTTTCTCTCCCAAAAATTCACTCACACAGAATTGAATATGTAGAAATCAGTAATCAAACAGTTCAAAATAATTTTCCCATAATTTATTTCATAGAAAACAGTTTAGAAATCGAAAGAGATTAAAAACTTACGATTACGGTCACGAAATCGCGAAACGGTAAGGTGTTTTCGATATTTCGGTAGAGAGAATTATTTTGAGAGGTTTTTCTGCCAGAAAACAGAAAGAATGAGGGAGTGGCTGCTGGAAAACCCTTTCTGGCTGAAAATTTGAATATATATTAGGGTTGGAGTGGAATTTCCACTATTACCCTTAATGAAATAAGTTAGGAGCATTTTTGTGTAGTGGGCTTTTGGGTATTGGGCCTTTTTCTTTAAAAATTTCAGCTGAAGTGTTTAGAAATAAAAATAATATTTTTCTTTTTATTTCTGGGATATTTTCCTCAAAAATATTTATTTAAAAATATTTTTAAAATAACCATAAAATTATTTTATGCTTAAAAATTGTTTTATGCATGAAAATTCATTTTATTTAAAATAAATTCTTTTATGCAAATGCATTTCATGTAAGTGATTTATTTCACAATAGCAACACATATTATGCATATAAAAATTAATTTAATATGCCACATACTCATCAATCACTTAGATCACAAACATTCACACAAGCACACACTTAACCTTATAGATTCTAATTCAAGCAATTTATCACGAAAATTCCTAGGGTGGGTGTGGGTTGTTACATTCTTAATGCATGAACTATTTAATAGTGTATTGAGAAGAGATTCCTTACACTCTACCTAGGGATTAGGGATTACATCGCTTGAGAGAGGTTTTAATCTAAATCAGTGGAACGCTAATTCAATTCATTGTTTAATGTAATTGATTCCATTATTGATGGAATGTAAGAGATCTAGGTGGATTCACATCCAAATAACTTGATTCTTGTTTATATCTATCAATTATCTCATTGTTATCTATAGTTCCTTTTGTTTTAATTTAGTCTACTTTAATTATTCTAAAATATTGATCACTAGATAATAGTTGAAGTTTGAGCTAGTTCTTGTATAGTGTCCTCGTGGGATCGACCTCGTTACTACTATACTACCTGAATGATAGGTGCACTTGCCTTTGGCTAGGGTAGAATAGACATTGAATTCATTTTATAACCTGGTGGGTGTGTTCAGCATGAATCATGGCACCTTAGTGGTGCCACCGATACCGGTAAGACACCCCCTTTTTTATTAACTTTCGCTTAAAATTTTCTAATAAATAAGGCCCACTTCCAATCATTTTGGGAAGAATTTAAAAAAAAAACAAGTTTCAAATATGAAAAATCTACAAATTTTTTGTCAAATTTAAGCTAAAAGTTCTGTCAATTTTCAAAGATCAAAAAAATATATTTTCTCTAATTTTAGATCTAATTTCCAAGTTTAAAAAAATATATTTTCTCTAATTTTAGATCTAACTTCCAAGTTTAATTTTTATTTTCAATTATTATTTCTTGGTTTCTCTATTTGTTTAACTCTTTCTATACAGGGTTCATCTTATGAGATCTTGATCCAAGGTAGAGCTTAGATCTGGTGTAAGGCTTACTCTGTTCATACAGAGAAAGCGTAAAACCAAAGTATAATGTCTTCTTTCGAGATTTCTTAAATCATATCTAGAACTCTCTCTTTTATATCTTTACTTATGTCTAAAGCCAAAAAGTTCTAACATTGTTAATTTTAAATTTGAATTAAATTAACTAATCCAGTTAACCTTTTCTAAAATATTTTTTTTAAATAATTCGCCCTTTATCCTTTATTTGCTTTGATGAGATTATTTTATTTTATTTTATTTTATTTATGTATAATTGTGATATTTCTTTTATAGTAATATCTTTTTAATTTATGGATTCTTGCAATTAGTTAAGGAATGTGTACTTTTCCTAGTACCCATAAGGGTTAGAGAAAATCTCCTCACTTTCATTCCTTTTTAATCTATTTTGTTTGTAATAATTCTTAAATAGATTTTATTTTATTTATTACTTTATAACTATCATGCTTAGCATGTATATTATTGCTTAAGCATCATCTTTATTTCTATTCATAAAATTTATTTTAAGTTATTTTGTATTAAAATTGCCAAACTAATTTTGTTAAAATAAACTAAAAACCTAATTCCCGAATCTTCTTTGGTTTTGAGGCTAGTGATCTTTTCTTTTCAGATATTAATTAAAGTTAATTTGGGTTTTTTCCTTAATCATTTTCTCAAAAAAAATTTAAGGTGGCAAATCTTTTCAAAATCAATCTATTTGAACCCAAAGGTTTCATCATAAATTCAAATCTAAATGAGCATTTCAATCCCACTTAGTGAATCAGACCGGTGCTCAAGGCCTCACAATACTATATATTCATTATGTTTTCATGTTTTGCTAAGAGGGTGGCCAAGAATAATGAGATTATTATAGATATTCTTAACTTAGCACCACACTAAGTGATTTCTGTGTTTTGGCAACTTGAATATAAAGTCATACTATGATAAAGAATTTTAATTGCTTGTACAACTGAAAGTAAATAGGGAGATTACTAGAAAGATTGAATTTAAAATAGTTAAAATGATTAATAATGATAAGAAATTGAGAATATTGGTATGTTAAATTCAGATTTCATAGAACTAGGAAGAGTTAATTTAAGAACACAAGTAACTAATATTTTTTTTTTGAGCAGAGAAGGGGAGAATCGAATATGAATCTATTACTTAGGCTATATATATACTTATCATTTGACTATACCATAGTGTGCAATCATGAGTAATTAATATAGATATAGGTATACCATGATATGATACATGAGATAAGTACCAAGAAAAATCTTCAGGCAAGATGAGTTACATTTTCACTTATGAATAATTTTGTGTAGTTGATACATGTTCTTGAGATGATAAAATAAATTAATTTGTAAGGCGATATTTAGTGGAAAGAAGAAGCAAGTAATAATTATATAGAAACTATGGTTATGAAATTACTTGCTTAGGTTATTTAGAATTAAGAACTTTAATATTTTATAAAAAGGATTTTTGGATAATTAATAAGATGGAAGTCACAATTCTTTTATTAGTAATTAATTTCAATACTAATGAGTACATGAAAAAAAGATATGCTTAAGATTGTAATCAATCAATGGTGAAATTTGAAGTGATATAAGAGATGTATAGATATTTCTTATTAAGCATTTGATTAGTAAAGTAATTATTATTCACGTGGAAAATTCATTTCGGGATGATGAATGGAAAAGGGACTTAAAAATAGTGATTGTATGAAGATTATAATGTATAATATTATGTTTAGAGTAAAAAGTAGAATTAAGAAATTCAAAAGTATACATTCTTATTCTTAGATAATCCTTAAAGATACGATGAATTGTATGAAAGTATGGGTTCCTAGTATGCAAAGTTAAATGTGAGTGTGCTACGTAAGAGATTTGATAGTTCATTGATAATAAATAGGTGTTCCTACTTTGACATTCAAAGAAAGTGAAAATTGCAAAGGTTGTGATAGTACAAGGCGTATTAGCATTCAAGATTTTAAGATTAACGTTGATATGATTTTAGATAAATTTTAAATGTTTCAAGCTATTTGAATTTGACATTTCTATGATACTATAATTAAGATTGATGAAATTAAATAATATGTCTTATTTTTCCTAATTTTAATATTTATGTCCTCCTATTTTTGGTTTTAATATTAAAACTTTGTTAATTACTTTTATTTTTTATTTTTATTAGGTTTTTTGTTTCCAACTTTCTCATTTCTTTAATTTTTATGATTTCATTGCTCATTTCAGTGTCTACTTCCAATGTTTTCCTCTTCACACCTCTCTTATACTCTTCATAATCATAATATATGAACTTAATTATTAGTTTTTTATTATATAACAAAATTGTTAATTAGATCATCTACCTGAAATGCTGTGCTTATTTCATGGGAAATGCTTCAGATCTCTTTCCTCAACCCAAACTCTTCCATTTTTAGATCTCTAAAACCAATTCATTAAATCCTTCAATACTAATTCAAATATTTTATTAATTCAACGTATAAACTATTCAAATTAATAATATAATTTTTATCATTCTATTTACTTTATATTATCAAGAATCTCAGATTATACGAAAATAAGTGTATATTGTTAAATAATACACTAAATTTGTGTATAACCTAACAATATATTTCAAATTGAATAAAAAAGGGAAAATTGAGATTATATTTTCACATCTTATTAATAATAACTATTGTTTATTTCAACAGATATAAATAACCTATTTTTTATTGATATACCATGATAATTACTCAGGTTTAATTAATTACTTGTTTTTCACTTCACCTAATTATATTCAAACATTCATTTAAACAATCAATTAATTTATGTGTAAAACACAAATGCAAAGAAAGAAGAAGGAAGAGTAATCATATTACCTCTTGATGGTTCCTTCTTTCTTTAACAAAGAGCTTCCAAGTGTGAAGCCTTTAGATCATCTACACCTAGCCACCTTTAAGTTTCCATCTTGGTTTTCTTGGTGTTCTTGAATCTTTCACTTAGTTGCCTAATCATGATTCAAGATTCCCCAACAAAAAACCTTTAGAAGACAAGGTTTCCCTTTGATTTGTTTTAGACTAAATACATTTTCAATTTGTAAGCAAATATTCTTTCACAAAGAACAAAAAAAAGAATTGAAGATCAAAAGAAAAATTAAAGAAACTCTTTCTTCATCTTTTCTTTCTCTCTCTCAATTTCACTTTCTAAAAGTTTCAAAATAAAAAAATGAACAACAATAATAAGAAGAAAATGAACATAAACATTTAATATAAATATTTCTTTAAAACTTAACCCTTAAGTCTTCACCAAAGACTCTTATGCCCTTTAATACTTTATGCTTTAAGTAATATGTCCATTTTACCCTTTAGAGTTAATTCTCTAACCATTTTAACCTTAGTAGAAAGTTCTTTAACCCCTAAATCCATCATATGAGCTTATGAATAGTGAATTTTCTCTAAGCCTTAAATTACCTCTTTTCCATATCTCATATGGGCTCAGGCCACATCTCATTTATTTAGGGTTTTCACTAAACTTAAAATTAATTCTTTGATTTAGTTAGTCAAATCATATTCAATTTAATCTTTCTCATTTGCATCATGTACAAGTTAAGGTTTGATTAAATTGAAATTTTTATAGATTAAATATTAGGATATGCTAAGGTCCTTGTAAATTTAATTACATTTTTAATAATTTTACGACTAATCAATTAATTAAAGACTTTAATTAATTATAATGGTAAACCTTTTACACTTAAATAGTGATCACTATTGGGTGTGTGACTTTTTAGGTTCATTTCTAATTAGCAATAGAAATGAGAAAACGTTTTCCTTTACTAATGTGAAATCCCTAATTCACACTTAGTCCCACAAGTTGTGAGTGATAGCTAGCATTTCATATCATGACTATTAATTAGAAATGAATGTTTATAGTTGATTATTTTGAACATCATATAGACCATCGATTATAAATTATCATGCACTAGAATCCCTTCATTAAAGATGCTAATCTTGGCTAGGGTAATGGTTTATGTCAAGTCCTAATGTGCCTCGATTCTATATCCTTATCTCGATTCTAACTCTTGATGAGATTGGATTCCCACTAAAAACTAATTCTAGTGAATGTTTCTATCTTGGCCAATAACTTAAGTATGAAGAATAACTAGATAGCATAAGGTCTCAACTTTGTTTACTCAAGATAATAAATTCTATATTGGCGATCAATTACCTCTATACATAACAAATTAGAACTATCACATGCCATATATTTGTACATGAATAGCATGTCTATATAGGCAGCAATAAATCCTAATTGCCTATGAATGAGATATAGTGTAATACCCTGAATTTTCAATTATTTTATAAAATCCTATTTTTGTACGGAAATGTATTATTTTAGTATTTTCCTTATTAAAGCAAGAATTGAAGTTGTATTTTATTAAATTATATATATTCATACTATTTGAATATGTATTATTAATGGTAATTTTATTTAAATATTATATATGTATATATAATTGAAGAAAGTAATATGTATATTATTATGAAATTATTATAGTGGGTATTTAGAGAAATTATATTTTGATATTTGAATATTAATATTGATATTAATTAATATTATGATCGATTAATCTAAATTATATTGTTAATTATATAAATTAGTGAAAATTTGGAATTTCGTTATTATTATTGTGAAAGGTTTATATTAATTGAATTTTAATATGTAAATTGATAAGTGTTGATAACACTACATTTTGTCCCTTGTTCTTAATGTATTTTATGCCTCCAATTGAGTTTAATCTATTTGTTTTAGTGCTTTCACAGTTCTTTTAGATAATCCAATATCAAAAGATGCCATGATCTAAATATGATCAGGACTGTGAATGATCTAAGCCAAAATGTTGATTTTTTGGAGAAATATGGGTTGCCACGGATTGAGCTATGGCTGGTATTCCAGCCGTGTGATAAGAGTAAAGGGGAAAATCATCCAGTAGCTTCCTATGGGTGGAGGCACGGTTGGGGTTTCACCTGTGGGAAGTTATGTTTTCTTTGATTCACGTTGCCACAGCTGGAACTCCAACTGTGGGTCTAGTGGTGCGCATCAAAAAATTCAGAATTATAAAATCAGATCTGACAACATTTCAGAGGGGAGAACATAGCAAATTAGCGAGAGAATAAGAAGAGGAAGAAGACATCGAAGATCAGAGATCAAAGAACAGGATTTCTTGGCAATTAATCCATGAATTGTTTGAGAATTCTTATTTCTTTAATTCTTTCTTCTTTGGTTTCAATGTGTGATATGAACTAATCCTTTCCAATTCGGGTGTTGATGAACCCTAGAACTTTTTGTATAGATTGAATTACTTCTTATTCAATTAAATCATTCTTTAAGTTGTTTTATCTTTATGAATATTATTGTTTAAATTCCAATTAATAATTGCATGCTTATTAGTTAGGAATTGTTTTCATATAATTGATTAGAGATAACTTTGTATGAATGGATCACTCATAGAGATTGAGGGTTGATTGGGGCACTAGAGATAGGCTTATAAGACTCCTTTGGTGGATAGTTTCTTGAGTCTAAATCATGACCTAATTGAGTTTGTTTGAGAAGAGATTCCTTGCATTCCTCTTTGGAAATAGAGATTTAATTGCTCGAGGGAGATTTTTATCTAATTTAGTGAAACACCAATTCAATTTATGGAATGAATTTAATTGATGTGTAGTTCATGATATACAATTAGGGACTAGGGGGATTCAATACCTAAATGGGCTTTTATTTCTGATTTCATCTCCTTTTTCCTTATTGTTATTTTACTTAATTTATATTTTAATTTAGTTTGAATGTAATTATAATCATTTTTATCTAGACCAATTTGATTCACTAAACATTAGCAACATTTTGAGCTAGTACTTACCTAAAGTCTCCAGTGGAACGATAACTCATTCACTACTATATTACTTGTGCGATTTGTACACTTGCAAAGAATGCATCAAGTTTTTGGCGCCGTTGCTGGGGACTTTTTGGAGTAATATTAGCAATAGAATTGAAGCTAGTGATTTAGTTTTTATTTTTATTTATTATTTAATTTTTGTTTTGGTTTTCTCTGCAAAATTTTCTATTCAGTACCCTTTTCTATTTATGACCAGAGCTAGTTCCTCCAATCTACTTAAATTTGATTCAGAGTTAGAGAGAACATTGAGACAAAAGCGAAAGGAGGAATGGGAACTAGCTTTGGTGAGAGAGGTAGTAGACCTAGAAGGCGTTGATTTAGGGGAAGAGGTTGAAATAATGGCAGAAAACCAGCCAAGAACCATGCAAGAATATGCAAGGCCCACTCTTAATGGGGCCGACTCAAGTATACGGAGGCCAACGGTCGCTGGAAATAAATTTGAAATTAAGCTGAATGTGATAAAAAATGGTGTAGCAGACTTGCCAATTTGATGGTCTCCCAGATGAAGATCCTAATGCTCATCTTGAGAACTTTTTGGAGATTCGTGACACATTTAAGATCAATAATGTCTCAGATGATGCGATTAGGCTGTGTTTGTTTTCTTTTTTACTTTGGGACAAATCGAAGAAATGTCTCAAGTCTTTCATAGTCGGTACTTTCACTACATGGACTCAATTGGTAGAAAAATTCTTAGAGAAATATTTTCCACCATCCAAGACCGCTAAGTTAAGGAATGACATAACTTCCTTTCTTCAACAAGATGGTGAGACTCTTTATAATGCGTGGGAAAGATTTAAAGACTCATTGAGGAAATGTCTGCATCATGGCCTTCCATTATGGCACTAGATTCAAACCTTTTATAACGGTTTGAACTATACAAGCAAACAATCTATCAATGTGGCAGCCGGTGGTTCCATCAACAACAAGACACCTAAGAGGCAAGGGACTTGATTGAAGATATGGCTCTCACAAACTATCAGTGGCAAGTCCCTAGAGATCATAGAAGGATTGGCAGAGGTGGTTCACATCAGGTGGACCTAATTATTGCATTGACCACTCAGGTTGAAGCCATGAACAGAAAAATGGATTCCTTGATGGCATCTTCATCAGTAAGACAAGCTCAAGTGATGTGTTGTGATTAGTGTAGGGGAGGACACTAAAGTCAAGATTGCCAAAGTGGCAATAGTTTCACCAAGTCGGAGCAGGTAGATTACATGGGAAATGCTCCAAGGCAGCAGAACAACCCCTACAGCAATACATATAATCTAGGGTAGAGGAATCATCCTAATTTCTCTTGGGGTAATCAGTCTAACCCAAGACCTCCTCTTAGATTTCAGCAACCTTTCTAGTCACAAGCTCCTCCACCTCCTAGAAGAAGTTCTTTGGAGGAAACCATGATGAAGTTCAATGAGTCTGATGAGTAGAGACATAAGGATACTGAGACAACACTCCAAAATTAGCAAGCATCCATTCATAATTTGGAAAATTAAATGGGGCAGTTTGCCAAATTGCTTAGTGAGAGGCAATAGGGGAGTTTACCTAGCAATATTGAGGCAAATCCTAAGGAGTAGCTAAATGCAATTACCTTGAGGAGTCAAAAACTGGTTCAAGAGAGTGTTGTTGTAAAGCAAGAAATGGAAAGGAAAGAGGATGAGGCACAGGTTGCCAAGGAACAGGCAGCTGAAAATGAGGTTACAGTGGGTAATGAGATAGAAAAGGAGAAAATTGCACTAACATCTACACCGTTATTGAAAGAGTATCGACCTCGAGTACCTTATCCTGCACGTTTGCAAAAGGATAGGCTTGATGCCCAATTTGGTAAGTTTGTTGAACTCTTTATGCAACTTTATATTAATATACCATTTGCCGAAGCTTTATCATAAATGCCCAAATATGCTAAATTTTTGAAAGAGCTCCTTTCTAACAAAAGGAAGCTCGAAGAGGTGTCATTTGTGCATTTGTCGGAAAAGAGTTTGGCATTTTTGCAAAAATGGTTACCCAAGAAATTAAAAGATCCTGGTAGTTTCACTATCCCATGTTTTATAGGTAACCTTGAGATGGAAAATGCATTAGCTGACTTAGGGGCTAGCATAAGTGTTATGCCCTACAAGATGTTTAAGGAATTGGGAATTGGGGAACCCAAACCAACACATATGATCATTCAGTTAGCTGATAAGTCAGCAGTACACCCTCGAAGGATTATTAAGGATGTGTTGGTAAAAGTTGGGGAATTTAAACCCTTACATAGTTTCTCTTGAAAAGTTGAGGAAGCTTCTGCCGCATCTCTTCCTCTGCTTCCCAAGTGCACTCATCTATCCCATGATTTCGCCACTGAACCTTAATCATAGGTATCTCCTTATTTCTTAGCTTCTTTACTTGTTGATCCACTATAGCTATTGGTGACTCCTTATAGGATAGTTGTTCATCTAACATAATGTCTGGAGGTAAAAGAACGTGAGATGGATCTAACACATATTTCCTTAGCATTGAGATGTGGAACACTAGGTGCACATGTGTCAGAGTTAGAGGCAAGGCAAGTTTATAAGACACCTCTCTAACCTTATCTAAAATTTCAAAAGGACTAATGAAACGATGTGATAATTTCCCTTTCTTGCCAAATCTCGTAACTCCTTTCATTGGTGAGACCTTTAAGAACACGTGATCTCCCATGGCGAATTAGACTTCCTTTCGCTTAGCGTCCGCATAACTCTTTTGTCGACTGAATGCCGTCTTCAGTCGATCTTAAATTATTGGTACTTTCTCAGTGGTCTCCTTAAGCAATTCGGGCATTTTTACATGCTTGTCTCTAGGATCAATCCAACAAATCAAAGAATGACATCTCCCATACAATGCTTCATATGGCGCCATGCTAATGGACGAATGATAGCTATTGTTGTAGGTGAATTCGATCAAGGGTAAATACTTATCCTAGCTACCGCCAAAGTCCAAGACACACATCCTTAGCATATCCTTTGGTGTCTGAATTGTTCTTTTCGATTGGCCATCCGTTTGAGGGTGAAACGCCGTACTAAAATCTAGTTGTGTTCTTAACGCTTCTTGCAACTTCTGTCAGAACCTTGAGGTGAATTGAGTTCCTTGATCCGAGATGATAGAAATTGACACTCCATGTAGCTTCACGATCTCATCTACATACAATTGCTCATATTGAGCTGCAGAATATATGGTCTTAACTCCTACAAAATGAGCAGACTTTGTCAATCTATCCACTATGACCCATGTAGAGTCATGTCCTTTGGAGGTTCTAGGCAAGCCAACAACGAAGTCCATAGTGATGCGTTCCCACTTCCACTCAAGTAGTTGAATCTCTTGTAGCAATCCTAAGGGTCGCTGATGTTCATACTTGACTTGCTAGCAAGTTAGGCAGGATGCTACAAACTTAGCCACATCTTTCTTCAAACCAGGCCACCAATAGTTAGCCTTCACATCATGGTACATCTTGGTAGTTCCAGGATGAGCACAGTAAGGTGTCTGATGTGCCTCCTTCAATATCCTTTCTTTTAGTCCATCCACATCAGGCACGCATACTCTATTTTTGCACTTTAAAATTTCATAGACTACCTCAAACTCAGAGTTCTTTCCTTCTCTCATCTCATCCTTCAACTTCATCATGTATGGGTCCTTATCTTGTAAATCCCTTATTTCTTCCATTAACTTAGACCTTACTTGAAAATGAGCCAATAAAACTCTTGATCCTCCATTCTCCAGTTTCAATCCTTGATTAAACAATTCCTTTAGTTCCTTCACGATGGGCCTCTTTCTCACATCCACATGACCTAGGCTTCCCATCGACTATCGACTCAAGGCATCAGCCACTGCATTTGCCTTCCCGGGATGATATAGAATCTAACAATCATAATCCTTCAATAGTTCAATCCATCTCCTTTGTCTCAAGTTGAGGTATCTTTGGCTCAAGATGTACTAAAGACTCTTATGATCTATGTAGGTCTCACAATTTGTCCCATACATGTAATGTCTTTAGATCTTTAGAGTGAACACTACTGTGGCTAATTCTAAATTATGAGTAGGGTAATTCACTTCATGTCTCTTTAGTTATTGTAATGCATAGGCGATGACTTTACTGTTTTGCATCAAAACACACCCAAGTCCTACTCTCGAAGCGTCACAATAGACAGTGAACCCTTCTTCTCCTTCTGGTAATGTCAGAACTGGAGCCAATACCAAACACTCGTTGAGCTTCTGAAAACTCTTTTCACAGGACTCTTCCCAATTGATCTTAACTTGCTTTCTCGTCAACTTGGTCAATGGAGTTGCTATCTTAGAAAAGTCCTATATGAATCTATGATAATATCTTACCATGCCCAAGATACTTCGTACTTCTGAAACTATTGTGGGCCTTGGCCAATTTGCTACTGCTTTAACTTTCTTAGGATCAACTTAAATCCCTTCCTTACTTACTACATGTCTAAGAAAGTTGACAGACTCTATCCAAAACTCACACTTAGATAACTTAGCGTAGAGTTGGTGATCACGTAACGTTTGAAGCATGATCCTCATATGTTCTTTATGTTCTTCTTTATTCTTGGAGTAAATTAGGATGTCGTCAATGAATATGATCATGAATTTGTCAAGGAATGGCTTGAATACTCGATTCATCAAGTCCATAAAAGCAGCAGGAGCATTCGTCAAACAAAATGGCAAAACTATGAACTCATAGTGTCCATATCTAGTACGGAAGGCAGTCTTACAGATATCTTCTCCACGGATCTTTAGTTGATGATAGCCAGACCTTAAGTCAATCTTGGAGAAGTGACCAGCTCCTTACAATTGATCAAAAAGATCATCAATCCTTGGCAATGGGTATCTATTATTCACAGTGACTTTATTAAGCTGACGATAGTCAATGCACATTCGGAAAGAGCCATCTTTCTTCTTCACGAACAACACTGGAGCACCCTATGGTGAACTACTTGGTTGAATGAAGCCCTTATTAAGTAGATCATGCAATTGCATCTTTAACTCCTTCAGCTCCATTGGTGCCATACAATATGGCAGTATCGATATCGATTGCATACCAGGTAGCAATTCAATGTTGAACTCGATCTTGCGATCAGGGGGTAATCCAGGTAAATCTTCTGGAAAAACATCCACAAACTAATCCACCACTAGAATGCTCTCGTCTCGAATGGCAGCTTCTTTGTTAGTGTTGATTATATGGGCTAGGTATGCCTGGCATCCTTTCCTTAACATCCATCTAGCTCCTAAGGCCGATATCAAATTTAGAGGATTCTCTTTCCTATCTCCTTGGTATACAACTCCTTCCCATCTCTAGTTCGAAACTCGACAAGTTTCTTTCTACAGTCGATACGAGCTCCATGCTCATACAACCAGTCCATCCCTAATATCACATCAAATTCTAGTATGTCCAATTCTAGCAATACTACCAAAAGTGTTTGTCCATTAATGTCTACATCACAGCCCTTATACTTATACTTTACTTCCATCACTTCCCCTAAAGGAGTTGATATTACTAACAGTTCACTCATCAATTCCTTATCTATACCTAGGTACTTAGCAAAACAAGTTGAGACAAAAGAATGGGTAGCACCAAAATCAATCAAGCATCTTGCACTTAAAAATTCAAATGGGAATGATACCTGCTTCTTTCAAATCACACTAGATAAATATTCCTCCTCTGACTATATTCGATATCTACATAAGTGATAGAGAAATTCCTACTTTTCTTGCTATTCTAGTCTATATGATAGTATCTAAACCCTAAATTCCTTAATATACTTCATACCATATACTTATGCATATATAATGTAACTGATTTATTTCATTCTCCTACTGATCATTACTAACTATCATTTCTCTTCCTACGACATCAATCACAATTATCATTTAATAACTCCATATAATTCATTTATCAAACTATAGTAACATGTAAGCATTTCATACTTCATAACATTATACCTATCAATCTTTAATATTAATTGGATCTTTCTCTTAATCGTACAGGTGCAGAGGCAACATTCGATGTAGTGTTCGATATAACATCATCATTAGCCTTAATGAATTGAGCAGCTGTGTGAACCTTCTTCTTAGGAGGCATTCTGTCTATCATAATAAGGGAATTTAGTACTAATCCCCTATCCTAACCCATTTAATCCCTCCTTATACTAGTACACATTATCATGCATTTACCACTAAGCACATATCATGTATGAATCGCATATAATATAGTTTTACACATATCACATATCATAATCAAGTAGCATATATCTCATGATATCATACCATATCATAATAATGAAAGAAATCATCTCATACTAGGTAACTAAGCAATCTAGGAAAATCATTCATATCATATAAAGTACTATGTTGTTACGTCGATCATCATATCTACTCGGCCTAATTCTCGTGTCCACCTCTAAAGCAATTAAGAGCGACATGGCCACTGCTACCACATCGATAGCAAAGAAGATCTCTATCTTGGTGGCGATTAGTTGAAGATGCAGACCTCACTAGTGAGTAATCTCCTCTATGCTCAACAATCCCTGACCTATGTTGCTCTATATCCTCTCTTAGTGCATGAATCATGACCTTAAGACGTTGGTTTTCCTCTTTCAAGTATGAATAGTTATTTGCCAACTTTTGGATCTTACTATAAACCTAATCAGGATCTAAGCGCTCCTTGAGGTCCTCCTCTTTGTAGGGTGAATCACAATTTTGACTTTCTCAAACATCTCTGGCCAAGTCCTCTTACAGGTCACACCGGGTGCTCTGGGTCGCGGTCCTCAAGCAAGTGTAATCTGTTTGGTCATCTGTCAAAAGAATCATAAAATAAGCAAACAATAATAAGGATTACTAAAATCTACTAGGATTTCGTGGAATTATGCTAGCGATAGACTGCAAGTGACATAACAGGAAGATTCTTATACTCTAGGATTTTACTTAAGCAACTCATATAAAATAAGCCTAAACTAGACTTTTAAAAACTACGGCTCTGATACCACCTTTGTCACATCCCATCCTTAGAGATATGACGGTCTTAGAACATGGAGAGACATAAGGTCACCCACGCCCGTAGAACCCACTTACATATAAACAAATCATGCCTAAGATCTTACCAAACCTCTTACAATAACTTGTTTAAAACATTTAGATGAATACCTTAAATTGCGAAAGTCTAAAATAAATCATTACATATAAAATCCATAAGGAAAATAATATATATCAATAAGTATCAATCAATATTCTTGGAGCATCTAATGACAAGACTTCATAAAATAGTATTATTGATAACTTGGATAAGGAATTCCCTAAATGAAGTAGAATGCTTGAGCCATCACCTTACCTCCTCACATTTGCTCACTTGGAACTACACAAGGAAAAAGAAGGGGTGAGATAGATGATCTCAATGAGTAAATGATAAGGCACATACATATCACATATTCCTTTAAGAAGGAAACACATAACTTATATACATAGTTCATGATTTATAGTTCATGAATCAGGTTGCAATTTAGCAAGGATTCAATTTGGCAAGTTTGTAGAAATCACACTTATCACTTATGATGAGTGAAGGCTATTACTCTATCACTCAAACACTTAAGGAGAGGTGGCCTTATACCAAATTCCAACTCCTATCACTTATAAGGCATGAAGCTGATCAGGCCCCACGGCTAGAACCATCCCTTCTAGCTGAGGTGGATACACTACCCCTATCCAACAGGTTAAGACCATATGCATAGGTTTCAATGATCACCCATATTGGCACGAGGATTCTGCATAAAGGGTAAAAGGTACCATAGTTAGAGCTAATGGTAATCACAATTAACAATATCACATAAGGCAACAATAACATGTATTTCAATGGAAATAGTGGTTTAGCTTTCAAACAAAAGATAAGATGATAGTGTAGTTCTAGAAAGAATATATGTTAGGGTGTTACTCATAAGAAGTTCTCATTAGATAAACAAAATAGTTTTGGACCAAATGTCCCTTGGCAATCCAAGCTTGTCACAAAAATCATATAACAATATTTAGAATAGAAAGAACTTGGGTTTCAAAGATCACAAAGGCTCACATAACAATATATCACATATTTATAACATAACAAAATGTTACTTGCACTTGTAACATGAACATAGTGTTTACTCACACTTGTAGAATGAATACAATATTTACTCACCTTGGGGTTCCTTTGCTCCTAGTATACGTAGTCCCTTTGCACTTCTAAAGCTCCTCAAACTCTAATATAATATTTGATTTAATACTTAGTATTTATTTACTCATGATGCTCCTATCCCATAACTACCCATGCACAATATAGCATACACATACACTTAGAATCCACGCATAGGTGTACTCGTCACTTGCACATAACACTTTGACTTTGAAAGTCTTGCATACTTAGGCCTTATAGGCTCTCTTGATATCACATTACAATCACATTAATACCTTTTTAAGGTCATTACAATAGTATTATCTCAATATCATTTCACTTTAACAATCATCTTGATATACTTTACACTCTCATACATGTCAACTTAACCATTAACCTTTCAAGTGTCATGCTTAACTCTTATGATCCTTTTTATTCAATTGTCACTTCATCAACTCAAAACCATGTATTTATTATCAAGTCATCATAACATCTAGTTCCATATTTCCCAATCATATTTGTATTCTAATCACAATATAAGGTTAAGATACCTTAAGTATACCATAATGCATTTAAGATTATCTAAGAACATACCTTCATCTAACATGAAATTTTATCATTTATTAGTCATACATACATGTCAATAAACATCAAAACACATCACATAAAAATTATGAACATTGGAACAAAAATGTTTATATAGGCCGAATGCATTACCAAGGCAGAGACTAAATTCTTATTCTTTTCGCACTTTCCGTCTATTTCAAAAATATGTAAAAACATGATTTGAATCAAGATTTTTCATGTAAATGCAACAAAAATCATTTTAGAATTTAAATTCATAAGAATCGGCCACAAATAGTGTTATTTATACATAAAAATTCAACTTTTGAATTATAGGGCACAAAACCATGAGTTTTCTTGTTCTTGGTATTTTCTAGTCATTTCAGAAATATGTAAGTAGATTGTTTAAACTATTATTTTTCATTCAATCATAGAAAATATTAGTTTAGAACACATCCATACATGATTTAGTAGTCATAGATAGGATTAATGCAAAAAAATTCCAAGTTTAAAGGCTTAGGTGAAAAATCATGAGTTTTCGTGCTTTCCGCGCTTTTTGTTCATTTTTGCGATAAACTGACACATGATTCAAATCATTATTTTTTATCTAAACAAAACAAACATCATACTAGAGTACTTCCTCATACAAATTGATAGCTATATGTCCATTCAAGAATAAAATTTTCTAACTTCCAAGTTCTAACACAAAAACCTTGAACTCCTTTGTTTTTCGAAACTTTTCGGTCATCACAGAAATATGTAGAAATATTATTTAATCCAATATTTTCTATCAAAACAAATAAAAAATTAGTTTAGAACACAACCATGCACAAATCTCCCCCCCTCCCCTTATGATGTTTATGCATAAAAATTATGGTTTTAAGTTATAGAATTCACTTTTGGAGAATCTCGCGAGAAGAATTGTGTTTTCGGTAGAAAATAGATTTTCTCTCCCAAAAAATCACCCAAAAAGAATTAAATCTATAAAAATCAGTAATAAACTAGTTCAAAATAATTTTCCCATGATTTATTTCATAGAAATCAGTTTAGAAATCGAAAGAGAAGAAAAACTTACGATTACAGTCAAGAAATCGCAAAATGGAAAGGTGTTTTCTTAATTTCAGTAGAGAGAAATATTTTGAGAGGATTTTTCCACCAAGATACAAAAAGAATAAGAGAATGGCTGCTAGGACCTTAGTCTAGCCGAAATTTATAATATATATTAGGGTTGGGGTGAAATTTCTACTAATACCCTTAATGAACTAGGTTAGGAGGATTTTTGTGTAGTGGGCTTTTGGGTATTTGAGCTTTTATTTAAATTTTTGAGCTGAATTGAATTAAAACAAAAAGAATATTTTTCTTATTATTTTTGTAACATTTCCCCCAAAAATATTTATTTTAAAATATTTTAAAAATACTCATAAAATTATTTTATGCTTAAAAATTGTCTTATGATAAAAATTCATTTTATGTAAAATAAATTCTTTTATGCAAATGCACTTCATATAAATCTTTTATTTCATAATAGCAACTCATATTGTGCATATTAAAATTAATTTAATATGCCACCTACTCGTCAATTACTTAGGTCACAAATTTTCACACAAGCACACACTTAACCTTAATAGTTCTAAATCAAGCAATTTATCACGAAAATTCCTAGGGTGGGTTTGGGTTGTTACACTATTCAGCAACTTCCACCACCAACTTCAGTTAAAGCAATTTGTAGTATCCTGGGTCATGTTGGATTTTATAAAAGATTTATCAAGGATTTCTCCAAGATTGCTAGACCCCTTACCAAGCTACTCGAGAAAGATGTCAAATTTAATTTTGGTGAGGCTTGCTTACAAGCCTTCAACACCTTGAAGGCTAAGCTTATCAATGCACTAATAATGGTGGCCCCCAACTAGAGTCTACCTTTTGAGGTAATGTGTGATGTAAGTGATGTGGCTGTTGGGGTAGTTTTGGGGCAGAGGAAGGAGAAGCATTTCCAACCTATTTACTATGCAAGCAAGACTTTGAATAAAGCTCAAGCCAATTACACCACCACTAAGAAAGAGTTGTTAGCTGTTGTGTTCACCTTTAATAAGTTTCAGTCCTATTTGATCTTGTCAAAGGTGATCATTTATACAAATCATTCAGCTTTGCAGTATCTCTTTCAAAAAAATGACACAAAGCCGAGATTGAATCGCTGGGTATTATTGCTACAAGAGTTTGATTTGGAGATACAAGATAAGAGAGGAGCTAAAAATCTTATAGCGGACCACCTTTCACGGTTAGAGAACCCAAACTTGGAGACACTTGGAGAGGGGGATATTTCAGACACTTTTCCAGATGAGCAGCTGTACACCATGGTAGGTATGGTAAGTAATTCTAACTCTGAACTACCTTGGTTTGCTAATTTTGCAAATTATTTGGCTGTGAGGGAACTCCCAAAAGAGTTAACTTATCAACAAAAGAAGAAATTCTTTTCTTATCTGAAATATTACTTTTGGGAAGACCCCTATTTGTTTAAATTATATGCTGACCATATGATCTAGCGTTACGTGGCTAGGCCTAAAACTATAGAAATTCTTAACCATTGCCACATCTGGCCAGCTGGTGGACATATGGGTCCTAGTAGGACGGCTCAAAAAGTTTTAGAATTAGGTTTCTACTAGCCCACTCTTTTTAAAGATAGTCATGAGTTAGTGCAACATTGTGATCATTGCCAAAGAGCTAGGAATATTTCATCTCGTGATGAGATGCCTCAAAATAGTATTTTAGTTTATGAAGTATTTGATGTTTGGGGTATTGACTTCATGAGGCCATTTCCTAATTCTTTTGGTAACAAATATGTGCTTGTAGATATTGATTATGTGTCTAAATGGCCTGAGGCTCAAGCCTTGGCTACAAATGATGTTAGGGTAGTAGTGAAATTTCTAAAGAAATTGTTTTCTCGATTTGGCACACCTAAAGCCATTATTAGTGATGGGGGCACCCACTTCTGTAATGCTCAGCTTGAAAAGTTTTCAAAAGGCTAGGAGTTACACATAAACTGGCTACTCCCTATCATCCTCAAATAAGTGGCCAAGTTGAGAACATGAATATGGAGCTAAAGAGAATGCTTGAGAAAATCATGGAGCGATCTAAAAAGGATTGGTCAGAAAAATTAGATAATGCTCTATGGGCTTTTAGGATAGCTTTCAAAACCCCTTTAAGCACTACTCCTTATAGGTTAGTGTATGGAAAAGCTTGTCATTTACCTGTTGAAATTGAACACCAAGCTTATTGGGCTATAAGACAGGTTAACCTTGATCTAGCTAATGCAGGTGAGAAGAGACAATTGCAGGTGAATGAGCTAGATGAATAGAGGTTGCAAGCTTATGATAATACTCAAATGCACAAGGAGCGAACCAAAAGATGGCACAATGCTCAGATTAAGCAGCGGAGAGAGTTTTGAGTTAGGGATTAGGTATTACTTTACAATTCTAGACTTTGACTCTTCCCAAGTAAGTTAAAATCTCATTGGTCTGGTCTTTTTATTGTTAAGAGAGTCTTTCCCTATGGAATAATTGAATTAACTCATCCTGAGAAGGGTGATTATAAAGTTAATGGGCATAGGCTCAAGATATACCTCGGGGGAGAATTGAATAAGGTAGTGGAGGTTAAGTATCTTCAGGATTTGGGGTGAGCTATCACCCTAAACGTCTAGCTAAAATGACGTTAAAAAAGCACTCGGTGGGAGGCAACCTACTATTTTAATTAAGATTTATTATTTTTGTCTTAAGTTGTTTCAAAGAAAAAAAAAAATTTATTTATATATTATTTTAAGTGCTGTAGTTTTGTTTTATTTTATTTTATTTTTATTTTTATTTTTTATTTTTATTTTTTTCTTTCTTTTCTTTGTTTAGTTGTTGCTACCCATCAGTTGTATTAGATTTGTCATGCATTCTTTGAGTTTTTTTAAAAAATAAGAAAAAAAAAAAGAAGAAAAAATCCATTAGTTGTGACATACAAACCCTAACTACCCCTCATGAAATTGTCATTTATTGTGGATTCTTAATAAGGGAATTACACAGACTGCCTAGGTTCTGAACTACATTTTTTTTTTTACTCCCACCTAGTTGAAAGTAGAATTACCAGCATAAGTTCTAAGAATCCTAAAGGCCAGACTTCTAAAACCAAGAGGGATTCCTCTCCTCCACCCATGACCCCTGAACAAGTAACAGCCTTTTATGCTTACAATAGGGCATACCCAGCTGAGAATGAGTACACTTTCTCCCTAGAGGAGATAGTGGCAATGGAAAAAGAGGAGAAATAGGCTGATGATGCACCAACTGTTGCTGCAGAAAGTGCTTTCATGCAGCCAGAACCACCAAAAGGGGAGAGTAGTGAACCTTCCAAGGTGAAGAGGGGAAGAGGCAGGCCTAGGAAGGAGAAGTGAGGAGCTGTCTTGACCTAGCTAAGATTACATTGGCATCATCTCTACTAAATAATTGTAATTCTAGGCTAGGCATTTTATCTGTCTTTCTTCTATGAGCCATTGGCTATCTGTCATGTTTCTTATTTTCTTTTAACTATGTTTTATCTTAATACAGTTCTTATGTTTATGCATAATTTCCATAGCTCCATTTTTATCTATCAATTTTTTATTTTATCTTTATCTTAACAGAAATATAATATAAAAAAAAGAAGGGGAAAAAATTGGAGGGCATGGCTGAAACCTTAGTCGTGCCTCCAGCCGTGTGATAAGAAAACTTAATATCTTTTTAGCAATAGCATGGCACGGCTGAAACCTTAGCTGTGCCTCCAGCCGTGTGATAAGGGAATTAATTTATTTCTTTGGCAGAAGTAGCACATGGCTAGGACCACGACTGATCCTCTAGCCGTGCAATGCCCTAAAGTGTCTTTATCGTGACCACGGGTGGAACCCCAGCTGTAGGGTCACCAGTGGGCTCGGCAAATAAAAGAGAAAAAATAGCTCATGCAACTCCCAAACTTTCAAATTTTCATTTTCTCTCTTCTCTCTCTTCTTTCCCTCACTTCTCCCATACTCGAGTCACACACACCATCCTTTTCCCACCCATTTTTGCACTCAAGGCAGCATTCCTCAAGTAATTTCACCCTCACACACTCTCTCTTTGGATTTTCCACCACAGGTATGGATTATTTTGTTTGTTCTTGAATTTTTGACTCATTTTCTTATTTTAAATCCATTTCTTCTAGTGTTTTTGTCAAGATTCATGATTGTGGGTAGAAGTTTTGATTCTAGGCATGGGTTATGCCAAAATATATTGCATTTGATTTCTAGTGAGAGAAAGATGTGGATTTGGGTAATGAGGGTGTTTTGGGTTGCTCTTTGATGGTTATTCCTAATTTCCTGACTCTTATTTTGCTTAAATTGCCTAGGTTTTTCTTGCTTGAGTTGGTCGAATTGTAGTTTGCTTAACTCTCGACAACAACTGGTTAATTTCTGTTTTTGGGAATCAATTGCTTCTGACATTATAATGCCGAAATTCTAATGATGATATTTCCATACTATTTTTTTTTTTGCTGTTTTGGGTTGGCTTGTGTTGTTTTGCAGTTATGGGACCTAAGAAATCATTTGCCAAAAGCAACCAAATTACCCACCAAATGGGCTAGAGGGGAAGGTAGTTCCTGCAATCCCCCACCAACAGCAGCCTCTATAGTTTCTTTCATTCCGAACCATGTGTGTGTCCAATTCGCTGACTTAGAAGCTCATGCTCATTTTGAGCAATTAGCCAATAAGGACTTCGAGCCTACTCACCAGATTAATTGGGATTTTATGCAGCAAATTGGCTTAGACGAGGAGCTTCAGAGATGGACATCACAGCCAAGCTAGAAGGGATTTTTCACAATAGCTGAATGGGCTTATCGGGAGTTGATGCTGGAGTTTTATTGTACCCTTCAAGTTAATTTGAAGGTGGCATCAGTTTGGAAAAAGATGTTGCGGTTTAGGTTGGGTACCAAGCATTTTAAGATGAGCGTCAATGATTTAATAGTAGCGATGGGGTTGTATATGGAGGCAAAGCTATGTACTGACGTTTATCACGAGACTCCTATGGGTTTCCCAGATGACAATGTCCTTAATTAGGTGTGGGACAAATTTGCTCCGATGGGTAAGAGATTTGATGCCTCGGTCTTTAAGGCATCCCAGTTCACCTCTTTCAGTCTGCGAATTCTTCATTTTCTTTTGACGAAGACCATTTTCGGCAGATGAGACATTGGCAGGGCTGTGACTAGATGAGAGCTCTTTTATTTGATGTGTATGCATAAGGAAAAGTGATGCAATGTGGCATATTCTCTCATGCGATTTTTTGATGATTAGTGCAAGAGGGGCAAGTCCGGTGCATTGATTGGAGGGATGTATATCACCAAACTAGCTTGGAGTTTGGGTGTCTTTGATGGCTTGCCTCCGATCACACTTGATGGCATGCCTAATCTATTTGGGTATGCCACGTTGCTGCAGATGGACAAGATGAAGAGCTTCATGCCTGCCTTTGCCCCTCCACTAGATCCTATAGCTCTTGAGCTAGCCTCCATTCCTGCTACTGACCCTACTACTTAGCCTCCTGCTGACGCTGGTACTTTAGCTGCCGCTAGGCTTTCTTCTTCCTCGGCCATACCTCGTTTCTCTGGTCTAACCCCATTGTGAGATTGGATGTCATATATGGGGAAGGTTGTTGCAGACGATAGGAAGCCTACTGAGTTTGAGAGATAGATCTATCGGTTAGAGAGGACCATGACTGGTCTTCAGGTTTAGCAAAATTGACTCATCACCAACCAACATTAGATCCTGACCATGTTGCAACACCAGCAGCAGGCCCTTAAGTTTGAGGCGCAGAGCCGAGCATGGCTTCAGCAGTCCAAGCTAGATTATTAGGGCACTTAGGGATATGTGCCTCCAATCCCTACACCGCAACCACGGCAGACACAACCTCTAGTTCAGGTCAAGCCCAATGATGTAGAGGGGAGTGACAACTCCAATGCCGCCATGGACGACTGACCCTTTCCATTCTCATTTTTCTCTTTCTTTTATTTCTTTTATTCTTTTTTATATTTTCCGCTTTGGATTATTGTACTTATGCTGATTAGGCTTATTTTCTTTTATTATTTTACTTTATTTCTCTTTTTATGTTTTATTTTTATTTTCTTTTTCTTTTTCTTTCTTAGCCTAATGTGGGTCTGTAGAGCAGATAATGACATGGCATGGACTTTGGAATAGATTTACATGGAAATTCAATGACAGGGTAGTTTTTCTTTTTCTTTCTTCTTCCTTTTACGTGTTTTTCTTTATATTCATTTTCAAACACATTTGGGACAATGTGTTATTTAAATGTGCGGGAGGGAAATGTATGTGCTTATTTGTTTATTCATTTATTCTTTCTGTCTTGTTTTGGCTCAAGCGAGCTAAATTGTAATAATGGCATGAATTGGAATGATTCCCTTTTTAGCTTATAATTGTTGATTATTTTCTTTATATACGACAATCTCTTATTAATGTTTAGCTCGATTGAATTAATCATTTACTAAGGATTAAGTGTGGTAGTCATAATTAGGAAATTAAACTGATGAAATCTGCATTACTAGAGTTTGAAACTTTAGTTACATTTTTGAGCATATGTTGATCCCTTTGTGACTTGAGTTAAGATTAGTGAGATACACTTAATATCTTAGGCTCCTTGGCTATTTTTCTCTGTAAAAACTTAAAAAAAAAAAAAAGAAAAAAATAATAAAAAAAAGGTGCAATAAATAGTGCACTATTTGGAGCTTTGAAAATTTTTCTCTATTCCACCAATTTTGACTATTCTAACCTTAGGAAAGTCGAAATTATGAATAGTGCTTGTAACCTTTTGGATTTGTGATTCTAGTTGAGTAACCGGGGGTCGACATCACAAATGTTTACCTTTGCGTCAAAAAGCTAGTATGATGATTCAAACAAGTCGGGCTCCCTGAAAAAAAAAGTGTGCAATAAAGTTACGTTTGATTGTTAAGTCAATAGAAAAATCGACAGAGTAGTCAGGTGCCTAAGAGAAAATTCTTCATTTCTCACTTTTGTTTGGCGTTTGTTTCTTTGGGATTATATGCTCAATCTTTTAACTCTAGAATTTAGACTTCAGGATTGTGAGTTTTATCTTTGCATCTGAGGGTATTTGATTTGTAGATCCTTTAATTTGACTACTGTATTTGAGAATTAGTTGTTGATTATGAGATTTGAGCCTTATTGATTTGGGTATTGTCAATCTTGTTGTTTTCTTTTGGCTTTAAAGGGGTTGTCCATGTTCTAAACTATTATTGTAATTTAGTTTGCTTGAGGACAAGCAAAAACTCAAGTGTGGGGGAATTTGGTAAGTGTTGAAAACACTATATTTTGTCCTTTGTTCCTAATGTATTTTACGCCTTCAATTGAGTTTAATCTGTTTGTTTTAGTGCTTTTACAATTCTTTTAGTTAATCTAGTATCAAAAGATGCCATGATCTGAATATGATCCAGGATGGTGAATGATCCAAGCCAAAACATTGCTTTTTTGGAGAAATATAGGTTGCCACGGGTTGAGCCACGGCTAGTATTCTAGCCATGTGATAAGAGCAAAGAGGAAAATCATCCAGTAGCTTCCCACGGGTAGAGGCACGGCTGGGGTTTCACCCGTGGGAAGTCACATTTTCTTTAATTCATGTTGCCACAACTGAAACTCCAGCCGTGGGTCCAGTGGTGCACGTCAGAAAATTCAAAACTATAAAATCAGATCTAACAACATTTCAAAGGGGAGAACAGAGTGAATTAGCGAGAGAATAAGAAGAGGAAGAAGACATCAAAGATCAGAGATCAAAGAGCAGGATTTCTTGGCACTTAATCCATGAATTGTTTGAGAATTCTTATTTCTTTAATTCTTTATTCTTTGGTTTCAATGTGTGCTATGAACTAATCCTTTCCAATTCGAGTATTGATGAACCTTATAACCTTTTGTATAGATTGAATTACTTCTTATTCAATTAAATCATTCTCTGAGTTGTTTTATCTTTATGAATATTATTGTTTAAATTCCAATTAATAATTGCATGCTTATTAGTTGGGAATTGTTTTCATATAATTGATTAGAGACAACTTTATATGAATGGATCACTCATAGAGATTGAGGATTAACTAGGGCACTAGAGATAGGCTTACAAGACTCCTTTGGTGGATAGTTTCTTGAGTCTAAAGCATGACCTAATTGAGTTTGCTTGAGAAGAGATTCCTTACATTCCTCTTGGGAAATAGGGATTTAATTGCTCGAGAGAGATTTTTATCTAATTTAGTGAAACACCAATTCAATTTATGGAATGAATTTAATTGATGTGTAGTTCATGATATATAATTATGGACTAGAGGCATTCAATACCTGAATGAGCTTTTATTTATGATTTCATCTCCTTTTTCCTTATTGTTATTTTACTTAATTTATATTTTAATTTAGTTTGAATACAATTATAATCATTTTTCATTGACACCAATTTGATTCACTAAACATTAGCAATATTTTGAGCTAGTACTTACCTAAAGTCTCTAGTGGAACGATAACTCATTCACTACTATATTACTTGTGCGATCTGTACACTTGCTAAGAACACATCATAAATTATGGTTGTTTATTATTATTATTATTATTATTATTATTATTATTATTATTATTATTGTTGTTGTTGTTGCTGTTGTTTATATATATATATATATATATATATATATATATATATATATATGTATGTATGTATGTTTGTTGCAAAATAAGTAAAGAGGAAGGGAGAGAGCATCTGGTTGCCAGCCAATCAAATGGCTGAGATTGAAACAGAATGATAGGAAATGAGATGGAGAGAGAGAGAGAGAGAGAGAGAGAGAGAGGCAGTGTGCCGGAGAGCCACCCTTCGACTAGCGGTGGGTTGCACTACCACCTCCAGTGGCTATCCCACCATATGGAGATCTTAAGGGAGGCAGCAGCACCCCGATCAGGTGACGGACGGTGGCGTACGCGAGGAGAGAAGGATCTGCTGGCGATGAATCTTCAACAGCAGATTTCTGCTGATTTTGGCAGCCAAATAGAGTGAGACCGGTACCATTTTTCTCCTTGCCTCACGAGCTTCGATTTGGTACCTGCCTTGCCCCCTAAGGTTCATTGGAGGAGGAGATCGAAGTTGTGGAGGCCAAACCTTTTAGAGCGATTTCTGGTGATATGCTGGCGATTGGTAGCGAGTGAATGCGATTTTCATGATCCTGGCTTCGAGGCAAACCTATTGGTGTTAAGATCGCCCGAATTCACCATCAGCAGTAGCAGCGCATGGCCAGCCGGCGATGCTTCGGTGGTGGCAGCGCGTGGGGCAGATTCAGCAGTTTTGTTTCACCTTTCTAGTGCAATTTTCAACATTTGTATGATCAAAATTTATGAGGGTAAATCTGAATCTCGTGATTTATATATTTCTGAGTTATGTTATTAGATATATCTAGTGATTGTTAATGTGATGTTTATGAATAGAAGTAATAATTGAGTTGTGTTAATGATTGTGAGTTAGGAGGGACCTAGGAGGGGCCATTGATATGATATTAGGATATTAAAGTTAACTAAAAGTGTCTGTGTTCTCTGTTGTCTTTGGGTAATGTTCGAGACCCGTGGAGATTATGCCAAAATTCTCAGCAAGGGTCTTAATATTCTTTTGGTTATGTTTTGATAAATGACTCGTTCGTATTTTGATAATATCTCCTGTTGTTCAGTGTCGACGTTCTAGCATCTTCCTGATTCCAAGGGTTGCACTTCCGAGGGAAGTCAGTCAGACATATCATCAATTAGGTGAGTGATACTCCCTAATATGTTATTATGTTTTCATATGCATCTGCATTTACTATATGTATATATATATGTATATTATGCATTATTATTGCATAGATGCATGTTAACTTTTGATTGTGATTGATGAATTGATATTTGATATTTCATGATGAGTGTGGTTGATGGATGGGGATCAGAAGGATACAATACCACTTAGTGTTATGGATATGGTTATGATTATGACTATGGCTATGATTATGTTATTGATGGAATTGAGAAGATGAGTTATGACTGGTGGATGCTGGCCGGGCTTGCTCATCGCCAGGGCCGCTATCATTCAGCTCAGGGCAATCGTACAGACTAGTGATAGCTAGGCCCATTGGATATAAGAGACAAATTGTTGGATTTAGAGAGCCAGGATAGGGGGATCGGCTCCCCATATTAGGTATTAGTGTGGTACTGTGGACTGTATCCCATCCTTGCTTAATGGTGTGATTTGTCTATCTCTGTGACATAGTGCATAGCACGAGCATTAGAATCTGTGTAGGACACCTGATTAATATATTAGCTAGTATCATTCACTAAGTTGGATGCTCATTCATGTTCAACTTATTATTTTTCAAGTCGGGGAATGAGCCTATGAAGGAATTGTAAATTGAGTAAAACTGCTAATTTTCTTTCGGCAGTAGTCTGTATTATTATGTACTGAGAGGTATAAATGATATATGTATAATTGTATCATAATTCTAGAACTCTGCAATGTTACTTCTTTTACTTGTATTTTTTTTAATATTCAGTTGTTATGTATTTTCTGAGTTGAGATATTATTGTTAAGCAGAATCCAATTGTATGATAAATGATATTTATGAGATAATTGAGTTATTAGCCTAGTGTGGCTTTGATTTAAATTTATGTTGGTTTGGAACTGCTTAACGTGTGGACCCATAACCCTATTATGTATTGGCTTGTCATGTAGTGTGATGTCAAGCTTACTACGGGCATTGGTAGCCACGTGCATTTTACGTGTCCTAGTGCCGGTCAGTGCCCTCGAGATCAGGGCATGACATATAGTGTCCCCCAAGTCAAAGGACTATATGCACTATTATGACCTAGATGATAAATAATTAGCAAGTAGTAAAACCTCATATTATTATCATCTAATGTCACAGTTTGACTATTCATCCTATGAATATCCATGTGTTTTTATCGACATCATATGTCAAGCAGCATGAGACTCACTGCCTCTATAATCATTCGTATCACATAATGACTATAGAAAACAAATAGAGGTGATGATATTTTAGAATTAATGATGCCCAATTATTAATCTTATGACCATGAATATATTTCAAATATTTTTATAAGAGCGATCTATCACTCATATTCTCAACACTTGAGAATAGATCCTCTTACAAATACTTAAGGACTATATTCAATAATATGAAACCATTTTCATATAATGAATATATTTATAATGCCATTGGAAATTGTTATCTACTATTACATAACTAATATATGACTCCTAGGGCATATACTGCTATCAATCTCTCACTTACGCTAGAGCCATTCCACTTAGTGTTAGAAACTCATCTTCTCAAGATAAAATCTACCTGTTACTAACTTTTGACTTTAGTCAATGGACCAACCAAGTTAATGGCTAACATTATTTTCTGCAAGGCTAGAATGCCCCTATTCCAACAATTGATTTCATAATATTATAATGCCTTTTGAAGTATGCTAGATTTTAGTGTGAGACTCGAGTTCCCTTGCCCTAAGCTAAAGCTCCATTATTATCATTGTAGAGAGATACTTGTGATGTATTGGAAAAACTCTTAAACAATTCATAACTGTTGAATTCAAAACATCTTCTTATTTGTAACATCCCATATAGCAAATTCACCTTCTGTAATGAATCTTGTAATAACAATTTACTTGGAACTTTTCCAGTAAATTATTACTTCATTACATATTACAACAATCCTAATGATAGACTCTATATAATTTATGTAGCAACATTCTTCATTTATCAAAATTAAATCTTAAATACTTCTTAAGTACTTTCGAATAATTTTGATTATATTTTCAATAATTTAATATCAGATATGATTAGAATCTATTAGTCATACTAACAACATTCCCGATATCAAGCCCATTATACAACTCTTGTATAATTTAGATTTCCTATAGTCGAACTATAAGGGACCCATGCCATACTTTTCTTGGGTATCTAGGGAATCAATCCTCAAATAGTGAATATCAATAGGAAATAATGCTTTTGGAATTAACATGTTGATCTTTCAATGTCTTTTTCCAAATACTGACTTAGATATATTTAACATTCTCTTTAATCTATCTCCATAGATATAAATTATCAAGAATGTAAAATACTTATCTCAAGTATAAATGAAGAAAGTAATGGTTAAACTATTCTATAAATGCAAATATATTAATACTTTTACCCATCGATGTGCTATTTATGTATAAAATTAAAAAGTAAGGAGACTCCCATTATCCTTTTGTACATTAAGGACTCATCTTGCAATGATACAACTCATTAAGGTTTTGCATACTTTGGAATTTTCTTAAGACTTTAAGCCTTTAGATTTATTCCATGATTATATTTTCTTTCTTAGAGAAGAAAAACCAGTATTGACATCTATATGTCGAACTCATAATCATTATGCATTACTATATCGTATATAGCTATAATGGAATCATCTCATAATTAGCTTCATCATAAACCTATAACTTTTGTGCATTCATATAGATGAAATTATATTTTTCTTAAGATTAAACATTTGACTATCTCATTATTTACTTCATCATGAATATATAATTGTAGTGTATTTATATAAAGTAAATCATATCTTACATAAAAATTAGATATTCTACTAAATCTTTTAGTAGCTTATAAGGATAAAACATTTAGTTAGTTTTTAGACTTTTCACAGAGTTGATCAAATTTACTTTGATCATTTTGTTGGATATTATTGGATGACATTGCTATTATTGGATGACATTTACCAGTCATTATATCTTCCTCAATATGTCACTTTCTTGAATAAACACTTTATCAAGAAAAAATATTTTTGCTAACAACTCTTTGTTAAGCAAAAGATAGAAGTATTATCCTAAACAACTTTTAGGATATCCAACAAACCTTATCTTAATTAGAATTATCTTCCAATTGTCTAACTTTAACTTATCAAATAAGCTAGATATCTAAAATCTTAGTAGCAGTAAGAATTTTGATATCTATCCATATCATATCATATATGAGTTAGGATTAGATAGACTATGGAGAGAATTCTATTTAACAATATTTTGCTATTTATTGTAAATCTCCAAAGGAAATAAACAAAACTTTTATAGTTCATCTTCTATTACATCTTATCATATATGTTGTAATTTATTCTTTTGAGTATACTATCATGTATGGTTTTCCCAAAAGAAATTATGATTATATGCCAATTCTATATGTAGGGAATTTCTCAAAAATTGGTAATCAAGTTCTTCCCACTTCAATCATATCAAATGATTATGCTATTTTTTTTTTCCTTTTGTATGAAATATCTTTAATATTTATTTTCTTTTTCATATTGAATTTCTTAAATATTTTAAAGAATTCAAATGAACACTTTATTTTATTTACCCTTTCTGAACGGGTCAATATTATAAATATATATAGGTAAATATGATGAATTAGAAAAAACTCCCACTAACCATTTCATAAATGGTATGGATGCATCTATATGCATAAATTCTAAAACTTCTTTGATTTCTATCCTTTTGTCCAATAAAAGGTGATCTAGTGATTTTTAAATCAGTTACTAGACTTCTAAGTTGAAAAAAGTTTACACCCTAATGGGTCGTGACATATGTTATCCAACTCAGTTGACTTATCTTTAGCTAAACAAACTAATCTAAGAAATCATAGTGGTTTTAGATTGGAGTTCTTTATGGCATTATCATTAAAGTACTTGGAGTTGTTTTGTTATTATTAACTTAGTAATAATACATCAAGCATATAATTCATACTCTTAAATTTATTACCATAATAAAATATGCAAACATTTTTCTCATAATAGAATTCACAATCCCTTGAAGTTACAGAATAAAATACTTTAAGTATGAAACACATACATGATTTATAAAACATAATTTCTAAAATCATCATGAAGTACATACAAGATATACAAAATATGATTTCTAAAATCATCATGAAGTACATACATGATATACAAAATATGATTTTTAAAATCATTATGAAGTATCCTAAAATCTCTTTGGAAATAACAATTTGCATTTTAGATCTTTTAAAACCACTTCATCTAACTCTATGCTTCTGCTGCTTACTCTGATTATGCATAAGGCACAAAAGTACCTATTTCATAAATCCTAGCAATAAATAAACTATATGAATTATTGGAACATAGTAACAAGAGATAGATTTACATTTATCCTTCTCTTTGTCCTTTAGTATTCTCAATACTTAGAACAATTACTTTTCCAATATTCATAACATTGATAATAAAATCATTTTCCTTTGTTAACTGCAGCATTATCCATGGACTTGTCTTTTGCAATTTCCCTTTTAAGATTTATAATAGAAACTTTTTCCATTACCTTAAAGTGCACTTTCCACTTACGGAAATTTGGAATGAATTTGAAGATAAAAACTATTTGAAAATTATTATTTATGAAAACATCTAGAGACTCCAATTGTTTAATGAATTTAATCATAATTTGAAAATGATTTCCAAATTTAATTTAATTAAAAATTAATAAGAAATAAAATAGGTTTCTCACAAATCAAATTCTTTCATAAAGAATACTAGATAGAAAAAATAAAAAAAAAGAAATTAAAGATGAAACTCTAGTTGAATAGTAATAATAAGAAAAAGAATGAAAAATATGGAGAAGACAAAGAAAAATAAAGTTATGAAGCTCAAGAAGAAACACTTTCTTCTTTTCCTTCCTTTATAATTTCTTTTCCTTTCCTTTTTCTTTCTTTTCTTTTTCTTTTTCTTTCCTTTTGATTTCCTTCATATTCAAACAAAATAACTACCTGAATATCTCAAATTAATCATTGTATCTATGTTCATCAACTAACTCTTATAGATGAAACATAATTACTTGGAGTCTTGTCATGCTCATATATAGTTTTTGCAACCCTTGACTTATAAAACAATCATATAGCATCAACCTCATCCAATATTTCATTTTTCCATTGCATTTAGAATGATATGCTCTTTTGGAATAGTATTTTCTGTAAAAGACCGAGAACAAATCAAATCAATTAAATGCACTATATACTTGAATGCAAGGACCACTATAAGGTTATCAAACCAGTCCATAGATTTAACCCCTGTGAGCCTAAAAGAATCAAATATATTCGCAGCTGAGTTTGTCAATTTAACATTATTAAAATGCAAAAAATAACAAGATTCATAACTTATGTAGTTATATAGCTACCATAATGATTTGGTCTTTAATCAAAATGGTAATCCCACTAATTTGGCAAATCCTATACTTCCAAATAGGAAACAAAAATCTTGTTAGGGCAGATTTCTAGTAGGTAATTGAATTCCTATTAGATTATCACAAATTCCTCAAATACACATTGTCATCATTGGAATTTTTTATATCTAATAAGTAAACAACATTTGTTCATCATAATCCTTTGTGAGGCTCAATTAATCTAGTTCCTAGTGTTTCTAACCTTAGGTACACATTGTCGTTATTGGCCTTTCATACTAGTCAAGTAAAACCCATAGGACCAACAAGTATAATGATTTCAACATTTTATGTCTTAGATACTCATTATCGTTATTGACATATAATGTATCCCATACTCATGATATCACATGTTTAACAATAATTTCAAAACATATATTCAAACCAAATATATCACCCCTATATATCCATAACCAAGGACATAAGTATTTGAATTTTCTTAAATTATTGCTCCAATGGAGAATCATGATCAATATTTTCTTTGGAAGATTTTTGAGCTTTAATCATTTAGTCTCACTTTGCGCATTATCCATTTAAAACATACATCATGTGCATTCATATATATCACATATATATTTCATAAAATAGAAAAATATGCGCAAAGGTATGATCATAGATTAACTATGGCCCTACTTTCTAGCCACAAGAAATAGGTTAGAGATTTAGGTTAATCAATTACAAGCAAAATATTACAACATTTGCATCTTCATGCTCCCACTAGGCATTTCATGGGTTGAATCTCTTTTTGTTCTCCATATGCACATTAAATAACCTTGGCATTCTAAGGTGAGGTTATAAATACAAAAGAGCTTATAGGGACTAGTGTGAGCTAAGAACAAATTAATGTAAAAACATGGATTGATTTTGGACAAAATACCTATATAGAGAACGAGTTCACAATGGGAAGAATACCTATAAAATAAGATAGATATAAAATTGGAGAATTATATGTTAGTTAGAAAAACAACTTGCACATGGTCAAGTAAAGTAAGTGAGATGTGGAAAGGTAAAAATAGTGAATGATAAGGCAAAGAATGTATGAGGAAATACTGAATATAACGAAGTATAGATTTAAAAGAACCAAATAAGAAAAAAGTTATGACATAAAAGGAATTTATAAAGCTAACTTATTGGACCAACCCCTTTCAAAAAATTATTTTATGATGAAATTGAATTGATGATGAAATAGAATTGAACAAGTTAAAAGTAGATGCCATAAGAAATGGTAAACTTTGGAAGTAACTAAATGAAGTAAGTGTGAAATGGATTAAGTTTTGAGGTAGAAAACATAGGAAATCATAGGGTAAAGAAAATTATAAGAGTTAAAGAGAATGTGACATAAGGAATGGAATCATTTGGATAAAGGAACTTTATTAATAAGGATAAGATTATAGAAAGGTAAGTAAAGAAAAAGTATAGAGACAAATAAATGATAGGAAAAGTTTATCTCAAATAGGATGAATATTTGAATATGAAAATAAGGTTTTGCAATTGGGACTAGTCCTAATGGATTATTTATTCGATCTAATATAATCAATTGGTTAAAATGATGTTTTCAATGTTAAGTAAGAATAAGAAGTGTAAATGTTTAAGAGTGATACATAATTTAAAGAGTGTGAAAGACACATGAGCATGAGAGAATAGTATTAATGGAATTTTATTGAAATTGGTGCATGTCCTAAATGAATTAGTCCCAAAAAAAAAAAAAAGAGAATGTGAAATTGTTAAGAAAATAGTGAATTTATGTGAAGTATATAAAGAGATATGTAATATGAAATGTGTAATTCTTGAGAAAAATATGAATTATAGAAATATGAATGTTATATTTAAAGTTATAATTATCACCTTAGTGAGGAACACTATGAAGTGGGAACATCTTACTATAATAAGAGCATGACTTGAAATGTTAATTTGAATGTTAAACTCTATTAAAATGAATAAATGGTATCTACTCAATTGGGACAAGGCCTATTAATGGGAAAGTAAATAAGATTTGCCATTAGATATGAAAGCCAAGAAATGAGGAAAACCTACTAGATAAAGAGATAATGTGATGAATCAAGATGGTTAAGGAGATAGACAACTCCTCCTCTATTGCTATAGTGGCAATTTAAATGCCAAAAAAAAAAAAAAGTGAAGGAGCTCACTCAACTCTTATACTTATTGACATATTGAAATAAATTAAACAAATAAGAACTGCTTGAGAAGGAACTCAATATCTGAGGAAATTATTGATGAAACAAAGTTCTTCATTTAAAGATTTACAAAGGCAATGACATAGTTTTGTCATGGATGCCTTGATAGATACCTTTTAATCCCACTTAACCAATGACAAAGTTGATGGTACTAGTTCCCTAAGGATCATTCTTAGAAATAAAGAGGATAAGTTCATGTAGAGAAGTATGTACTCAAATGCCAAAGAAGAAAGCATTTCAAGGTAACCATAGTTCAAACTAAGGCTTGAAGTAATAGAGTAAGAATAAAAAGAATTAGTCAAAATAAGGACATGGATATGAGAAAAAGAAAGTTGACATGAGTCTAGTAATTGAGATGCTTAAAATTATCGAAAGATGAGGTATGAAAGGGAGATAAGGAATATAATCTAAGTTTAGAAATTTTAATAGACCATAAATGGGCCATATATTTGAATGATAGAAATAAAGATTCAGATAACCATGTTAGAATATACTAAGGGATCGCATCGATCAAGTGAAATTGTAATTTTCCATTATACTTATCGAGATTATAAAGAAAGGTAAGAAATAAATTGATAATCAAATACGGAAAGTAAGTAAAAGAGAGAATGCATAAATATGAATGTCAATAAAAATTAAAATTGAAGTGCATTACATATAGAGTGATTAATTTTTATTGGATGTAATACAAAAAGAATATGAAAATTTAAAAGAATGTACATGCTTTATTGAGCTTAATAGGAAAACTTTCATTTAAGAATAAATGAACCTTCCTTAGGAAAAGAAAAAAGAAAGTCAAACTATAGAATATGAGGAGTTAAAAGGAAGTTGGACTAGAATAATGATACAAGATACATAAGACTTATTATGATAAATTTTCCAAGTAAAGTAAAATAAATAAGAGATGGAATAGAATTATTCAAAGATTAAGGGTAAATGTTTGGTTGCCTTAATGGAATTGATGTGATAATTCATACTTTAAATAAGAATCCAATAAGTAATCCCTTCCATATGATAATATAAAATGAAATCTATTATTAAGAAATTACAAATAACTACTCAACAAAGGACTATGATTAAAAGAAGATGAAGCATGAATATTGTTAGATTACTTCAAGGGGGACTGAAAGCCACAGGTGAAATACAAGACGCAAAGAACAAGGAACTATAATTGATGAAAATTAAGGAAAAAGTGAAAAAGAATCAAGCTTCAAAATTAAAGTAAAGGATAATACTCATAAGTGTAAGAATAACAAAGATGAACTATGCATATAAGGAAATAACTGTATATTCACTTGCATGAGTATGTGTGTGGGCATATATAAGAGCAAGTATAAGAATGACAAGAATATTTAACTTTGGAGTAGTTAAGACAATTAGTAATAATAAAGAATCTAAGAATATTTATATACTGATTTGAGATCCTATAAAATTATAAAGGTTTCATGTAAAATTGTGAAATTGGTATATGGAGATAGCACATATATGTTAATGAAGGATTTAAGGTGAGCTTTGTTATGTTTCTCATTTATAGATAAATTTATACATACTGTGTATTTATTATGTGTTAAAAAGATGGTAAAACAATCAAAGTTATAGAATAATCTTTAACAAAAGGTGAATTGATTAAAAAAAATTTAGTTTGATAAAATAAGCAATTAATTCCTTGCGAACATAAAGGGTTAATTATTTATGGAAAGAACTCTTCAATGGTGAGTGAAGAGTAGAAATAATGATGGCCTATCTAAAGTATTGGTGCTTGTAAATTGTAGTGAGTATTAAGAGTGGCTGGTGACCATGGCCATTGGATATGGAATTATAGTATTTTTAAATTACTCTTTTGAATATTTAGAATGAAATAATAAAATCTTTTTTTAGTGTTTTAAATTATAATATAAGATAAAGTGTCTAAAAGAATCATGAAAGTTATTTATATTACCCTAAGATTCTTAAGCCTATGATAAGTTTAACATGAGATAATAAACTTATAGTATAAAAAGTGACAAAAGAGATATTACATATTTGATAGTTTAGAAAATTGAGATAACATTGATTTCATGATGGGTCTTATAATATAAGAGTTATTACTAAAGAGGAATTATTAGAAAAATTTGAATAAGTAAGATAGTGAGAAAATGATAGAAAATTCATGGGGATAATAAATGTGTATGGGAAAACAACTGAGACATGTAACCTAAGTATTATCATTTGCCTTATGAATCTAAACTATGTGTTTTGAAAATTTGAGGATGAATTTTTTAAAGGAAGGTAGAATGTAACATTCAAGGTTTCCCTAACTTATTAGAGTTAGTAATGGTGACACTATAATGTTCATTTATTGTACCATTCAAGAACTTTCTAGCATATTAGGAATCATAAGAATACTATAAGGAGTAATTTTAATGAATAATGTGACAATGAGTAAAGAATACAATCAATTTTGATATTTCATGATAAAATGAAAATTAAACCGAGTTTAACTTAATGTGACTACGTTAATTATTTATTTGAAATGTGAATCTAAAGTGCTAGTGAATGGACATTAGCATCTCCTAAGTCATTGGGAGATAATAATAGTGACATGAGAAGTTGATTTTAATCAAAGTTACAATGGTACAATAGAAGTCAAATTTAGTTTGATCTAGTGAGTCTACATGATTTACATACTTGAACAATGCTATTGAAGGACTAGAAAATGTGCACTATAGAGTGAATAATATTTATCTAGCAATGTCTTGAGTGTGTAGTGATATTAAAAGATAAAAATATGTGTACTAAAGTAAAAGAAAAGAAATGGAAAATCCATTAAGTTACTAATTTTGAAATGTGTATATATGGGCTTATTAATAGGTTTTTAAACACCAAAGGCTCAACCCCACTTGGATGGCCAGCCCATTGCACCCATGGTTAGATGAACATCAATTCTCTAATGTTAGAGATGGTTAGCAAAGATAAAATTTGATATTTGAAGAGCTAGCCATAAAAATTGATTAAGTAGCCACCATTTTTTTCTAAGTCAACTCCTTAGTTAAATTAAAATCCTCACTTTTCCTACATCAAGTCTAATTCATTTTTACTAAATACACACTATTATTACATATGACGATCATTACCCATCTAGATACGTTAATGGCCATCCATTGAAACAAGATCATAGCCCTCCATTTAGGTGAAATTATAGCCATTGATATAAAGTGATGAAATTAACACCATCCATATTCCATATATAAACAATATGATGAGCATAATCTCTCCATTTTTATGAAACCTAACAAAAAACACTACTTCTAGAGAAAACAAAATTAAAATTTTAGCCGCCATCCTAGAATCACAAACCAAGGCTTTCCAATGTAAAAATCATGCTCATCCCCTTCATTCTTTATTCTAAGCATGTATTTGATGATTTAGTTATAAAAAATTCTCTTTTCTTTCACCTATATGGATTGGCATGAGGAAAGTAAAATTAGAATATATATATATATATATATATATATATATATATATATATATATATATATATATATATATATATATATATATATATATATATATATATATATATATATACATATTAATTGATAACATATGGAATTTGGACTTGAGAACATAAGGTTTAATAAGAGAAAATAAGTAAGAAAAGCATAAAGCTCATCTAAGGGAAAACAAGAACAAATTCGGCCAACCTAAGGACATAATTAAAGAAGTGTTCTAAATTCTAATTGAAAGATTATAAGATTATTTTAGATGGAGAAAGATGATGTGAAAGTATCAAAATGAACTTTGGAAACTTGATTTAAGACTTGAAAGTCTTAGTAGCATGAATTTAGTTTAAAATGAAACTTATTGTCCTAATGCTAGATATTGATAATTGAATAATCACATAGGTTTTATATTATGTTAATTTTATATTTCTATAATTAATTTGAAGATTTGATGAGAAATTATATGTTTTCCCAAAATTTGACCTAAGTGGGACAAGTTAGGGTTCTTATGAGTAAGTGTGAATATATTCAAAATAATTGGTGAGAATTCATTTCCTAAGTATTAATTTAATGAATCTATGATTAATTTGGAGATTTGATAATGAATTAATGGTTTTTCCCAAATTCTAGGACTTATGGACAAATTGGAGATTTTTAGAATTGAACTTGAATTCATGAAATTAAAAGGGGAAATTAAACTTAAGAATAGTGTAACATGATTTGTATAATGTTAATTTCAAAATTTAATTGATAGAAATAATTTTCTCCAAATTTAATGAATTAAGTTCATTTATTGAATTGGAAGGTGAAAGTGGAATTAATCTCATTGAATATTAGAAATTGTTTAGATTGATTCTAATTAAGTAATATGAAGTTCAAAGAGGAAATTGGAAGGAAAGGAATTATCATTTTGGCCATTGGAAAACAACTAAGGGATAATGTTAAAATTAGTAACAAGTATATGTATAGTATGTCTTGACCTTAAAAGTAATAAGTTAGTACTACAATGAATAAGATAAAAGTATTAACAAGTTGAGTAAAATTTAAACTAATGACATAATAAAGAAGTAACATAACAAAGAAGTGAGTGATGTGTAATTGAAATGCAAATATGTAGAATCTAAAGACGAGAACAAGGACATTGTCTAAGAGTGTGAGGAGCACCACTAACATCAAATTTAAATATAAATAGGAGCAAAGGAGTCTAAGGTGAGTACTTAATAATATAATATGATATGTGCCATGTTCTATAAACCATTATTGATTAAACCATTCTTATTTGAATATCCCAATTTCTTGTTAAACATTAATTGCCTATCAAATGTTATGTTTGGATATGATATTTCTTCATGGCATTTAGCCATTATGAGCCCTTTCTCATTGATTTCATAATGTGACCTTTGATAAGAATTATTCTTGTATTGGCATATCCTCTACTGAATTTCCTATTGTGAATTTTATATGAACCTTTCTATTGATGCTTATTGATAAGTAGAATTACCCTTATAATGTGGGGTAATACATCGAACCTTATGCATTTAGTATAAGCCCGCGGGTAGGGAGAGAGTACCCAACCTCTGCTAAGGGAGAACGCCTAACCATAAGACCTGATCAATCTTGCATAATGTAATACATGCGAGTGAGCAAGGCTTAGGCCACCACTCTTTAATTTATAATTATGGGAAGCATTCTGCTTCTAAGAGATTACTATTTCTATTAAAGATATTGTTTCTATCTTAAATGAGAAATTGATCCATAATGACAATTTTGATTAACATTGCTCCATTGCCATAATAAGCCCATTCTGATAATGATTCTTATACTCACTACATATTGTATTATTATGTACTCACTAAACTTTGTCTCATTCCTTATGTTTAAATTTTTTAGGTCAGGTTGACGAATCAACAAAGTAAATTCTAAGCCTTGTCCTTCTACTTGGAAGTTGCTCTGCTAATTTCGAGTGCATAAATTTGGGTTATATGATTATAAAGAACATTGTCTTAAAGCTCCATAGTTACCGAATGTTTAGTGCAAATGTGTTATGAGATTTATATGTACTATGAACCATACTATGAATTATATTTATGCTAGTGTAATAAGTAATGAACATATATAAAATGAGATGAATATTATAATGATATTAATGAGCATTTGGTTTTATGTAACATGTAGAATGGTAGTTGGAAATAAAAAAAAAAAAGGGCAATTGGGTTCCAATCTTAGGATAAGGTTCAACACAGTAGATGATAAAGAATAATAAGTTAAATGGGGTTCTACAGGTTTAGATGACTTTATGTCTTTTTATACCCTAGAATTGTTATGGCTTAATAAATGGGTCGTAACATAGGGTAATTGACATGAATTATTTGCTTAGTTCCTTTAACTTGCAATATTATATTTTGCAATTATCTAGCTAATACTTGTTTAACCTTAGGTATTAAATTAGGTTGAGAAACTGATTTAATGCTATACCTAGTTTAAAAGGAAATTAAGAATGAATTGGAAACATAAACCTAATTAATTGGTAATTAATTAGCAAATAATAGTTAGGGATAAAATATATGAATATGAAAGTTATTGGATTTGAAACATGATTTAGTCCTAGATAATTTAATTATTCTTGATGGCAAATTAGTTAGTCAATTGCCCTAATATAATTATTAATTGGTGGATTCTAAACCCTAGACCATTTAAACTGTTGCTTAGACACTTAGTTAATTATTCTCATTTTGATTTAATTAATTTAATTTCTTTTCAATATTCACCCTCTCAATTTGATTAGCGTGTTTAGGAATTTTTTTTTATTATTTTGTTTTTGTTCAATATCACATAACCTTTACATAGTCTTCCATGAAAGATGATCTTGGGGTGCCTACCTATTACTACAGCAGCCTCATATACTTGCGAGTAGTTGCCTGAGTCTAGATTAATTAGGACTACTTTAGGCACAACAATACTTGCTTAACAATCCTCCTCCAATTGATAGATGGGCTCGCACTCCTCTAAATTAAGCTTAATATTAAAGAAAATTTCAAAATTAGGGATTAGCTTCTTGGAAATGGGATAATATCAAAGCTTAGGAAATCTATAATAGGGAAAATCCTCTCCCTCTTTCATAAAATATCCATTTAGAGTTTTGAAATAAAGGCACATAGGCTAATCAAAAGCCTCACCTTGCCTTTTTGCCTCGACTCTCAATTTATCTTTTTCCTCTAATTCAACAATATCTTCTAGTTTAGGCTCATAATTGAGACCAGAGGAGGAATAGTAGTGGGTTTCTCAGGAATTGGGCTAATCCCTTACTAGTTTCTTCCAAGTCCTAAACCTAGAAAATAATCCATTTTCTTCATCATATGAGCTACTACCACATTGCTATATGGATCAAAGTCAAAAAGAACGAATTCTTTACCTTCCCCTTGGATGAACTGGATAGTATCAAATGAGAACCCAGATAGAGGAATAGCGAACATTCAAGCTTGATTTCTAAGATTGGCATGGAGTTTGGAATGTCACACTTCCCATATACATTAGCTTGAATAGTTATGATATTTATACTATAAGGAAGTGTCAACTTCTAGTGCAAGGAGGAAGGAACTGCTTTCATTTAGTGGATCCATGGCCTTCCAAAAAGGAGATTGAAATAGGCTGAGACATCAATTACTTGAAATGGAATTGGCATTGTCACTGGTCCAATTGTGAGATCAAGATTTGTTACACCCAAGACTTCCCTCTTGGTGTTGTCATATGCTCTCACCACTCAATCTGATGGGATAAAATCTAAAGCCTTTAATCTTAAGCAGCTGGCGACTTTCAGTGGGTATACGATCAAGGTGGACCTATTATTTACTATCAGCATAGGCACAATTTTGCCTCGAGTCATTACTATGATGTAAAGAGCATGGTTATGGCTTTCCTCTACATAAGAGATGTGATGATCACCAAAAGAAATGGTCATAGATTTAGCAGTGTTTGTCAAAGATACCATAAGGGTCTCGGGTGAGATGTCAATAGGAGCTTGACATTAGTTTAAGGCCTTGCAAAGAGCTTGGCAATAAGGGTAAATGGACTTGATGAGGCTCTATATTGATATGTTTGCTTAGGTTTTCTTCAATTGTTTAAGAATGGGATCCTCTTTAGACTCATTATAGGGTTTCAACTTTTCAATAGAAGGAGGAATGGCATGATTCACTGGATTTGACTTTTTTTGGCAATGTGAGTTATAGTGGTAGTGGAAGGATTCTCACACTTTGAGTGATTGCATCAACTTTAATGATGAAGTCATTTAGATATAGTGCACAACAATAGTCTGAAGTGGGGTGGATGAGAGAGAAAGGATCAAATCTTAGCTCACCAAAAGAGATAAAGTTAACATTTGCTTAGTGGTTAGGGAGAGGATTTGGGGTGATGTTAAGCTTGGCTTCTAGAGCAATGATATCTCTATTATCGATTAGGTCTTATATTTGATGCCTTAGAGCTTTATAAGCATCTATCTTATGGTCAGGTCTTTGGTAATAGTCACATCGCTTGTTAGCATTATAGTTCTTAAGCAATAAATTAGGAGGTGCTCTCAACTCTAAGGGCTTAACAAGATGGGCTTCCAAGGCCTTTTTTGTAGGCTATGCTTAAAGGCATTTCCAACTCAAATAAACTTTTTCTTTCTAATCTCATAGGTTAGTAGTAGTAAACAACATTGATTTCTCCTCCTTTTTAGGTAGAGTAAGTGGTATTGGATGAGAAATTAGTGTTCTTGCGATATCTCAAACTCGAGGATAAAAGTTGTGGTAATAAAAGCTTTAAAGTCTAGGAGATATTGGGTTTGCAAGTGAGTTTGGTATTGAGAGAGGAGTTTTTTCATGATAATGTCAATTTGCTCTTCCTTGGAGGGATGGTTTACCATTTGGGCTACTTTCACCCTCCACTTTGTAAAGAACATGGTGAAGGACTCTCTTTGACTTGATTAGTAGTCTCTAAGTCTCGACGAGTGACTTCCACTTCAATGTTATTGTGGTATTGCTTGATAAAAGCATTGTAGATGTCATTCCATGTCTTTTTGTGGTTTTGGTCAAGATCTATGAGTCATTTAATGGTAGCCCTAGTTAAAGATTGCTAGATCAAATGAGCAAAAAGCTTGTCATCTATACCAAACGGTCTCATTGCGCCCATATACATCTTGAGGTGGGTCTTAGGGCAAGTTGTGCATTGAATTTACCCATTACTAGCATTTTAAATTTTAGGGGTACCTGTGTATTTAGGAAGAGGACCAAAGAATTGACATCTATCATGTCCTTATGTTTTTTTATTTTTTTATGGATCGTTCGATGGCCTTAAACTTTTCCATCAGTTTTTTAGCTTTAAGAAAGTTAGAGAAATCTCCACTTTGAAAAGGATTCATAGTAGGAGTGGGAGCAATGGCATTCACATCTAGTGGAGGAGAGGTAGGGGTCTCAAGAGCCTTCCTTTTATTAGTGAGATCAATAATGGGAGAAGTGAAAGTAGGGGCATGGCTAGTTCCAGCTTAAGTGGAAGTAGGCTGAGCATAAGAAGGAGCAATGATGGGATTGGTCATTTCCTTAACTTTGTTAACAATGAGCTAGCATTAGGAATTAAGAGTATTAGTAAGGTGGCAGACTGGGCATTAAAGGCATGGATGAAAATGTCAGCTTAGGTCTTAAAGGCAATGGTGAGTGCGGTTTGGAAAGTCTCCTCTTGTTTCTTAAGGAGATTGGTGAAAAAAATGCTCATCATGTATTGGTTGAAAGGGATGGAGACATTGGCCATTCGTACCTTTAAAATAAAAAACAAATAGAAAAATGGGTAAGAATATAAAATTGTGAAGGCAAAAAGGGAATGAATATAATGGTGTGCCAGGAAAAGGATTTCCTCTACATGGTTGGTCACTAAGTTTGAAGGTTCATAGGGTGAGTATGTAAAGTTACTATGTTTTCGGTGGCAAACCACAGGTTTAGGTCTTTGAAGAGTTTAAGGGTCTACCTTATCGAGTTTCTTATGCATGATGCTGGCAAGATGCATGCCAAAAAAGGTTTATAAACATGCATGCAAGATCGAATATTATGGTTCATGGAACTTAAGATCAAAGGCTAAGGCAACTATATGCATAAGGGTGAAAAGGTAGGGTCCTCATCCCATTAGAACATCGATATATCTAACCACATGCGAAGCAAGGAGCTTTGCATGGGTTAAACAGTACTGAATACTCGTTACACCACTGAAAAGATTGAGGATTCATCGCAGGTGGAATGCATTCTCTATTTCCCAATATACTTAAAGAGAATTATCAAGCCAATGCTACTTACCATCCAAAAATTTTCCTAAATTTATGATTCGACAAAGAGCCTTTATTATGCAAAGTGATGTATGAAAAGTCAAATTATACTTAATGAGCCAAATGGAGATTATTTTGAAATATTTTCCTTAAATAAATAGTAATCCTCTTATTTGCTTTTCTTTTTATTTTAAAAGATGGCAAGCAGTCCCCAGTGGAGTCGCCAACTGTGAGACCTCGCTTGAATGTCCCTTCCTCACTCAAGAAAATTGGCTTAAGGAAAGATGAGCAATTTTTTAAGGAGGTCATGGAACAAGTTTCGATGCTCACAATTGGAATGGCTATCATTTGGAAAACTTGAATGTCCCTGCCATCTGAGGCTATCTGCTACTCGCCGAGGCTAGCCGCCACCCACCATTCGAGGCTATCCGCCGCTCGCCGAGGCTAGTAGCCGCCTGCCATCCAAAGCCAGCTGTTGCTCACTGTCCAAAGCCAGCCATCGCTCGCCATCCGAGGTAAGCTTCTTTTCCCTTAATTTCATTACTTCTTTTAGTTAGTTAATTAAATTGATTCATCTAGGTTGTTAGCTAATCAACTCGATAATCAATTAAATTAATTAATTAATTCAACCCTCTTTTAATCAATCAATCAAAACATGATAAAGTGGCTAGGCTAAACTAACCCCTTCGTAAGAAGGGAGAACTGCGTGGGTTTTGATTCCCATTTAAAGGGATATATAGGCATGCTTGATTCAGGCATTGAATCTAATTAAAACTAACCAACACTCCCCCCTATCACCTTCTTTACTTACTTTTATTTTGCTTTCCTTTATCTAGTTATTAGGTTTAGTTTGGGGAATGTGTGACTTCCCTAGAACCCATAAGGGCTAGAGGAGGTATCCCCTAAGTTTGGATTTCATTGTAATATTAACTCTCTTTTATTTTGAATTCTAATTGTGTATAAACTTTGTGGATTGAATGATCAAGCATACTATAAATTGTTCATGCATTTTAATTTATTCATGAAATATATTTTAAGTCACTTTTATATTACTTGGCCAAACTTATTTTATTAAATTAAACCGAAAACCAATTCCTCAAATCCTCATTGGTTTCGAGACTAGTGATCTTTTTTCTTTTGGGTAATAATTAGAGTCAAATGGATTTTTTCCCTATATTTTCCCAAATAAAAATAAATTAAGGTGGTGACTCCTAAAAACAATTTTCAGACTTATCAAAGATAAGCCCAAGGGCTTCCTCATGAGTTCTTTCCCAAATGACCATTTTGATTCCCTTTAGCGGATCGGACCAGTGTTTAAGTGAGGCCTCACAGCTAACGACTCCGTTGGGGACTATCTTTCTTTTAATAAAAGGAAAAAAGTAAGTGGACTACTAATTGGTTTAAGAAGAGTTTGGCCTTTTAATATGATTGTGACTATGCATGCATCACTTACATAGGCTCTTTCCCATCTAACCTAGTTCTAGGAAAATAATGGATAGTGAGTAGCATTGAGTGGGTAACCCTCCTTGGGTATATTCAACGATAGTGAAATCATCCACCCTGTGATGAATCCTTTGATCCTTTTAAAGGTGTAACGAGTATACACGTACTGTTGGACCCACGCGAGGCTCCTTGACTCACATGTTGTTAGGTATATTGCTGCTCTAGTGTGACGAGTACCCAAATCGAGCCTTCCTTACCTTTTTATGTAATGAACTTAGATCCTAGCCCTAGGTTGTATGTACCATAATTAAAAACTTGCATCTTTGCATTTTCATGAAATATTTTCCTTATGCATATCATGCATCCATATTGTATAACAAAACATGCATTCATCTTAAGTCTAGGTTGAACCTTGAACCGAAGAAAGGTCAAACATTCTTATCTCTATTTAAACATCTCCCCCTTAAACACCTCACTCTCACCTCTATCCCATTCACCTTTGCCCCCATAAACCTTAAGCTATCACCCTAAACCTTACCCCTTTACCTTAACCTTTAACCTAAACACCAATACCCTAACCCTAAACCTTACCATTTTACCTTAGCCTTTAACCTAAACACCAATACCCTAACCCTAAGCCTTACCCCTTTACCTTAACCTTTAGCCTAAACACCAATATCCTAACCCTAAACCTTACCCCTTTACTTTAGCCTTTAACCTAAACACTAATACTCTAACCCTAAAACCTTACCCCTTTACCTTAGCCTTTAACCTAAACACCAATACCCTAACCCTAAAACCTTGCCTCATTACCTTAGCCTTTAACCTAAACACCAATACCCTAGTCCAAAACCTAAAACCTCATTTCCCTAGCCTTGACCTAAAAACACCTTTAACCTTAAACACTGTTACCTTAACCTTATCCAAAATGTCTTTGCCCTAAATTGTAACCTAAAAACATCTTTACCCTCCTTTTACCCATACTTTGCCAACCTAGCCACAAGACACCATTGCCTAACATCCTTGGCCCATTACCTTCAAAACCAATCCATTACCTTCAGATTGATAGATGCCTGTAGCCTATAACCCAAATCATCAAGACACTACCCTAAGCCTAATACCTTTGGCCTAACACACTATCCTAAGTCAAGTACCTTTAGTTTAACCCGATACCTTAAGCCTGAGACCTTAACCTATGCAACCTTAGGAAATCCTCAAAATCCCAAATGCAGTTAGAGCATAACATCAAGAGGAATCTTTTTTCTCAAAGTTTGCATGCCCATATTCCTGCTTCTTTCCCAAGCACTTACCTTATGCTTTGACTTGGTTTTTAAAGGTACCAATGGCAAGCCTGACTGACATGGAAGCTCTAACTAACCTACTCAAGAGGCATGAAAAGAACTTTCAAGCTATCCTCATCTCCACCCTGGATGCTCAATAAGTCAATTTCAACCAGGCTTTAGCTAGCCAACAATCTAGTTTCAATAATACCATAATCCATCTTACTTCTGCTTTCACTAATGCTTTGAGTTTCCAATGCCAACTTATCATCAATGAAGTGAGAGGAATGTTGAACCAAGCTAAGCCCATTAATGCTCCACCTACCATTGACATGACTCATGATTTTACATCCTTAATCTCAAATACTAATGCTATTCTAGCCTCAGCCATGCCATCAGTCTTAGATATTAACCTTGCCTCTTCTTTGAATTATTTTCAAAGTAAGGAAAACTCCACCTCTTTTGCTATCAAGAGACCTTTAAAGCTTAACATCGATGCACTAGAGCAAACCCCTATAATGGCAAAAAGGTGCAAGAAAAGCGATACCTACACTCCCCTTGCCTTTACTGAATGGAAGAATATGGACACCTACACTCCCCTTATTGATGTTGAACGAGAGAATTTAGAGGAAGCTGCCATAATTAGCCAGCGACCCTTGCAATCTTGACGAAGGGCTTTCACAGATTTGGAAGTTCCATTAGAAGTGGTTTATAAGAAGGTTTTAGAGGCAAGAATGATAAAACCCTTGGAACCAAGAGTCCCTCCTAATCCCTTACCAAGGAGCTACCACCCTAATGAATATTGTGAATACCATCAAGGAGTGAGGCACCAAACTAATGCATGCAAAACTTTGAGATACAGAATCCTGGATTTGATTGACAGTGGTGACATCATCCCTCTTAAAGTAAAACCTAATTCAATCCCACCTTACCTTAGCCCCAAGTGGTGTGACATAGAAGAGTTCAAGTTCAGTTAATCTGACCTATCTGAGATTGAATTCCAAGTCTAAGTCTAAATCTCAAAGTCTAAGTTTGAGTATGAGTCTAAATCCTAAAGTTTGAGTCTAAATTCAAGTCTAAGTCTATCATCTTATTTTCTTTTATTTTTTGTCAATCATGTCGATTCCTTTTTTATTATCTTGTAATAAAATTTTCCATTGTAATAAAGCATTCACATCTTTTTAATTATTTATGCACTTGTCTAAACATGGATGAGCTTTGAAAAAAAAAAAAAGGAAAGAAAAAAAAAAGAAAAGGGAGAAAAAGAGAAATGAACATCAATTAAATCCACCATAATTGAGGTGTCATCAATAATTGCTTTGCTAGCTCCTAACTAAAGAAGGTCAAGAAATGGACCTCTCATCAAATAATTAAAGCATAAAATCAAATGACATACCTTAACAAGGGGCAACAAGTTCTTCAAATCTAAAATTCAAAGGTTAAAGCCCCGCAAAGTGAAGAAAAGTAACAAATCATGGTGGAATATTTTCTCCCAAAATCTAAGCTCGCTAAGTTGAAAATCTAAAAAGGGCGACTTAGACAAAAGTTAGAGTTAAAAAGAGAGAGAGAAAGAGAGAAAGAGAGAGAGAGAGAAAGAAAGCTCATCCTAGTCATCTTCCTTTGCATCATTCAAAGTTTGTCAAATCATCTTCAATCAATCCATCTCATCTCATGTCTTCAAAGTCATCATTCCTCACTAGAGGCTCATTGTCTAAAGTGATATTATCTTCTATGCCCTTATCTCACAGTAGGGGCATGTCTTTTTAGGTTGTAATCATCTGTTGTTAATCCGTCTCATCGCTTAGCTCAAAAAGCTTAGGCACAATCTCTCACATTGCTAGTCTATCATGTTCTTATCTCTTATCAGGAGCAAAATCCCTAAGTTGTCTTTTCATCAGTCCTTCAGCCGCTTCTTGGGGTACTTCCTTTCATCCAGTCTGTCGTCTACATTCAAAGTGTCACTCTAAATGTCTCTTCAATCTCAAAACAACAAGGTTAGCTTGGCTTGTTCTTTTCCATGAATCATGCTATAGATAGCAAAATCATACAACCTCCCTGATCCTTTTCAAAATTTCCAACCTGCCTTTGAACCATTCCCCAACTTCAAAATTTACTATTCCACCTTTTCAAGCTCAAGCCTCATACCACCCTTTCCTTGGCAAAATCTCATCATCTTTTAAGGGCCAAGCCCATAGGCAAAACCAAAGATCCTAAGTCTTTCAAGACTCATCATCCTTAAAACCAGCTTTCTCTAGCATAACCAAAACCAAGTCATGTCTTGCAAAGCTTAAGAAGGGCTTAAACCACTCAAGTCATCCTATGTCTCATTGGCAAAACCTCATCATCCTTGACAAGACCAAGCCTCCTTGGCAAATTACATCACCCATAAAGTCCAATTGAGTCAAAGTCTGCCAACTGTGTGATGGGCAAGAAAATCTGATGCATCCATGTCAAAAGGCAAACCCTTATCCATGAAGCCTGTGACTAAAACCTTTAACACCATACCTAAGATGAAGCCAACCATCCTCCAAAAAGGTCCAAAGCACCCTTAACCAAAGCCTTTAAGCCTTTAAGCCTTCTCCATGAAGCCCAAAAGCCTTCACCATGAAGCCTAAACTAAAAAGCCCTCACCATGAAACCTAAGCCCAAAAAAAGCCTTCACCATGAAACCCAAACTAAAAAGCCTTCACCATGAAGCCCAAAAAAAAGCCTTAACCATGAAGCCTAAGCCCAAAAGCCTTCACCATGAAGCCCAAACCAAAAAGCCTCACCATTAAGCCTAAGCCTAGCTTTCACCATGAAGCCCATTCACAAAAAGCCTTCATCTCCTTGAAGGCCAAATTTGACCAAGCCTTCCCCAACTTATTTCCTAGCCTAACCTTTCCTCTAAGCTAGACCTAACCAAGCCAAAGGCAAAACGTGACCAAGTCTTCTAAATAAACTCCTCAAAATTTGTAACCTGAGTAAGGCAAAGTCCCAAACATGACTAAGCCTTCCACATGGACTTCTCCAAGGACAAGCCCCATAAGCTGACCTTCCCTAAACCTTCCAATAACCTGACCCTCCCAATCAAGCTCTCCAATTGAGCCTCAAACTGATTCTTCTCTAAAGTCAGACTTATCTAAACTAAATAGCCCAATCTTTTTAGCCCAATCTTTTCCAAGACCCTACCTTGCTTAACTTTCTAGAATGACCTTTTCCTAGGCCAAACTGATAGCCATTAACCAACCAATCTCATACCTGACATGCCTACTTCACCTCTAAGCTAGCCAATTAGCCAAAAACCAAATGACTAAACCACTTCCCTCCATCATTCTAAAGTAGGGGCACATCACTTCTAAATATTCACCTGTCTAAAATAGGGGCATCTTTCTCTTAAATATCAACACTTTTATACCAGAACTGACCCTTCACAAGTTCAAGGTATCATATCATTGCATAATTATCTAGCATTTTTGCATTGAACAGGATCATGAATCAAGGCAGATCGTCAAACTCTTAAAAAAAGATAGATCATCAACCCAATCAATTTGAATTAATCTCTTTTCAAAAATCTATCTCAAATCTGATGATCACTATCTTTATCATTCCTACTAGACAGGATGGTTATCCTTTTTGATCCTACTAGACCGGGGTCATCACTTTTCATTCCTACCATAAAGGACCACTACTGTTCCTACCAAACAAGACAATTATCTTTACCATTCCTACCAGACAGGATGGTCATCTCTTCTTTATCCTACCAGATAGGATCATCACTTTTCATTCCTACTAGAAAGGACCACTACTTTTACTGTTCCTACTAGATAGGACAGTTATCTTTACCATTCCTACCAGACAGGATGGTCATCTCTTCTTGATCCTATCAGACAGAATCATCACTTTTATTCCTACCAAAAAGGACCACTACTTTTACTGTTCCTACCAGACAGGACAATTATCTTTTCTATTCCTACTAGAAAGGATGGTCATCTCTTTTATCCTACAAGACAGGATCATCATCGTCATCCCTACCAGACAGAGTCACCATTTAGTCTATTCCTACTAGACAGGAACATCGCCTTTAGCTCCTACCAGTTAGGAGAAGTACCAAATGCTACTAGCCACTAGATCTCCAAAATATATCGGGGACAACTTCCCTAAATTCAACCACACCTCTCGTCCAAATGTCTAAACTCTGTCCTAGACAATAATTTAGTTCCTTTTACCATCTCCCATCCTCAAGTTCACTGTCATCATAATCGCCTTTTAGACAAAGACAATTCTAATGAGGGGGCAACTGTGAACCCTTAATTTTGCATCTTTCAGTATGTGTTTGAACCTTAAAAGCACTTAGACTTGGTAAATAAATTTTCAAAAGTCAAAAACTCTCAAAATCAAAATATCAAAATATTTCTTTTTGGCATTTGAACCCTTTCAAATCATTCAGGACTGAGTAATGAATACAACGCAACTAAAATTGTGAAAAAGGGATGAGAATCGAGCAAGAACGAGCGAAAATGGGAGAAATAGGTGAAAGCGGGGCCCGCTGCTAGAGAGCTTTGTGGCACTACCACAAAGCCCTCTATGAAACCGCAAAGGGCATTGCAGCACTACCGCAAAGAGCTCTGCCATGCCACAAAGCCCTATGCGGCAACTCTAGCGAAAATTTGATTTTTTGCAATCCCACATTGGAAATTTGTGTTTTCTATCCTCCTCCTATATATAGAGGGCCTCTCCACACTTCAAAACACCAACTTCTAAAGCTTGAAAAGCTTTACTTCAAGCAAAATGCTTTGCATTTGCTCCTTGCTTTGCAAACCAAGTTAGGGGGTTTCTCCTTGATTCTTACCAAACTAGTTTAAGGCTTTCTGCTGCCCGTCTGCTTAAGGCAAGTCTCTTACCCAAGGCTTGTATCTGCCGCCCAAGACTAGCTGCTGCTTGTTGCCCAAGGCTAACTGCTGCCCGCTGTTCGAGGCTATTCACTGCCCGCTGAGGCTAGCCACCACCCGCCATCCAAAGCTATCCGCCGCCACCAAGGCTAGCAGCCGCCTGCCGTCTAAAGCTAGCTGTCGCTTTCCGTCCAAAGCCAGCCACCGCCCACCATCCGAGGTAAGCTTCTTTTCACTTAATTTCAATACTTCTTTTAGTTAGTTAATTAAATTGATTCATCTAGGTTGTTAGCTAATCAACTCGATAATCAATTAAATTAATTAATTAATTCAACTCTCTTTCAATCAATCAATCAAAACATGATAAAGTGGCTAGGCTAAACTAACCCCTTCGCAAGAAGGGAGAACTATGTGGGTTCTGATTCCCATTCAAAGAGATACGTAGGCATGCTTGATTCAGGCATCGAATCCAATTAAAACTAACCAACACTCCCGCTATCACCTTCTTCACTTACTTTTATTTTGCTTTCCTTTATCTAGTTATTAGGTTTAGTTTGGGGAATATGTGACTTCCCTATAACCCATAAGGGCTAGAGGAGGTATCCCCTAAGTTTGGATTTTATTGTAATATCTTTTGATCTTAGCATCTCAACTCAAAATTTATTTTATGGACAATACACGCCTCATATATATATATATATATATATATATATATATATATATATATATATATATATATATATATATATATATATATATATATATATATATATATATATATATATATATATATATTTGTTAGTTGAATAGCCTACAAGAAAGTTGTGTGTGTTGTATATGTTTTGAATTTACTTATGTCAATATGTATTAGATGGGAAAGCAATTAGAGATTTAAATGTGAGATGAGATGAATATAAATTATATAAGTGACATGGTTTTGTTAATTTGTGAATTGATGAATTTATTTTCGGATTGCATATATTGTTGGATTTATGCTGGTATAGAGAAGCATAATTAGTGTTTACCTTTCCTTGGTAAGATAAATTATGAATTTAATGTTTGTTAAAATTAATATTAATTTATTTTCTAATTAGTCTATTTAGATATATTTTAAATATATGCAAATTAAGTTATTTAAATAAAGTGAAGTATAGTGAAATAAAGTTTGGTTGATAATTTTTATATGCTCTTGAATTTAATGGGAATAATTTTTGACGTCAGTTGTTGATAATGAAATGAATTTAGATGCTAGCAAAAGCAAAAGCTATTTTTTACTTAAACCTCATTTAAGTGAGGATTTAAAGGGTGAATATCTCACTATTAATGATTTTTATATTTTCTAGAAGAGTTTTAAAGATAGATATAATCACTTAAAATATGTAGTACTACCACAAGCTCAATACGATTGGCTAAATCTATGCCTATAAGACTTGAAGTCTATTTGAGAATATAATTCAACCATGTTTAAAATTACTTTACAGCTGAAATTATGCAGTAATAAAGTTACATGCTCCTATAGTAGCAGTATAAAAAGTGAAAATTTACAAGTATTGTTTTTCTAGTGGTTGCAAAGAATAATTGTTAATAAGAAATCATCAAACAATACCCATTAGTACAATTGCATTCTCTGAAGTGAATGCTATAAATCATTAGGTAGATAATGAAAATTCTAAAAGAATAATTGCTAACGAGAAATCATCAAATAATGCCTACTAGTGCAACTGTATTCCCTGAAGTGAATGCTATAAATCATTTGGTAGATCATGAGATTTTGAAAGAGGAATTGCCCATATAAAAGACACAACTCAATTCAATATTGATGATTTTATGTAAACTCCTTGAAGTAGTAATTTGCAAGGATTTTACAAGTTGTGTATTATAATAAGTTATTTCATTACTGTTTTATCCCCACTATACATGCACAATATATTGCGTTGAATCTGCAATTCAAGCATTGAACTTATAGTTCAATAATTAAACCTTGAATGTTTAGCATGAATGCCATTGTGTACATCATATATACTCTCCCTTGAAACTTGTATAAGGATATGAGCTGTAAATTTTTTTTGTGCCATGAATATATTAATATCACTATCACAATGTGCGATAATGGGTTCATAGAAAAGACTAAGAATTTATTTTGATAAGGCATATTTCTCGACATTCGAGGGAGGAAAAGCACCTGCAGTGCTAAAGAATGTCGAGAAATTTATTGGAAGGAAAACCCTTTAAATAATTTTGGTCCATGTACAAGTTAAAGTGAACCAGAAGTTCACAAAATAATACAGTTGCAATAAATTGCAACTTAACTGCCAAATGCATTTATAGATGCTAAAAGAGTGAGAAAGTCTCATATTACAGCTGCTAATACTCTAGTAAGGGTTGTGATTCCAATTGCAAATAGAAAATCAATCAATCTCACTACACACCAGAAGCGTGGATAGTAAATTGGAACTAAAGACAAAAATCCGCGAAAAAGAAAAGCAGCGCCACTCATAAAATCTCCTAAAGAGGAAGATCTCAGTCAAAAAGCTATAGCCAATTATGAGACACATACTGAGACAATGGAATAATTAGATCCTCTAGATATAGTTTCTGGAGTTGATGATCATATAAATGAAAACTATGAGATCTCAATTATTTTTGTGATATAAGAAAGAGTTGATAGAAATTTAATTATCGTCGACGATGAATTTGCCTCAACAGTAGCTCTTGTTGTTACAAGAGAAAATATGGATTCAAAATCTATATGTATAACTAAATATTAGCATAAACATGATTGATCATCATGGAATGAGGCAATTAAAGTAGAGCTAGACTCGTTCTATTATTGACTATGAGAAAAATAATTCTCTTGTTATAGAAATGATCATGTTCCGATACTTAATTAATATGGCAGTTAATGAAAGGCTTATTGTACGCCTTATGAAAGCAATAAGAGTCCCAGAATGACTAAGTATATCATAAATGAATGCACATTAAATATGTGACATATATTTTATCAAATTGCAAAAATCTATGTATGGATTAAAGCAATATGGACATGTGGTATGATTGTTTGAGTAAATTCTTATTGAAAGAAAGATATGTGAATAATACACTATGTTCATTTATATTCATAAAAGACCATAGAATGGTATATGTTATTATTGCAATATAAGTTGATTTAAATATCAATGTGACTCTTAATGAACTTAAATAAGTATGTACCTATTTGAAAAGTGAGTTTAAGATAAAAAATTTAAAGGAAATGAAATTTTGTATAGGCTTACAGACCTATTATTAAGGAGTCATAATACACTAGTATACTTATATGGAAAAGATATTTAAGCAATTTTTGCATGGATAAATCTTCTCCCTCAAGCACACCAATAGGTGGTCCACTCACTAGAAGTGAAGAGAGACCCTTTTAGACCTAAAGAAAATAATAAAGAGCTATTTGGTCTTGAAGTACTATATATAAGTGCCATAGGGCACTCTTGTATCTTGCAAATTGCATTAGGCCTGATATTGCATTTGCAAGAAAAAAAATTCCTAGCTAGGTATAGCTCTGCACCTACAAAGAGATATTAAAGTGGTGTAAAAAGTTATCTTCAATATACTATTAATATTATAATTCATATTTGAAATTGGTCTACATGTGAATATTGGTTATTTGCTTAGTCTCCATGATGGTAGATTTTAGACTGGCTATGTATTCACTTATGGTGGTACTGCAATTTTATAAAAGTTTTTATGGTCCTGAAATACCTCACTAAAAGATACTCCCATTGTATTTTGAGAATAATGCAATTTGCATTGCATAAATTAAAGGTGGTCATATCAAGGGTAACGAAGTAGACATAAACTTCACCCAAATTCTTGCATATAAATAAGCTTTAGAAGAGATATCCACCAAATTTGCTTGAGTGACAATTTAACAGACTTATGTACTAAGTTTTTACCTAATGTGGTATTTAAATGATATTATTTTATCAATTAGTATACACCATGTTAAAATTTGTCATCATCAGGGGGAGCGAATTAGTATATAATTGTACTCTTTTTCCTTAGTCAAGTTTTTATCCCACAAGGTTTTCTTAGACAAAGGTTTTAATGAGGTAATATGTGCAATGACAAAACAACGTATAAAATGTATTCTTTTCCTTAGCTATGTTTTTTCCCACTGGGTTTTCTAGCAAGGTTCTTAACAAGGCATATTCATAGTGCAAGTAATATCCTAAGGGAGTACTATAAATAGATTATTATATGTGGATATTACTTAAAAATCATTAAGTATATGGTTTGACAACTTGACAGATTTGTTTACAAAAGCACTCCCTACAACCACATTTGAAAAGTTAGTCAATAAAATTGGCATGTGCCGATTAAAAGATATTTGATAGAAATCATATTTTTATGAGGGGGAGATTTTGGTACACTATACTCTTTTTTCCTTAGCCTAGGTTTTGTCCCATTGGGTTTTCCTGACAAGGTTTTTAACGAGGCAGTGTTATAGCGCAAATCTCTATAAAATTAATGTACTCTTTTTCATTTACTAAGATTTTTTCCCACAGGGTTTTTTCTTAGTAAGGTTTTGATGAGGCATATTCTTTGTAAAAGACATCAAGGGAGAGTGTTATAATATATTATAGGATTTGATTGATGTCTTTCCATATACATGAATATTCTAGTTTTCATATTAATATTGATTGTATTTTTCTTATTAGAAACGCTTCCTATTTCTCTCCCTTCTGTACTCTATATAAAGGGCTTAATACTATTGAATGGAATAACTACAAACTACTCTCTTCTCTATATTCTTTGTTCTTGTTTTCTTCATTATATTTATAACAATTATTATTATTATTATTATTATTATTATTATTATTATTATTATTATTATTATTATTATTATTATTAGAGTAAAGTATTATTTAGTCCTTGAGATTTGAGCAAAATAATGACTTCATCCTCCAACTTTGAAAAATTCACTTTTAATTTCTGAAATTTGATTTAGTTCCTGAAATTTTATTCAGCTATATTAATTGATTATTCTATCCAAATTTCTTCAAAATTTCATTAAAAATTAAAAAATAAGAAAATAATTATTAATACCTAAACCATTACCATCACCATCACCATCTTAATTTGTTAAAAATACCCCTACCATCACCTCCCTTGTTAATCCACAAAAAATAATAAATAAAATGTGCAAATCAAATTTTATTTATTTTCATTTCATTAAAAAAAAAAAAAAACCATTCATGATGAAAGCCATATATGAGTTTCATCAAAGAAAAAAAAAATCCCAAATTTTACTTGATAAAACTCATCTTTTGCCCTTCAAATTTTTATTATACATTATTGGCTAAACTTTATCAGATTTAGCTCTCATGGACCAGCGATCACTAACAATCAACATCACTCTCACTCGCCCTTACCAATCGAGAAACATGTAGAATGCACTTCGCTAAATCTCTTCATCTCTCTATAAACAACTACCGAACCCACTGTGTATCTCTAAGCTGCCAGCTCTCTTTTCTAATGAAGATTAGCTTAACTAAAATTTTTAGCTTCCTCAGCAAACTTACAAGCAAAATGGCAATTCCAATTCATTATAAAGAAAACAAGCATTTGGTATGATTTTTTAGTTCCTGCATCCATCAAAAAGACATTCTTAATAATTACATTCTTAATATCCATCTTATTATAATGTATGCCATTTGTGGATTTGTTTTGGATTCTCGTCTATGCAAAATTTGAATTTCAACAATTAAAAATCTCGGTTTTTGTTTCATCATGAATCCCAAATTTAGGTTTGATTTAGTTTTTTAAGTTTTTACTTTTAATATCTTTTTATTATGAATCCCATATTGAGTCTGATTTAATTTTTTAAGTTTTTAATTTTAATTTTTTATCATTTAATTTGTTGAATTTGATTTGTTAATTGATTTTTGGTTTAATTTGTGGAGAGTGTGTGTGTGGTGATGAATGATTGAATGGTTGCAAAAGAAAATTTAATTACAAATGAGGGGTATTTTAGACTTTTCACAAAATGTTAATAGAAAAAGCAACAAAAGACACTTAGTGCAATGGAATCAAATTTCAGGGATTAAAGAGTGATTTTTTCAAACTACAGGAATAAAGTAATTATTTTAGACAAATCTCAGGGACTGAATAGTACTTTATTTAGGGTGTTGATGTAATAGAACAGGGAGAAAATTTAGAAGGTAGAAGATGAAAATTGATAGTTTGAGTTAAGGGCCATATTATTCATTTAATGAAAAAAAAATAACGGGTGTGACAAATTGATTAATGGAATATGATAAAGAATGAATCTAGTCATTACCAAACTGGGCCTAATTATACAAAAGCCTAGATCACAATAGGGCTCTTATATGGGCCTTAAGTTCATGCCCAAAAAGGAAAGCCTTCGAAATAGCCTCCCAAATGAGGTAGTCTTTCATCCTAGGTGAGGGAAGCCTGCTCCTTGCTAATGGTCTGTATTTTATACTTCCACTAGGTTAAATAAACTCTAAGTCCATTTTACCCTAGTTATATGCAAGTGTACCTATCGTTCAGATAGTATAGCATAAAAGAGGTTGATCCCACTGGGAAACTATATAAATATTAGCCCAAATGTTAACTATTGTCTAGTGAATCAAATTCCAAGGAAACTAGAATTAAAATAAATTAAAGATTAAACTAAATTAACTAAATGCAGTAAATAAACAAAATCAATTGGAAAAGAATCAATGAATAGATTATCTAGATAGAAACTCCCTCTAACTCTTCAAGTATTTCATGGAATGTAGAATTAATCAAATCAAATAATGAATCAAGTTGGCAATCCTAAAAGTAGAATTAAACCTTTCTCAAATGAATTAATCCCCTTTTCCTTAAGCAAATTAAATAGAATCTCTTCTTATTCAATAAGTTAGGCAAAGCATTAAGATTAAGGATTAAAAAATGCCAAAGGATTTTGTAAACCTATCTATAATGTCCTAAACAATTCCCAATATTCATGAGTGATCAAATCAAATCAAGGATATCCCTACTCCTTAATAAGAAATCAGATATCAAATCAACAAGCTAGCAATTGTTTATCAGACTTTATTAATATAAATCATGCATATAACTCAATTCAGGGATGATTTGATTAAAAATCCAATCATTCAATCCATACAATCATAACTAAGTTCATCCCATCTAGATGAAAAGAGTTTAGTTCATGATAAATTGGAAGAATAATGAACAAGAAAGAAGAGAATGATCAATCAAACAATCCATAGAAAAGTTCTTAAAAATCTTCTGTTTGATCTTGAATCACTAACTTCAAATCCACTCCAATCTCATTCTTCCTTCCTGATTTCGACTGTGAACTTTTCCTTTCTTCTCCAAAAGTTCTCTTAAAGTAAAACTCTTTGAAAAGGTCAGACTCCACTTTCTTTCTCTCTTTAAATCGTCTTTTAAAGGTGTAATTTTTTATCTACATGGTCTAGTACATGCCCATGTTTCTGGGCGTGTGGGTATCTGTCCCCTTTACGAAAATCAACTCTTCAACATAGGATGTAACACACCTAGGGACACAGGCAGAATGATGTGAACCATTAATTTTGCACCTTTCAGTAGGCATTTGAACCTTAAAAGCACTTAGGCTTGGTAAACAAACCTTCAGAAGCCGAGAACTCTCAAAATGGAAAAAATCAAAACATTTGTTTTTGGCATTTAAACCCTTTCAGATTATCCGAGACTGAGTAACGAGTATAATGCAACTAGAATCATGAAAAACGGATGAGAAAAGAGTAAGAACGGGTGAAAGCGGGGCCTATTACCGCAGAGCTCTGCGGCACTACAACAAAGCCCTCTGTGGAACAACAAAGGGCTGTGTGGCATTGCCGCAAAGGCCTCTGGAGCAACTCTGGCAAAAATTCAATTTTTTGCAATCCCATATTGGAATTTTGTGTTTTTTATGCTCCAAACCTCCTCCTATATATAGAGGGCCTCCCCACACTTCAAAACACCAACTTTTAGAGCTTGAAAAGCAATAACTTCAAGCAAACCACTTTGCATTTGCTCTTTGCTTTGCAAAGCAAGTTGGGGGGTTTCTTATTAATTCCTACCAGACTAGTTCAAGGCTTTCCGCCCACCTGTTCAAGGCAAGTCTCTTGCCCAAGGCTTTTGTCTGCCGCCCAAGGCTAGCTGCTGCCCGTCACTCAAGGCTAGCCGCTGCCTGCTGTTCGAAGCTATCTGTTGCCCATCTAGGCTAACCGTTGCCCGCTATCTAAGGCCAGCCGCTGCCTACCTTCTAAAGCTAGCCGTTGCCTGCCGTCTGAGGTAAGCTCTCTTTTCCTTAATTTTCCTTTAGTTTCTTTGCCTCTTTTAGTTAGTTAATTAAATTGATTCATTTAGGTTGCTAGCTAATCAATTAAATTAATTAATTAACTTAACCTTTTTTTAATCAATTAATCAAAACATGATAAAGTGGCTAAGCTAAACTAACCCCTTCGCAAGATGGGAGAACTGCATGGATTCTTATTCCCATTCAAAGGGATACGTAGACATGCTTGGTTCAGGCATCAAATCCAATTTAAAACTAACCAACTCTCCCCCCTATCACCTTCTTCACTTACTTTTGTGTTTGTTTCTTTGCTTTATCATTAGGATTAATTTGGGGAATGTGTGACTTCGCTAGAACCCATAAGAGCTAGAGGAGGTATCCCCTATGTTTGGAATTTCATTTGTAATGTTAACTTTTTTTTGGATTATTACTTGTATTTATTATTGGACATGTGGAATCAATGATTATGCATATTATAAATTGTTCATGCATTTTAATTGTTCATGAAATATATTTTAAGTTACTTATATATTTCTTGGCCAAACTTGTTTTGTTAAAAAAAACCGAAAACCTAGTCCCCAAATCCTTTTTGGTTTCGAGGCTAGTGATCTTTTTCCTTTGGGTAATAATTAAAGTCAAATGGGTTTTTTCCTTATATTTTCCCAAATAAAAATAAATTAAGGTGGTGACTCCTAAAAACAATATTCAAATCTATCAAAGATAAGCCTGATAGCTTCCTCGTGAGTTCTTTCCCAAATGAGCATTTTGATTCCCTTTAGCGGATCGGACTGATGCTCGGGCGAGGCCTCACAAATGGCTTAATATGCCCTGCTACACGCCCATGCTCCTAGGCATGTTGCTTGCTGTATCTTTAACTCCTTGCCCAAATTTTGCTGAATTCGCTCCTTAGCTTTGCAAATTCCAAACAAATTGATTCGCAGCCTCCAAATCAACTAAGACACTCAAAATGCTCTAATAGATCACTTAACAAACAAATTAAACTCAATTTAATGATAAAACCAAGTAAGAACAAGAGATAAAATATAGTCAAATATGCACTTATCAAATCCCCCCACATTTGAGCATTTGTTGTCCTCAAGCAAATTAAATCAAGATAGTAATTCAAAATAAAATTTCCTCTCTTAACTTCAAAATAAATCATCAAAATGGAGAACAACTCACTAATCACGAAAACTTGAAATCTTCAATCAAATATTAATTCTCAAACATGATAGTCATATCAAGAAATCTTTATATCAAATTCTCGAGTCTAAACTACATAGCTAAAGATTTGTACAAATGATTCTATAGCAACAAGAGTCAAAGCAAAGTAGATTTATAAAGATTTTCTCCTAGGTACTTGACCATTTTCTTAGTTTTTTTTTTTTTTTTTTGGCAAGACCTAAATTGTCATACTAGTCTTTTGATGAGAGTGTAAACATTTATGATGCTGACCCTCCCTTGGTTACTCAGCTAGAATCACAAATTCAAATGGCTACTAGCACTATTCATAATCTCAACTCAAGATTTTGTTTTAATGAGTCAAGAACAGCAGAATAGATTAAAAATTTAAAGCTCCTTTTTTGCTCTTTTAGTTGACTTATTTTATTTTCCAAGAAAAGTAATCAAGTTCCCTACGATATTAGAGATTTCTACCAAACCTTAAACAAAAGTCACAATGGAATCAAATAAGCACAAAAATGTAACCAAGAGTTCAAACTTCAAATTATCAAACCAACTCCCTAACATGACTACCACATTCAATTGTTGATAAATGATCAAGTCAATCAAGCCACACATAAACAAGTTATCGCCATTTAAATGAATATTCATCCATTAAGAGAGTCAATTCCACTTCATACTACTATCTCAATTTAATTTACTAACTCAAAATGTACATCCTTAAACAATCCCCCCACACTTATTGAACACATTTTCCTCAAGGAGTTCAAGAGAAAGAAAGTAAAAATAAAATAGAAAAGGGTATTACCTTGAAATTGGTCACAGGAATAGAGTCATGATTGGATGCTCTGCTTTCAATCCATAAAAGTAAAAATTAAATGAGGCTGTTATTCACAAGAAACAAACAAAAACTAAAATATTATAAATCATAAAGAAAACAAGATAAAAACACTACATGCATAATAGAAACTACTCATTGCTCTTACAATAATGAAAGAAAATATTCTTAGCTTAGAATTTTCGTTAGTTCATACAATCAAGTTCAATCTAAACTAGGCTAAACTAGCTTTTCACTTCTCTTTCCTAGGTCTCCCTCCACCCTTTTCACATTTGTAGGACTGCCCCTCTCCCTTGTTGGTGATCCCTATGGCATTGAATTCTCAACCCTCACCACATTTTTAGCTTCCTTTGCTTCCTTCTCTATGTCCACTATCTCCTTTAAGGTAAAAGTGTATTCATTTTCAACTAGAAAAGCCCTATGATAGGCATAAAAAACTATGGTTTCTTCAAGAGTCATAGTGGTTTTAGGGGCACTCTTAGGAGGGTTGGAGGTAGATGGACTAGGTTCCATCTTGGTTATGGGTTTGTCAAAGCTCATGCTTGTAATTTTTTTTTTCAATTAACACTAGATTAGAGCAATAAGTTAGAATATGATCTATACAATTCAAGTTCCTCTAATATGCTCAAAATGAATAACAAATACATGACTCATGAACAAGTGAATGGGGTTAGGTGATTCGTGCATTTCTCTTATGGTCCCCCCCAATAATTACATGACATAACAAAAGCCAAGAAAAAAAAAAGTGCAATAATAGATAAAACAAGAGATAAAAACAAAAATAAAATAAAAAGGGAAAATGAAAAGAAAATAAAAATAAAGATAAAAAGAAAATAAAAGAAACTAATCCTCATCAGCAGATGAATCAATATCATCAACTCCAACTAGCTCATCGTCATTTGCCGGAGGTGCGGGTGGTAGTGATGAAGGTGGCTGTGTAGAGGGAGTGAATCTCAAGTGTTGGAAGAACTCCATCATCAACTGCTGCATCCATCTCCTATGCTTGGCCTAATGTTCTAACCAAGCCTCAATGAACCGATGTTGTCTTCGCATCAGTCCTGTCATTTGAATTTACAGCTCGTGAAGCTGCTGTTACAAGTGGTCTAGTCTTCCCACCTTGCTCTTCATCCAACATAGCTGTCTCTCTAAATCAACCATCTTGCGATCCTCTGCCTCTAGATTCCCAATAATGTGCATCCAATCTCTATAGCTTAAAAGAGAGAAAATAAGAGGTGGTCGTGCAAAATCGAATGGTCCAGCTGGGTCGACAGTAGTAGTGGGCTTTAAAGGACTAGGAATATTGTAATAACCCACACCCACCCTAGGAATTTTCCTGATAAATTGCTTGAATTAGAATTTATAAGGTTAAGTGTGTGCTTGTGTGAATGTTTGTGATCTAAGTGATTGATGAGTATGTGGCATATTAAATTAATTTTAATATGTATAATATGTGTTGCTATTGTGAAATAAATAACTTACATGAAGTGCATTTGCATAAAAGAATTTATTTTAAATAAAATGAATTTTCATGCATAAAACAATTTTTAAGCATAAAATAATTTTATGGGTATTTTTAAAATATTTTTAAATAAATATTTTTAAGGGAAATATCCCAGAAATAAAAAAAGAAAAATATTATTTGTATTTCTAAACACTTCAGCCAAAATTTTTAAAGAAAAAGACCCAATACCCAAAAGCCCACTACACAAAAATGCTCCTAACTTAATTCATTAAGGGTAATAGTGGAAATTCCACTCCAACCCTAATATATATTCAAATTTTTGGGCCTGCAAGGGTTTTCCAGCAGCCACTCCCTCATTCTTTCTATATTTTGGCGGAAAAACCTCTCAAAATAATTCTCTCTACCGAAATATCGAAAACACTTTACCGTTTCGCAATTTCGTGACCGTAATCGTAAGTTTTTAATCTCTTTCGATTTCTAAACTGTTTTCTATGAAATAAATTATGGGAAAATTATTTTGAATTGTTTGATTACTGATTTCTACAGATTCAATTCTGTTTGAGTGAATTTTTGGGAGAGAAAATTTATTTTCTACCGAAAACACGATTCTTTCCGCAAGATTTATCGAAAGGTGAATTCTATAACTTAAAATCACAATTTTTTTGCATAGACATCATAAGAGGGGGGGCAATTTGTGTTTATTTGCATTCTAAACTGATTTTTGATTTGTTTTGATGAAAAATATTGCATGAAATAATATTTTTGTATATTTCTGTGATGACCGAAAAGTTTCAAAAAACAAAGGAATTCAAGATTTTCGTGTTAGGATTTGGAAATTTGAAAATTCTATTCTTTCATTAATACATGGCTGCTGATTTATGTGAATTGGTGTTCTAATGTGATATTTGTTTTGTTTAGATGAAAAATAATGACTTGAATCATGTGTCTATTTATCGCTGAAATAAATGAAATGCGCGGAAAGCGCGAAAACTCATGATCTTTCACCTAAGCCTTTGAACTTGGAATTTTTTTGTATAAACCTTACCTATGGCTGCTGATTTGTGAGATAATGTGTTCTAAACTAATATTTTCAATGATTGAATGAAAAATAATGGTTTAAACATGCTGTTTGCATATTTCTAAAATGACCGGAAAATACCGAAAACAAGAAAACTCATGTTTTGTGCACTATAATGCAAAAGATTGAATTTTTATATATCAATGGCACCAATAGTGGCCGATTCTTATGGATTTAAGTTCTAAAATGATTTTTCTTATGTTTACATGAAAAATCTTGGTTTAAACCATGTTTTTGCATATTTCTGAAATAGACGGAAAACACGAAAAGAAGAAGAATTTGGTTTTCACCTTAAAAATGCATTCGGCCTACATGAACCATTGTGTCCAAATGTTTATAAATTTAATGTGATGTGTTTTGATGATTGTTGACATGTATGTATGTAAAGTAGATGATGAAAATTGCATGTTAATTGAAGGTATGATCCTAGATAAGCTTAAATGTGTTTTGGTATACTTAAGGTATACTTAAGGTATCTTGATATCATATTGTGGTTAGAATGCAAATGTGATTGAGGAATTTGGAACTAGATGTCATGATGACTTGATGATGAATATATGGTTATGAGTTAATGAAGTGAAAGAGATCATAAGAGTTAAGCATGACGTTTAAAGGATTAATTGTCAAGTTGACATGTATGGAAGTGTAAAGTGAACTAAGATAATTGATAAGTGAATTGATATTGAGGTAATGATAATGTGATGACCTTAAAAAGATATTGATATGATTGCAATGTGTTTTCATGTGAGCCTATAAGGCCTAAGTATACAAGACTTTTAAGTCAATGTGATATGTGCAAGTGATGAGTACACCCATGAGTGAACTCTAATGTGTATGCTATATGTGTATGGGTAGTTATGGGATAGGAACATCATGAGTAAATAAATACTAAGTATTAAATCAAATATTATGTTAGAGTTTGCAGAGCCTTAGAAGTGCAAAGAGGACTACGAGTACTAGGAGCAAAGGAACCCCAAGGTGAGTAAACACAATGTTTTGTTACAAGTGTGAGTAAACACTATGTTCACAAGTGTGAGTAAACCCAATGCTTTTGTTTCAAGTGTAAGTAAACGAAATGTTCTTGTTACAAAAGTGCGCAACATCATGTTGTGTTATGTGATATGTGATGTGAACCTTTATGATCTTTAAAATCCAAGTTCTTTCAATTTTTGTTTTATTATATGATTTCTTTGTCAAGCTTGGGTTGCCAAGGGACATTTGGTCTAAAACTAATTTGTTACCTAATGAGAATTTTTTTGGTGAATGACACCCTAACTTGTATTCTTTCTGGAACTACACTTTTATTGTATTATTGTTGTAAGCCAAACTACTATTGTTATTGAAATACATGTTATTGTTACCATATGTGATATTGTTAATTGTGTTTACCAATAGCTCTAGCTATGGTACCTTTACCCTTTATGCAGAATCCTCATGCTGATGAGGGTAATCATTAGAACCCGTGCACATGGTCTTAACCCGATGGATAGGGGTAGTGTATCCACCTCAGCTAGAAGGGGTGGTTCTAGCCATGGAGCCTGATCAGTTTCACGCTTTATAAGTGATGGGAGTTGGAATTTGGCAAAGGCCACTTCTCCTCGATGTGTTAGAGTGGATTGAGTAGTGTCTCCACTCTATAAGTGTTATAAGTGCGATTTCTGCAAACTTGCTAAATTAAACCTTGCTTAAAATGCAACCTGATTCATGAGTTATAAACCATGAACAATGTGTATAAGCTATGTGTTTCCTTTTAAAGGAATATGTGATAATGTATGAGCCTTTTTGTTTACTCATTGAGATCATCTATCTCACCCCTTTTCCTTGTGTGGTTCCAGGTGAGCAAATGTGAGGAGGCAAGGTGATGGCTCAAGCATCCTACTTCCCTTGGGGAATTCCTTGTCCGAGTTATTAATAATACTATGTTATGAAGTCTTGTCTTTAGATGCTCCGGGAATTTTAATTGATACTTATAGAGATTTATACTACTTTCCTTATGGAATTTCTATATAACGATTTATTTAAGTCTTCCGCAAATTATGGTATTTATCTAAATGTTTTTAAATGAGTTAATGAAAGAGGTTCGGTAAGATCCTAGGCATGATTGTTACATGTTAATGGGTTCTACAGGCATGGGTGACCTTATGTCTCCCCATGTTCTAGGACCGTCGTATCTCATAAGGTTGGGATGTGACAAATATCATCTGCCAATGGTGGAGGTGGGTCAGCAGAAGCAAGAGCAGGAGGTGGAGGTGGGGCACTTCAGATTAAATAACAGTTGTCCTCAGTCTATAGAAAGCCAATCTTTCTCAATGTCATCAATCCAATAAGCCTTGACATTCTATCCATAGTCATTAGGGGAAGAGTCGTAAAGACCCCTAATTTCCTTGCCAACTAGGTCACATACATCCCTCCAAATAGACCATCACTTGACCCCTTCCAAGCCTTTAAGTATAAGTAGCATATGAGTGTATGAGCGATGTTACACCACTGGCAATTGACTATGCACTGAAGAAAGAGAAGATCTCAAAGCCCAACCACCCCTATGCTATCTCTGTGATTGACAATGGTGTAGGTGAGTAGGTTGTGAACCACTCGAAGACTGACCAATTTAAGATTAGAAGCCAAGATTTGGTGGCAGCATAGTTGAAAGCTCTCGATGCCAGACTATGCCATGCTCTAGTGGGCTCAGTCACCATATCAGAAAAATCCACCAAGGCATCTCGGTAGTCTAGTGTGTTGAACTCCAATGCTAAGTACAGCCCTAGTCAAACACCAAACTTAGTTATACTCATCTGAAAACTAATGGTGCCCAGTCAGAATCTTATCACCTCGCTGTCTAAACAACTCAATTTTTTCTTGTCTAACTAGAGTGTGTAAAGGAACTCCAGGGTCAACTCTTTGTATGCCACCTTTGAGATTTTAAAGAATTGCTCCCATCCCTGCAGGTGGAGGTATTGTTGCAACTCCTCTAATAGGACTACTATGCAATCCTAATCAATCACTCTATCGAGCTCCAATGATTTATTCACCAATGTAGTGAACCATTGTTGAGCTTCAGCCTCAGTGAATCGAAGATAGGGGTGATTGGCGATGAATATTGTCTTCGTTGCTACTACTGATGGAAGAGATGATACACTATTGGATTCACCTTGTCGTCTTTTAATGGTAGGTGTTGAACTATGCGAAGAAGCCAGTGCTCAATGTAGAGGCATCTGCCAAATAATCAACCAAACACCAAACCCAAGTAAATTAAATGAAAGTGCAAAAATTTTAGAAGCATAACAACCCACAAACAACTCTTATTCTTAAAATTGATACATATAACCCAACAATCCACAACCAATCAACTAATCAAACCACCACAACTCACCCAATCAACTCAAATTCATTCATCCCTTCACCAAAAACTCACACAACATCTCATATCTTCAAAACTGTTACCCATTTCCATGAGAACCCTATTATCCATCACAAAAAATATATCAATTGCAAACTAATTAACACATAACTGACCCTATGAATTGAAAAACAAACAAAAATCACAGTTAAGAAACTATACCTTGGGTGAAAAATGGAAGAATAAATTGAAAATTTCACAAAGAAATTAAACAAATGCAGTCTCCAATGCTAAAACTCAAAGAAATGTGTATGAGTGATACTTTTGAATAAATGGAGAGATTTTGTTGGAGAGGATTGAGAGAAACTAATAAGAATGGAGAAGAAGATGAAAAAATGAGGAAAAGTAAGCAGACGGGAGAGTTATAAAGTGAAAAGCTGTGTTTTTATTATGAGCACACCTAAGCACATACCCGTGTTCCTGGGCATGTAGGCATCAAACACAGCTTGGCTTATGGCAAGGCGTGGCATGAGCTGTGTTTGATTTTGTATAAATTGAAAGCCCATTTTTCCTTTGAACATGCCCAAGAACACGCTCGTGTGTCTGGATGTGCAACTATCTATGCCAAAATTCAATTTCCAATTTCTTAAAACACATTTATGTACTTGACTATGTAGCTCTCTATGAAAAAATTTTAAAGTGCATGTTTTACCATTTTAAGCCCTCGGTTGAACATACCCATTCATATGATGCAAAATGGCATAACCAAACTAATAATATCTTTACTTATTTTGTTAGAATACATGCATGTTTTTTGTTAATTTTCTATGCTAAGGTGTGTTTGATCTTTTGTTTGAGTGTTATAGGATGATATAGGTGTAAGAAGATGATTTTGATTGAAAATGAAAGCTAAGGACCAAAATGGAACCAAGTGCCAAGCTTAGGAGCAAAGACAAGCTAATGAAAAGGACCGTGCTAACTTGTGATGCCTATGCTGACTCGTGATAGAAGCCAACCATGTCGACCTGTGACACCTATGCCGACTCATAACATACAGGGTGGTTACTATACCCTTTCAAGGCACCCTTTCATTTTGATAACTTTTTCAAAAGGGCACTTCTTGAGACACCTTGGGACTTATAAATACTTGGATTTGGCTTTATTTTGAGGGAGATGCTATTGTATTAGATAGGAAAAACTTACTTAAAATCCTTGTAAACATCTTATTAGAATTAAGTACTTGGTTTGTATCAAGTGTGCTTCCAAAAGGCACTTCAAGTTCAAGAATTGTGCAAGTAATTTCCTGAAGAATAAAGGAGTCTTCATTCATCAATCTTGCTTCCTTTCTTCTATTTTTATTTTACTATTCAATAATGAATGCTTGCATTATTTCTATGTTATCTTTTACCATGTACTTAGGCTAATAGGTTGTGATGCATTAATTTTATGAACTACATTCTTAATATGTATGAATGATTTAGTTTCAATTAAGTCCTACATTGTGTTATGTATGCTTGATCACCATATATAACTTGTTATTCATTTTGTTCACAATGAGAGTTGGGGCATTTTGGTGGAAATGCAATTGAAATTACTCAAAGGATAGGAAAGTACCTAGAGATAAGAAATCCACTTTGAGGGGTTAAAGAATTGGCATGAAACTTAACAGTTTTTGTTTTATCTCTACAATGTCATGAGAGTGCTTGTAGACTCTAAATGAAAATACCCTTAATTGACAATGAGAGTTGCTTTTAAGGAATGTTGGTCATATTCTCCAATCATTGGATGTGTTTATATGTTGTTAACTTTTATAGTTCAAAATTAATTCTGAATTGTAATTCTAATATTCATTGTTTGTTGATATTAACTACAGTAATAATAAAACTTTAGTATTTTAGATTAGTTAGAATAAATGAACATCTTTTTTGTTGTTTGCCTATCCATCTTAGCAATTACTCGGTTAATATAAAATTGCTCCAAATTCCCTAGAGTTCAACACCCTACTCACTCGATACTTAGTCTTAGAGACTAGGGTATTAAATTTGACCCACATCAAATTTTGGCATCGTTGCCGGGGAATTTGATTAGAATTTTTATTAACTTAGGGTAATGAAAAGTTGTTTTAGGTTTTTATTTATTTTGTTTTCCAAAATTTTCATTCGTAGAAAAAAAAATTATTCTGTTAAGTAACGAGTCATGCCACTATGTGCCGACTCGTTACAGAGAGGATGGGTGTCGAGTCGTGCCCTGTGTGCCGACTCGTGTCCTCTTTGCTACTCAATTTTAGTTTTTTTCTGTTTTAAGTTTTTGATGTTTTGAATTAATTTTGTTTTCTTTTATTATTATTCCTTTTTATTTCATTTTATTTATTTATTTTTACTTTCAATTTATTTAATCAAATGTTCTTCAATTTTCAAAATATTTCAAATTCCAAGTGAAGATTTATGCCCTTTCCCAATAAAGGTCATGACCTTTCACATCTTTCTTACACCCTAACCTACACAACCACCTAATTCCATCCCCTTTTCAAAATTTTTCACATTCCTAATTAATATACATGGGTCCTTTAAACATCCCTTCACCTATGTTAACTTTCTTCCATTTGTTTCCATTTCCTAAGCATCATCTCCTTCTTTTTTTTAAAATAAACATCTTTCTCTTTTATTTCTTGCATTATTTTCCTTTTGATATGGGTAAGACAAGAGGCTTTTTATCTTTAAGGACACAAGAAGAACATCCAATGGAGGATTTGGCATCCATTTATGGGCAAATTTCCCCTTCCTCTCACATGAAGAAGGTGCTAAATTCTCAACTCTAAAGATTAGGGATATCATTTCCTTGGGTATGGTGGCTCATCAAGTGGGGAGGCTAGCATTTTGGAGCAAATATTGGAAAACCAAAGGGCGATGCAATGCCAATTGGGGAATATAGAGACTTGGAACCGTCAAATGAATTGGAGGCAATATAAGATGGAATATAAGATGGAACAACACTTTGAGAAATCCGGCCACATCATTTGGTCTCCACTGCCATCTCCCCCGCCACAATGAATATGAGGGAGTTTCTTCTATCCTTTCCTTTATTTTCTTTGGGTTTCACATTGAGGGTAATGTGAAGTTTAAGTATGGGGGAGGGATAGAAGTAAGATTTTAATTATTATTACTTTGTTTCACGTGTTTGTTTGTTTGTTTTTCATGTTTGTTTTCTTAGTTTACTCTTTGCCTTTTACATCAAAATTTTCAAAATTTTAACTCTCAAAATTAATTGTTCTCCACATTCCTTAGTAGTATCTTACTTAGAGTCATTTTTAAGTTTTGTTAAGAAGTTACTTTATAATAATTTAATGAATAATTTTATGCCCAATTGATAAAATATTTAATTCTTTTGTAGCATTTGTTTTGAGTTTGTCTTTTTATCTCACTTTTATTATTTTCAAAGTTTAAAAATTATCTAGTCAACTTCCTAACTATGCTTAAATGCTAAAACTATAAGGATTTAAGTTTTGATTTTTAGAGATTTAAGTTGCCTAAGGAAAACAATAGCCATAATATGAGTAATGCATCTAGTCAATAATGGATGAGGATATACATAAAAATAAATAAATAAATAAATAAAGTATGAACAATCTTCACTAGTGAATATATGTATGTTGAGTAAGTTGTGTGCAAATGAGTTTGCTCCTTAGTTGCATTCAATTCGAAAAATATGCATGATGTTACTAGTGAATATATGTATGTTGAGTAAGTTGTATGTAAATGAGTATGCTCCATAGTTGCATTCAATTTGAAAAACGTACATGGTAATACTAGTATAAAAAAAAAAAAAAAAGTTGTCCAAAAATGCCATAAGACTAGATATATTTGTGCGTAACTTATGTCCTAAAGGCTATTTATATCTTTAGAATTCTTGACTTAATGAATGGATGTTTTGACAAGAAAAGCATGGTTAGGACCTTGAATATATAACTATGACTTTGTTCTTGATAGGAATGAGATAATTAGATAAACTTAGGGCTTATACTATAAGACTTGTCACCTTTACCATTGTTGGGCATTTAAAATGGTTTCATTGATACATTAGTACTATAATCCTTGCATGACTCAATGTTAACTTAGTAAGATTGCTACATTTATTTTGGAAAAGTCAAGTACATTATTTTTCTCTTTTATCTTTTCTTCTTACTTGAGGGCAAGCAAGGTCTAAGTATAGGGGAATTTGATATGATGTAAAATGGAATAACCAAACTAATAATATATTTACTTATTTTGTTAGAATGCATGCATGTTTTGTGTTAATTTTCTATGCTAGGTTGTGTTTGATCTTTTGTTTGAGTGTTATAGGATAATATAGGTGTAAGAAGATGATTTTGATGGAAAATGAAAGCTAAGGACCAAAATGGAACCAAGTGCCAAGCTTAGGAGCAAAGACAAGCCAATGAAGAGGACCATAACAACTCATGATACCTGTGCTGACTCATGACAGAAGCCAACCGTGCTGACTCGTGACACTTGTGCCGACTAGTGATAGACATGGTGGTTACTATACCCTTTCAAGGCACCCTTTCATTTTGACACCTTTTTTAAAGGGGCACTTCTTAGGATACCTTGGGGCTTATAAATACTTGGATTTGGCTTTATTTTGAGGGGAGATGCTATTGTATTAGATAGGAAAAACTTACTTAAAATCCTTGTAAACACCTTATTAGAATTAAGTACTTGGTTTGTATCAAGTGTCCTTCCAAAAGGCACTTCAAGTTCAAGAATTGTGCAAGTAATTTCCTGAGGAATAAAGGAGTCTTCATTCATCAATCTTTCTTCCTTTCTTCTATTTTTATTTTACTATTCAATAATGAATGCTTGCATTATTTCTATGTTATGTTTTACCATGTACTTAGGCTAATAGGTTGTGATGAATTAATTTTATGAACTACATTCTTAATATGCATGAATGATTTAGTTTCAATTAAGCCTTACATTGTGTTATGTATGCTTGATCACCATACATAACTTGTTAATCATTTTGTTGACAATGAGAGTTAGGGCATTTTGATGGAAATGCAATTGAAATTACTCAAAGGATAGGAAAGTACCTGGAGACAAGAAATCCACTTTGAGGGGTTAAAGAATTGGCATGGAACTTAATTGTTTTTATTTATCTCTACAGTGTCATAAGAGTGCTTGTAGACTCTAAATGAAAATACCCTTAATTGACAACGAGAGTTGCTTTTAAGGAATGTTGGTCATATTCTCCAATCATTGCATGTATTTATATGTTGTTAACTTTTATAGTTCAAAATTAATTATGAATTATAATTCTAATATTCATTGTTTGTTGATATTAACTAAAGTAATAATAAAACTTTAGTATTTTAGATTTGTTAGAATAAATCAACATCTTCTTGTTTGTTGTTTGCCTATCCATCTTAGTAATTACCTAGTTAATATAAAATTGCTCCAAATTCCCTAGAGTTTGACACCTTACTCACTCTATACTTAGTCTTAGAGATTAGGGTATTAAATTTAACCTACATCACCCATGTACCTAGGTGTGTATCTAGCTATGTATCTTGCTGCCTTCATCAATTTTTTTTTTTATGTATAACTGCAAAAACAATACTTAGTTAAAGATTAAATTAACTAAAACAAAAAACAAGCAAAAACAAACAAAATTAAAGGAAATTAAGCCAATAATGGATTGCCTCCCATTCAACGCTTCTTAAACATTGTATTAGCTGGATGGTCAAGAATGATTTCTTACTTCAAAACTTGGAGATGAAGTATCTCCTTAGCACTATCTACCTTTCCCCTAAAATAAAGTTTTAATCTTTGCCCATTTACCTTAAAATCACCCTTTTCAAGATGAGTAAGCTTTATAGATCCATAGGGGAAGACTCGTTTTACTACAATGGTCCTGACCATCTAGATTTCAACTTACCAGGGAAGAGTATAAGCCGAGAGTTATATAAGAAAACCTAATCTCCTATATGAAACTCCCGATTTTGTTTGATGCGAGCATCATGTCATTACTTAGTTCTCTCCCTGTACATCCGAGCATTGTCATAAGCTATCAATCTCCATTCATCCATCTCATTAACTTGCAAATTTCTCTTTTGGCCTATAAGAGCTAGATTTAGGTTAATCTATTTAATAGCCCAATATACTTTATGTTCAAGTTTAATAAGTAAATGACAGGCTTTTCCATAAACCAACATTATAGGGTGTAGTTCCTAAAAGAGTTTTAAATAGAGTTCTATAAGCCCATAGAGCATCATTTAACTTTTCAGACCAATCTTTTCTAAAATGCTCTACAATTCTTTCAAGAATTCTTTTCAACTCCCTATTTGCATTTTCCACTTGGACAATTGTTTGAGGATGGTAAGGGGTAGCCAACTTATGTGTAACACCTAATCTTTTAAGCACTTTTTCAAGTTGTGTGTTACAAAAGTGAGTTCCCTTATCACTAATTATTGCTTTTAGTGTGCCAAACCTAGAAAATAATTTCTTTAAGAACTTAACTACAACCGTAGCATCATTCTTGGTAAAGCTTGAGCTTTAACCCATTTTGAAACATAATCAATAGCCACAAGAATGCATTTGTTACCAAAGGAATTGGGAAAAGGTTCCATGAAGTCAGTGCCCTAATCATTAAAAATTTCACAAACAAGAATACCATTTTGAGGCATTTCATCATGAGAAGAGATATTACCTGACCTTTAACAATGATCACACCCTTGTACATAGCAGTAGCTATCTTTGAACAATGTAGGCCAGTAGAAACCCGATTCAAGAACCTTTTATGCAGTTCTACTCGACCCCAAATACCCTCCAGCTAATCCTTTATGGCAATGCATCAATATGCCCATGGTTTCTAGGGTATGCCACTATAACAACCCACACCTACCCTAGAAATTTTCGTGATAATTTGATTGACTTAGAATTATTAAGGCAAAGTGTGTGCTTTTATAAGAATTTATGTACTATGTGATCGAAGAGTATGTGGCATGTTAAATTAATTTTAATATGTATAATATGAGTTATTATTGTAAAATAAATGATTTACATGAAGTGCATTAGCATAAAATAATTCATTTTAAATAAAATAAATTTTCATGCATAAAGGCAATTTTTAAACATAAAATAATTTTTAAATAAATATTTTGGGGGAAATATTACAAAAAATAATAAGAAAAATATTTTATTTTCAATTACCTATAATCAGCCCCTAAATTAAATAAAAGCCTAAATACCTAAAAGCCCACTACCTAAAAGTCCTCACAACCTAGCTCATTAAGGGTAATCTTGGAAATTGTCCAAAACCCTATATTTAAATACCAAATTTCAACTAGCCCTAGAGTTTCCAGTAGCCACACTCTGTTATTCTAGTATTTTCATAGAAAAATTCTCCCAAAATAATTCTTTCTACCGAAATTCTCAAAACACCTTTAACTTTGCGATTTCTTGTCTGTAATCATAATTTTTTCTTCTCTTTCAATTCCTTATCTGATTTCTATGAATTAAATTATGAGAAAATTATTTTGAACTAGATATTTACTTATTGTTACAGATTTAATTTAGTTTGAGTGGGTTTTTGAAAGAGAATTTTAATTCTCTACTGAAAATACAAACATTTCTACCCGATTTCTCCAAAGGTGAATCCTATAACTCAAAATTGAAATTTTTATGCATAAACACTACCGGCGGGGGTGATTCTTACATATTTGTTTTTTGGATGGATTTTTGATATGTTTAGATGAAAAATATTGGATTAAATCATATTTTTGCATATTACTGTAATGACCAAAAATTTTCAGAAAACAAGGAAATTCAAGGTTTTCGCCCTAGAAATTGAAAGTTAGAAAATTCTATGAGTATATATGTATGTGGCTGCTGAATTGTGTGTTTATGAATTATAAACTAATATTTATTGTGATTGAATAAAAAATAATGGTTTAAACCACCTGTTTACATATTACTGTAATGACCAGAAAGTACCAAAAATAAGAAAACTCATGGTTTTTGCATTCTAAAACCTAAAATTGGAATTTCATGTATATGTGGTACCTATCGTTGCCAATTCCTATAGATTAATATTCTAAAACCTAAAGTATTATTGTAATAGATGGAAAGTGCAAAAAGTAAGAAAATTCAGTTTTTCCCTTTAATAGAGCATTCAGCCTACACTGGGATTCTTATCCAAATTTCTATAATTTTTATGGGATGCATTTTGTTGATTATTGACATGTATCTATGAATGATAAATGGTTAAATTGTATGTTGGATGATGGAATGACTCAAGACAAAACTAGAGACAATTTGGTATACTTAAGATATCTTAAACTTAGGTTGTGATTAATATGTGAATGTAATTGGATAATATGGAAGTAGGTTGTATGATGACTTGATAATGAATTAATGATCTTGAATTGACGAAGAGATTGATTGAATAAATTGGTCATATGAGATAAGCTTGACACTTGGAAGGTCATTGGTTAAGTTGACATATGTGGAAGTGTTAATTGTACTAAGATGATTGTTAAAGTGAATTGATATTAAGATAATGATATTGCATTAACCTTAGAAAGGTATTGACATAAATTATAATGTGTTTTCATATGGGCCTATAAGAGCTAAGTGTATAAGACTTTTAAAGTCAACATGTTATGTGCAAGTGAATAAGGTGCACTTATATGTGCAACTCTAAATATATGTAAATGTTATATGTACATGGGGTAGTTATGAGATAGGATAGCATTATGATTAATTAAATACTAAATATTGAATTAAATATTATGTTAGAGCTTGAGGAGTTTTAGAGGATCAAAAGGGCTAAGTATACTAGGAGCACAGGAATCACAAGATGAGTAAACACTGAATTCATGCTATAAGTGTGAGTAAACATTATATTATGTTACAAGTATGTGATATCATGTTATGTGAGCCTTTAGGATCTTTGAAACCTAAGTTATTTCTATCCTAAATTATGATTATATGATTTCTTTGTTAAGCTTGGGTTACCAACGGACAATTGGTCCAAAGCCATTAATGTTTATTCAATGATATGAAAGACCCTTTGTAATTGTTACCTAACCTACTTTCTTTCTAGAAATACACTATTATTATATCTTCTTTTCAAAATGTTAAACTACTATTACTATTGTGATACATGTTATTATTGCCTAAAGTGTTATTGTCATATGTGATTACTATTAGCTCTAGCTATGGTATCTTTAACCTTTTATGCAGAATCCTCACGTTGACGTGGGAAATCATTGAAACCTATGCATATGGACTTAACCCAATGGATAGGGGTAGTGTATCCACCTCAGCTAGAAGGGATGATTCTAGCCTTAGAGCCTGATCAGTTTCATGACTTTATAAGTTATGGGTTGGGAGTTAGAATTTGGTATAAGGCTACCTTTCCCTCGAGTGGATGAGCTAGTACAGTCATTTACTCTCTATGGGTGATAAGCGTTATAAGTGTGACTTCTGCAAATCTACTAAAGTGATAATCTTGCTAAATTGAAAACTTTGAAACCATGATTGTAAATCATAAACTATGTGTTATAAGCTATGAGATTCCTTTTTAAAGGAATATATGTTATTATATGTGTTATATTGTTTACTCATTGAGATCATCTATCTCATCCCATTTTCCTTGTATGATTCCAGGTGAGCAAATGTGAGGAGGAAAGGCAATGGCTCAAGCATTCTACTTCACTTGGGGATTCCTTATCAAAGTCTTTAATAATACTATGTTATGAAGAGATATTCGTAGATGCTCCAAGAGTTTATTATGGGATATTAATCATTGATATTTTATTTAAGACTTTAAACATTATTTTCGTATGAGGTGTTTTCAAAGTATTTATTAAACTATTCTTCTGTATATTGAGTTCCTATGATATTGGATATTTGATAAGCATTTAATTGACTACACTTTACCCTTTGTTTTTAATATATTTTATCCTTAAATTGAGTTTGATTTATTTGCTTAGTGCTTTTCCAAAGTGCTTTTAGTTAATCTAGTATCAAATGATACCATGATCCGAATGTGACCCAGAATGGTGAAGATCCAAGCAAAATGCTGACTTTTAGAAGAACATGCTGCCATGGGTTGAGCCATGGCTGGGATTCAAGCCGCATGATAAGAGCAAATTGGAAATTCATCCAGTAGCCTCCCACGAGTGGAGGCACGGCTGAGGTTTCACCCGTGGGAAGTTACATTCTTTAGCCCTATCGTTGGAACAGCTGGAACCCCAGCCATAGGTCCAGTGGTGGGAGGTTAAAATTTAGCAATATAAATCATATCAGATAGCATTTTAAGAGAAAGCTGCCACAAAGCAAAAATAGAAATTTAAGAGGGTTGGCTAAGCCCTAGAGTCATGAAAAGGCTTGAAGGCTAGAGATATTAAGGATTTAATCAAATCAAAGACCAAGTCGATGTGGAAGATTGAAGAGAAGATTTCGAAGAACATCACCCAGATCTGTTTCAGATTTCTTCCTCTTCTATTTTCTGCATCTTTGTTCTTCAATTTTAATATAAACTAATTATATTTATAATGAATCCTAGTTTTGATTGTATAGATTGAAGGATTTAAACTTTAATCAATTCATCTTTGATTATTTTATTTTCATGATAATTCTTATTATTCTAATTAGCAATTGCTAGCTTGTTGATTGGATATTGTTTCTATATTGGATGAATAGAGATACCCTGATATAGATCACTCATGGGAATAGAGAGTTGATTGGAGTGCTAGAGATAGACCTACAAGACTTCTTTGGATGTTAATCTCTTAAACTTAATGCTGCTCCTATTTGATTATAGGTTGAGAAGAGATTCCCCTATAATACTTAGGAAGTTAGGGATTTAATCACTTGAGAAAGGTTTTTATCTAATTTAGTGAGAGTCCAATTCAATCCATTGTTTGACATATATGAGAAATTAGGGGATTTATATCTAGATTAGCTTTGCCTAGATGATTTCCATCAATATTATTTACTTGCTTTCTTTTATTAGCTTAGTTAATTTAGCTTATTTTAATTAATCTTCGTCTTGATTATTCACTAGACAGTAGTTGAAGTTTGAGCTAGTACTTATATACTATCCTCGTGGAGATGATACTTATACTCACTACTTTATTACTTGATAATGACCTGTGCACTTGCAATTTATTAGTGTGCATTTCGGCACATCAATATTTAAGTTAATGCATCAGGTTCAATACAATCCTAGGCATAATTGTATATGTGTAAGTGGGTTCTATGAGTGTGAGTGATCTTATGTCTCCCTATGTTCTAGGATCATCATGTCTCTGAAATTGGGATGTGACAAAGTTGGTATCAGAGCTACAGGTTTATCCTTTGTTGCCACTTGACCAGTGTCAAGTTGGTATCAGAACTATACTTTTAAAATTCTAGTTTAGACTTTTCTATGTATTGGTTTAAATAAGTATAATCATGGAGCATAGGAATTCTTGTCATGTCATTTGTAGTCTATCGCTAACATAATTCCTCAAAACCCTAATAGGTCTTAGTAATCCTTGTTATTGTTTACTTGCCTTATGATTCTTTTGACAGATGACCAAGAAGATTACCCCTGCTCGAGGACCACAACCCAGGGCACCTGAGTGACCTGCAAGAGGACTTGGCTGGGGATGTTTGAGAGAGTCGTATCTGTAATTAACCCCGCGAGGGAGGAGACCCCTGACGAAGAGGAGGACCTTAAAGAGTACCTGGATCCTGATTAGGTTTATTGTAAGATCCAGAAATTAGAAGATGACTATTTATACTTGAAGGAGGAAAACCGATGTCTTAAGCTTATGGTTTATGCCTTAAGGGAGGATGTGGAGCAACTTAAGGTAGGGATTATTGAGCATGGGAGAGACTACTTACCAACTAGGTCTTTGTCTTTGACTAGTCACCGATAAGATGGACATCTTCTCTGTTATCGATGTGGTAGCAGTGGCCATGTCACTCTCAACTACCCTGGTAGAGGACACACGAGGGCTAGGACGAGTCACTGGTGATGATCGACGTAATAGCATAGTACTTTATATGATATGAATGATATTTCTTCTGATTGCATAGTTACTTAGTATAAAATGAATTATTTTATTATTTATGACATGATTGATTTATATAAGAGAGGGAATCTATGATGCTATGAGTTATATGATACATGATTATAATGCATAACCCATGCTATAATATATGATACGTGCTATGTGATAAATGATATATGATATATGCCTTATGACATGACATGATAGACAGCTAGGTTGAATGTATGATAAATGCAATAGTAGGATAGTGGGTTAGAAAGTGTTAGTACTAAATTCCCTTATCATGATAAGTAGAATGCCTCCCAAAAAGAAGGTTCGCACAACTGCCCAACCTGTCAAGGCAAGTGATGATGCCATATCGAACACTGCATCGAATGCTACCTCTACACCTATAAGGTCAAAAGAAAGATCCAATTTAGGGGCACTGACCATGGGCTCTAGTTAGCAAGCATCTTTACAAGAAGTGCATGCTATAGGTAAGGAAATGAAAGACTTGCACAAGGAAATGGATGAGCTACAAGCTTAGAGGTGAGAAGTGCCACTAACATATGAAGGCAATGAACTTCTGCCACCTACGATAGTGGTACATGCTCGGAGAGAGAGGAAGTGATTACCTGATGAAAGGATGACTGTAGCAGAGTTTAAAAAGCTTCACCCACCTACCTTTTGTAGTGAAGAGGGTGATGACCCACAAGAATTTTTGGATGAGATGGACAAGCTAGTCTGTCATTTATCTTGCTTGGATGCTTGAGTAATTGAGTTGGTAGGACTCCAACTCAAAAAGGAAGCTTGGTATTGGTATGAGAGAAATGTGGAGGAGCAACTTTATAGGGTAGACCCACTTACATGGGTAGAGTTCAAATAAGAAGTGATGGATCAGTTCTTGCATGAAGGTGAAAGGCAAGATAAGGCGCTGCAGTTTGAGTAGCTAAAGTAGAAACCTGGAATGATGGTGTCAGATTATGCCAAGGAGTTCAATTGACTTATTTGGTTCATTCCTATCGAAACTAGCCACATTAACTAATTCTAAAGAGGATTGATCACACCTCTATTCAACTTGTTGGCAGTAATGAAAATTTCAAGCTTGGCTAAGCTAATAGATAAGGCCAAGGTAATGGAGAAGAGGTATAAGGCTGAGAGAGCTAAACGGGACCAAAAGGGGAAGCATAGGAACAAGGGTTATAGAGGACGGCATGGAGGAGGAGGAAGCCCAAGGAAGGAATTTTCAACATCCGGACAGCGGAATGGTCAAGCTAAGCAGGAAGTCCCCACGTGTGGCAAATATGGTAAGAAGCATTCTAGAATTTGCTGAAGAGCTTTAGGTGCATGCCTAAAGTGTGGGCAAATGGGACATTTCATTAAGGACTGCCCTTATATGAAGAATCAAGGGAATGCGACCACAACACCTCTATAATCTAGACCATTCCAATCGCAAGGGCAAGGAACCAAGAATAAAGGGCTAGCTATTGGGAATGCACCGGTGATAGAGAATAAGGCCAAGGTTCTAGTCTTTGCCTTAATTCAGCAAGAGGCTCTCGCTTCGCATACTACCATCACAAGTATCATCCCTATCCAAAATTCTAGTACAAAATGTTTGATTGATTATGGTGTGATGCATTCTTTTGTATCACCATATTTTGCTAAGAGTTTTGGTAGGGATAAGGAATTGATGAGTGAACCTTTACTAGTATCAACTCCTTTGGAGGAAGTGATGGAAGTAAGGTATGTGTTTAAGGGTTGTGAGGTAGATATTAATGGGTGAAAACTCTCTGTAGAATTCCTAGTACTAGATATACTAGAATTTGACATAATCTTAGGGATGGATTGATTATATAAGCATGGAGCTCATATAGACTATCGGGAGAAGCTAATCAAGTTTTGAACCAAGAATGGGAAAAAGTTTGTGTATCAAGGAGATAGGAATGAGAATCCTTCGAATTTGATATTAGCCTTAGGAGTAAGAAGGATATTAAAGAAAGGATGCCAAGTGTACCTAGCACATCTAATCGATACTGATAAGGAGGTCACCGTTCAAGACAAGAGCATTCTAGTGGTGGAGGAATTCATGGATGTCTTTCTAGAAGACCTGCCTGGAATACCACCTGACCGTGAGATTGCATTCAACATTAAACTGCTACCTGGTATGTAACCTATATCAATACTACCATATCGTATGGCACTAATGAAGTTGAAAGAATTAAAGATGTAATTGCATGATCTACTCAACAAGGGTTTTATCTGACCAAGTAGCTCACCATAGGGCACTCCATTGCTATTGGTAAAGAAGAAGGATGGCTCATTTTGGATGTGCATTGATTATCACCAGCTTAATAAAGTCACTGTGAAGAATAGGTATCCTTTGCCAAGGATCTATGATCTTTTTGATCAATTGCACACTTCTCCAAAATTGACTTAAGGTCTAGCTATCATCGACTAAAGATCCATGTGAAGACATCTGCAAGACTACCTTTCGTACTAGATACAGACATTATGAGTTCATGGTTCTGCCATTCAATCTGACAAATGCTCTTGCTGCTTTCATAGACTTGATGAATTGAGTATTCAAGCTGTTCCTTGACAAGTTTGTGATTTTCTTTATTAACGACATCCTGATTTACTCAAAGAGCGAGGAAGAAAATGAAGAGCATATAAGGATTATGTTATAAACACTACGTGATCACCAGCTCTACATTAAGCCATCTAAGTGTGAGTTTTGGATGGAGTTTGTCAACTTTCTTAGACATGTAGTAAGTAAGGAATGGATCTAAGTTAACCCTAAGAAAGTTAAAGCAGTAGCAAGTTAGCCATGACCCAAAATGGTTTTAGAAACATGGAGTTTCTTGGGCATGGCTGGGTATTATCGCAAATTTGTATAGGACTTTTCGAAGATAGTAGCCCCATTGATCAGGTTGACTAGAAAGAAAGTTAAGTTCAATTGGGGAAGAGTCCTGTGAGAAGAATTTTTTAGAAGCTAAAGAGATGCTTGATATCGACTCCAGTTTTGGCATTACCTGGAGGAGAAGAAGGATTCACGATCTATTGTGATGGTTCAATAGTAGGAGTTAGATGTGTCTTGATACATAATGGTAAAGTCATCGCTTATGCATCATGACAAATAAAGAGGCATGAAGTGAATTACCCTACTCACAATTTGGAATTAGCTGCCATAGTGTTTGCTCTAAAGATCTGGAGACATTACATATATGGAACAAAGTGTGAGATCTATATGGATCATAAGAGTCTTTAGTACATCTTAAGCCAAAGAGACCTCAACCTGAGGTAGAGGAGATGGATTCAACTATTGAAGGACTATGACTGTTAGATTCTCTATCATCCTGAGAAGGCAAATATAATGGCAGATGCCTTGAGTCAAAAATTGATGAGAAGCCTGGCCCATGTGACTGTACAAAAGAGGCCGATCATGAGGTGAAGTTGTTTAGCCAAGGATTGAGGCTGAAGATTAGAGGATTAAGAGTTTTAGTGGCTCATTTTCAAGTGAGGTCTAAGCTAATAGGAGAAATAAAGGATTCACAAGATAAGGACCCACATATAGTGAAGTTGAAGGATGAGACGAAAGAAGGAAAGAACTCTAAGTTTGAGGTGGTTAATGGAGTTTTAAAGTGTAAAAAAGGAGTATGTGTGCCTGATGTGGAAGGATTACGGGAAAGGATACTGAAGGAGGCTCATCAAACACATTACTATGCTCATCCTATAACTACCAAAATGTACCATAATATGAAAGCTAACTATTTGTGGCTTAGAGTGAAGAAGGATGTGGCTAAGTTTATAGCATCTTGCCTGACTTATCAGCAAGGCAAGTATGAGCATCAATGACCCTCAAGATTGCTATAAGAAATTCGACTACCTGAATTAAAGTGGGAGTGCATCACTATGGACTTTGTAGTTGGGTTACCTAGAACCTCCAAAGGATGTGACTCTGTATGGGACAAAGTGGATTGACTGACAAAGTCTGCTCATTTTCTAGGAGTTAAAACCACATGTTCTGTAGCTCAACAAATAAAGTTGTATATGGACAAGATCGTAAAATTACACAGAATGTTGATTTCTATCATCTTGGATCAAATTACTCAATTCACCTCCTGATTGTGGTAAAAGTTGTAAGAAGCATTAGGAACGCAACTGGATTTCAGTACTGCATTTCACCCTCAAACGGATGGATAGTTTAAAAGGATAATTTAGACACTAGAGAATATGTTAAGGATGTGTGTTCTGGACTTTAGTGGTAGCTAGGATAAGTACCTACCCTTGATTGAATTTGCCTATTGTGAGGCCTCTCCTGAGCACTAATCCGATCTGCTAAGGAAGTCAAAATGCTCTTCGCGAAAAACTCCATAATTGGAACTTTCTATGAGTTAAGAAAATTGTGCTTTGTAATTTGTTATTTGTAAAAGAGAGTCGCCAGTTTAATTTAATTGTTTTAATTGGCAAAATTAAAGAAAACCTAAAATGATCGACACCAAAAAATATTTTGATTTATCCCAATGGAAAAGAGCACTAATTTGTGAGTGATCAAAGAGGGCTCGAGGATCAGGTTTTGGTAATTACATTATTAAGAAAATATGATTTTCTTCAGTTTGGCTAAAAGTTGCAAAATAAATCTTAAAAAAAAAAAAAGAATTTTTGTGTATGCATGCATAGGAATAGGATGATGAATGAAACAGATATATATGATAGAATGAAAATGAAATGACAACTATAAATGAATAAATGAAGAGTAAAGTCTACTTAATTATTACAAATAAAAACAGAATAAAATGAAGAGGATTAGAAATAAAGCAATACAAATAAATGAGAAAGTTTAGGGGGAAATGTTATTAAAAAGATTTTGTTGTTGATGCCTAACAGAATGGCAACCTACGTATCCTATTGAATAGGAATCAAACCCTATGCAGTTCTTCCTTCTTGCAAAGTAAGGGTTCTAGAAAAAATGTTGGTTTGATTTATTAATTTAATTCTAATCTTCAAATTAATAAATTTTAGATCTTTTCTGATTTAGATCTAAAAAGAATTCTAGATCTGAAATGAAAGGAATTATACCTTCACTTTTCTTTATTTTCATATGAACGTACCTAGTTTAGCTCCAGATCTAAGCTCTACCTTGGATTCGAAACCCTGAATTTGAATCTTAACAGCAAAAGGTTAGCAAAACAAATCAAAACAATTCGAAATGACAAATTTTAATATCAAATTTCAAAAAGAATTTTAACACAAAAAGTATAGCAATATAAGAGAGTTTATGCCTTAAAAACTATGCCAAATTAGCTTGAAGGAGGATCTTTTATAGAGCAACTAAAGGGGTGCTATAAAAAGCCAGCGGTGGCCTACGAGCCGGCCAAGCAGCACCCGTAGAGCTCTGGCCTGCTAAGCGGCATGAGACTAGGTGTGCCGCAATGCACCGACTGGCTGGGGTGCTGCCAACAGGCTGGTCGTGTCGCCCAAAGAGGAGGCACGCCTTGTGCACTGCCAAACTGCTGGTCCAACTTGATTTTGCACTATTTTGGCCATTTTTAGTCTGTTTTTTATTCGATTTGAACCCGATTTAATTTTATGGGTTCGTAATTGAAAAATGGTTTACTGGAAGTACAATTTTAAGGGTTCATAAATGCCCCCTTATCTGATTTGGCTAGACAAAGGCCAAATATGATAAGTGTGAATCGGAAGGCTTAGGACGCCATTCTAAAAATTTTGAAGGTCCCTATCTGCATTAGGAGCTATATAAAAGTGCCATGTTTGATTTCTAGCATTTTCGACCATATTTGGTCTATTTTCCAATTTCTAGGCTATTTTTGAATTTCTGATCTTTCTAAAATTTTAGGAGATTTTGAACTTTGATTGAGACCCCATCTATTATAAGAGATAGATAAAAATCATGCAAATTCATTACTTCAAATGGAATCGAATTTCAAGGTAAAATGGGTTGTTATGATGAAACCACGTAATCTAGACCTGCGAACCAAAAAAGCTAAAAGGTATCATTATGAGGGGGGCCCACCTTTTCACCTATATATACTCCTCTTCCTTCATATTTTTCATAACTTCATTTTTACTTTTTCTTTCTCTCTCCAGCTTTCACTCTCTCTCTTTAAACTTTTAACTCTCTTTTCTTCAATTATCTCTATGGAAGCTTTCTGTCAGCCAGAAATGGGCGCTCAGGACTAAGAGACATTGCTTAAAGAGCCGGATCACCATGTCAACTACACTAGATCTCTTCAGGTATGCTCTATTCCTGCTATATATATATATATATATATATATATATATATATATATATATATATATATATATATATATATATATATATATATATATATATATATATATATATATATATATATATATATATATATATATATATCTATATATATATATACATACATGATACATCAAAAAATTTTAGAGGGTACACCTGAGGCCTAGGGGAGGCTAGAGTATCATGGAGCTGGTCCATCTATATCTAGGGAATCAGAAGGCCATCCGTCAGCATCTTGAGCCATCTAGTTTGCTCAGGCAGCTGTAGTTAGACATCAAATAGCCTATCAACACCATCATAGTCAAGGTGCTGGTAGAGCATTGGTGGGATACTAAAAATACATTCCACCTTTCATGTGGTGAGACGATAGTCACTCCCCTTGAGTGGAGCATGCTTACTGCTATGCACTTCAGATCTTGTCCTCTTGAGTTTTACTCTTCATTGATTGAGCATTCTTCCACAGAGATAACTGCCTTGATTGGGGCTATCCACAATGTGGGAACCCCAATGTCCCACGTTCTTAGCTTCATCAAGCTTTGATGACCATGGGACTCCAAGTCAGTATGATGTTGATCAGGGTGCTAGGCTATTGCTTTGATTATCTTGAGCTATACTTTTTTGCACAACAATAAGGGTAGCATTAATCTGAGTGTCTTGCATTCATTGGAGAACTAGGATGAGATTAATGAGTTTTACTAGGGAGATCCTACCCTTTGTGCTATGCCTATTATCATTATGATCTCTTAGGCCAATATGCTTTTGCCTTAAGCTCCCTTCTACATGATATAGATATGATGGTAGAGGATCGTAAAGAGGAGGAGGAGGCTAGGCGAGGACACCGTAGACCCAGGCATGGTCATTAGTGACCTGCTACTTTAGCTTTATTTTTTCTTCTCTGTCTATACTGAGGAAGATGCACTCTTTTATGTTATATAGTATTTTGGATGTATAGATGACATTATGGATGTATGCACTCTTTATGTTTATGCAACATTATAGATATATGCATGACATGGATGACTTATAGGTGTTTTTGGATGCATGATATGGATGTGCTACATGCAAACTTTTGACTAAACAGGACTTCCATCGTGCTATTTCTTATTATTTTCTATCATTTTACCTCTTTTCTATCAACCCTGCACTGGTTTTGACATGAAAAATGAGTTTTTTAGGTCCCAAAATTATGCAAAATTTTTGAAAATTGTGGTAAAAATCTGTTGGAGGATAGGGTGGCACAAGGTGCCAGGGGCGGCACGATTGGCATGTCGCCGGTTAGGGTGGCATGGTTAGCATGCCGCCAGCTTAGGTGGCACGCTTGCCATGCCACCGGTCTGGATCTAGTCACTCAAATTTTCACCTATTTAAGTAGTTTCTATCTTTTTCAGTCTGTACAATCGATTTTCAAGCCTCAAAAAAATCATTTTTCAACTATACTTTTTCTTTTTCATCAATTTTCTGTCATATCTTATTTTTTGTTATTTTTATTCTTCATGATGGAGCCCTACTTCAGCCATGCAATGTTCTAATGGTGCAAGAACCTTACAAAACTGGAGAGAATAAATTTAGGAAAGTATGGGGTAAGTGTTATGCCTACTCTAAGGGGCATAAAAATTGACTAGGATTTTCTATGCACATGCATGTGCTTTTGGGATTCAGCTACCCATGTCTTCATATTTGGGGCTTCTATGGAGGAGATGTGTCCTACTTTGAAGGAATTCTCTGTACTGCTTGGGTCTAATCCAGAGACTATGTTGGCTAATCCTATTAAGAAAGTAGGCTATTTTAATTCTTTTGGGGGACTTTTTGATTTGAGTGTGGAAGCTACTAGTCCCATAGTAGTAGAGGATTAGGTAGATCTAACTACTGTGATTGCAGAATTCCTTGATCCTAAGGATTTTGAGGATAATTGGTGCTTTCATTTGAGGATGCAGGCTTTATCCTTCTATCTGACTATAATGTACATTTTTATAAGCCCTACTGGTTAGGGTGATGCTAAAGTTACTGAGCTAATTTCCAAAATGGAGGATGGGAGATCTATTACTGCTATAGTGCTAGCTGAGACCCTTATGAGCTTAGATAGACCCTACACTTCTGATGGGCCATGGACTATCAGTCCTATCATTCTTCAGGTTTAATTCTAGCTTCTAAATTTCCTTTTAACTATTTTTCATAGTTTCTTATACTTATCTTTTTCACTTTTAGATTTGGCTAAGAGACCATCTCCAAGTAGTGGGCCCTCCCATAAAGGTGGATTACTCTGCTTCCTGGTATAGGACCCAGACCATTGTGATGAAATGAAACTTAGAGAGAGAGTAGATCAAATGGTTATTAGAACTAGATTTTGATGATCTGTGATAGAGGTGTGAATGGTACAAGATCAATAGATTTATGACGATGAGTTTGGGCTACAAGATGGTCTATCTTCTAAGACTGAGGATGGTGACCTTTTACCAGGCTACTAGAGTCATACATCAGATGGGCCATAGATAGGGTGTGCCCCCAGATGGTGCTCTATTCAAATCTGTTTTGATTATCAAGACTATTACTCGAGCTATTAGGAATGGATGGGTAAGAGGTTTTCATATTGTTCATCCTACTCACCAAGGCTGTAAATTCTTGCAGTATATTGACTGGTAGATAGCCAACTCATCAAAATCTCAGAAGGCTAGAAGGGCTGCTATAGTTGAGGATATAGAGGAGGAAGAAGCATGATCTGCTGGGTTATTTTTTGTTTAGTTAGGAGACTAATTTGATTATGTCTTTATTTTCCTTTTTGATGTTCCAAAAAAATTAAATAAGACAAATAAGACATCATTTTTCTTATTTTTTTTTTATTCTTTTGTTGCTCTAATTTTTGCTTAAGCCGCCCTTTTGGGTTTTCAACTTAGCAAGCTTATTATTTATTTTTCATTTTTCTATGACGTAATTAAAAGCCAAATGAATGTGAAAATGAAATTTTATTGATGATTTGAACCGAACTTGCACAGGCTGCCTATGTATCTCCTTACAACAATATATCATTTATCTTTTCCCTCTCAATGGAGAATCAAGTCCACGTAGTTCTATTTTGAGGAAAAGTGAATGTTGTGCATCATTTTACAAGGATTGCAAATGCTATGTATGAATTACAAGGATGCTTATACAAAGTATCTCTTGAGTCGATCTAGATTGCACGGGCTGGCAAATTCTTTGTCATCTAAGTTCATCAAGATTATTGCTCCGCTAGATAGGATCTTCTTGATTACAAATGGGCCACTTCAATTTGGTCTAAATTTTCCCCTTTAATCATAAATAGGTGCCCTTATTTCTTTCAAGACAAGGTGACCTATTTGCAGCCCTTTGCCCCTAACTTTCTTGTCGAAGTGCCTAGCTAGTTTCTGTTGATAGCCTTGAATATGGTATAAGGCATCCATTCTCTTTTCATCAACGGTAAGGAGTTACTCATGGTAGCCTTTTGCCCATTCCACTTCATTCAACCAACTCTTCCTCACAATGCGGGCTGATTTGACTCTACCTAGATTGGCAGGACAACTTCCATTCCATACACCAAAGAGTAAGGTGTAGCACTGGTAGGAGTATGTACTATTGTCCTATAACCCCATAAGGCATACGGTAAATATAGATGCCAATCCTTATGGTTGTTAGCCATCTTTTGTAGTATATTCTTGAGAGTCTTGTTTGTGGCTTCAACTGCGCCATTTGTCTAAGGTCTGTACAGGGAAGACTTGTGGTGTTAAATCTTCTCCTTCTTCAACAAATGAGTGACCTCTTTCTAGAAGTGAGATCCATTGTCAGTGATGATCTCAAAAGGAACCCTATACCTACAAAGGATGAATTGAGCCACTTGTTTAGAATCTAATATTTGGTAAGGTGCGGCTTCAACCCACTTGGAGAAGTAATCAATAGCTACCAAGATGAATTCATGATTGCCGAAAGACTTTGGGCTTATCTTGCTAATGACATCCAAGCCCTATGTTGCAAATGGCCAAGGTGCAGTGATAGGGGATAGAGGTACAAGAGGATGTTTCTGGAGGTTGGCATAGATTTGTCATTTATGGCATTTTTGCACATATCTTGCACAGTCTTGATTCATAATAAGCCAGAAGTAACCCTTATTCATGATCTTATGGGCTAAAGCAATTGCATTCATGTGTGGACCTTTATCGCCACCATGCATCTGCTCCATGATCCACTGGGCTTCTATTTCAGTGAAACACTTTAGATGGATGTTATCCCAAACCCATTTATATAGTACTTACCCATTAGGAATGAATCCCTTGGACAACTATCTTAAAGTCCTCCTTTTTGTTTTAGAGTCTACTTCTGGATAGAGTCCATTTTTTTTATGTCATTGAGGATATCCCAAAACCATGGCTTGCCATCAACCACTTGAATATTCAAGCAATGAGTTATGTATCCTGGCTTATGCTTAACTTCAATTGTAACAGGTCTAATTATGAAGCCATCACTCAAGTCAAGCATTGAGGCAAGGGTTGCCAAAACATCAGCAAATCTGTTCTTCGTTCTTGGAAGATAATGGAAAGATAGCTTATAGATATTGGATGCTAGTTCATCTAAGCGTTTATGGTAAGGAACCAAACGGTCTTCTCTAATCTTCCACTTTCCTAATGCTTGGGAAACTATCAGGTTCAAATCCCTATAAATATGAAGACATTTGATTTTGAGTCTTACTATTGCTTAAAGGCCGCAAATGCATACTTCATACTTTGCTTCATTATTTCTCACCTCAAAGTTCAGTTTGATGTCTATGGGTAGGCTTTCCCCACTTGGTGTAATAAACACAATGCCAACACTATACCCTTTATTGTTAGATGCCCCATCAAAATAAAGCTTCCAAACTTCATTGCCAATCATCAGAATATCCTCATTAGGGAATTCAGGTTTAGCCCATTCATCATTTACTAAAACTATAGCTAGCTTATTAGCCATTATGCTACCTTTAATTGCTTTCCATTGTACATACTTAAGATCATATGTTGCCAATACTGCCATCCATCTTGCCATCTTACTGTCAAGAATTGGCTTCTCTATAAGGAATTTCAAAGGGCTCTTATCAACAAGAACATGAGTTGTAAAAGAGGAGAGATAATATTACAGCTTGTGGCAGACCCATACCAAAGCAAGGCATAGCTTTTCTATAAAGTTGTACTTGAGCTCATGAGACAGCATCCTTTTGCTCAAGTAATAGATAGCATTTTCCTTATTGGAATCAGAAGCATCTTGAGTGAGCATTGCCCCCATTGCTTCATCAGTTATTGATAGGTGAAGTAACAAAGGCTTCCTAGGCCTTGGTGGCTACAGTACTAGTGGGTTTACCAAGTATTGCTTGATATGGTCAAAGGCTTTTTGGCAATCATCATTCTAATGCTTGGAGGCCCCTTTTCTAAGTAACTTGAAGATGGGTCCATATACATCAGCCAATTGATTAATGAATCAACTAATGTATTGGAGCCGTCCAAGGAAACCTCTAATCTCCTTCTCTGTTTTAAGAGGTGGCATTTCCAAAATTGCCTTTGATTTAGCAGAGTCCACTTCTATACCCTTCTTACTGATCATGTGGCCTAGGAATACTCTAGATGAGACTCCAAAGACACATTTGGTAGGATTGAGCTTGAGATTATACTGGTGAAGTTTAAGGAAGAATTGCCTTAATGCCTCTGAATGTTCTTTAATAGTGGTGCCTTTTATTACCATGTCATCCATATAAACTTCAATCTCTTTATGCATCATGTCATGGAAAATGGTAGTAGCCATCCTTTGGTATATTGCTCGAGCATTTTTTAGTGCAAATGGCATAACTCAATAATAGTAGGTGCCCCACTAAGTAATGAAGGTTGTCTTCTCTTTGTTAGGGGGATGAACCATTATCTGATTGTAACGTGCAGCCAGGTCGGTTAAGGAAACCATTTCAGAATCAGCCATATGGTCTACCAGGAGGTCAATGTGAGGAAAGGAAGATGGTCCTTGGGACAAGCCTTGTTCAAGTCCCTATAGTCCACACACATTCTGACTTTGCCATCCTTCTTAGGAACTAGTACAATGTTAGCAATCCAGGATGGATAGTTGATGGGCTTAATGAAATTATAGTCTAATAGCTTAGTAATTTCCTTCTTAATTGTTATGGACCATTCTGTCTTGAGCCTTCACAACTTATGCTTAACAAGCTTAACACCTAGGTAAACCAGAATCATGTGAACTGCAATGCTTAGATCCAAACCTATCATGTCTTTTGGGAGCCATGCAAAAGAATCTTGAAATTCTCTGATCATCTTCGCAATATGATCCCTGTTTATGCATACAGATACAATGAATGTAGTTTTTGGTACATCATGAGTGCCAGTATTAATGGGCTCTTTAATTGCATCCTCTTTTATTTCATTTATTTCATTTTTACTTAGAGTCTCATTTAAGACAAATTTAAAAGTTGGAACATCAAAGAAAAATAGAGACATAAGGTCATAAGAGGAAAGGGTAAACTTTTTATTGAATTTAAATAAGGATATGTGCCAGTTGATAGGAAATTGAAAATTTAGACCCTTAAGGTTAGTTACATCATTATCAACAGAAGAAATATAATAAATAGACTCAAATTTAGAAGATGAGTCTGGAGAGGATTCTAATTTAGACTGGAACTTTGATTCAAAATAGGACTCTAATCTAGATTCTAGTTTAGAAAAATGAAGGGGACTCTCTTGAAAGGACCAATTTTGCAGTTCGATCTTGGTGGGCTAGATTAAGGTGGAAAGGTTAGTTTTCTCCTCCTTAACAGTGAGCATGAACACTTCATCAAAAAGTCTAGCCTCCATTTTCTCTTCCCAATCTTGACTAAGCATGTAGATTCATTCATAGTCTTCTAACTCAAGCCTGACATCAGAAAAGATTTCAAACCTCAAAATTAGTTTTTCAGTAATGGGGCAGACCCAGGGCTTAGGAAAGTTACAGTAAGGAACTGTGTCACCTTCCTTCATAAAGTAGCCATTTAAAGTTTTGAAATAAGGGCGTATAGGCTAGTTATAGACCTCACCTCTTTTAAGGGTAGCTATTCTGTCTTTGGCCCAGTTCTTCATTTCCAAAAGGTCTTTATTAGTGGGCTTATATCCCAGTCCAAATGGTGGCATTACAATCGGGTAGTCCATAAAAGACTTCAAGCCCTGTTGGCTTCTTCCCAAACTTAAACTAGGAAAATAGTTCATTTTTCTGAGCATATTAGAAATAGCAATATTCCCAAATGGGTCAAAATCAAATGGGATAAATTATTTACCCTCTTTACCCTCAATATACTGTATGAAGGAGAAGCTAAAGAGTGGATAGATAGATAGCTCGGGTTGGATCTCAAGTATGGGAATAGAGCTTGAGATGTCAGGTTTTCCATGCATGTCCCTTTTAACTATCACAACCCCATTTTTGAAAGGGAATTTGACTTTCTAGTGTAGTGAAGAAGGGATAGCCTTTGCCTGGTAGATCCAGGGCCTTCTAAGTAGTAGGTTGAAACATGAAGGTACATTAATCACTTGAAAATGCATAGTGAAAGATGCAGGCCCGATGGTCACATCTATGATAGTCACCCCAAGAACTTCTCTCTTGGTGTTGTCATACGCCCTTAGTATCTTATCTGAAGGGATAAAATCAGTAACTTCTAGCCCCAAGCAACTAGTTACCTTCAAAGGGCATACATTCAAGGCTGAACCATTATCAATCAGAACCATAGGCACAGTCTTTCTGCAAGTGATAACCATAATGTAGAGGGCATTATTGTGGTTAGAGTCCCATCCCAGAATGTCATTCTCCCCAAAGGTGATAGATACCCCTTTAGCAGCACTGGTGATAGAGGCAATAAGGCTTTTAGGTGTGATATCAATGGAAGCTTGGCACTGATTCAATGCCTTGCAAAGAGCTTGGCGGTGAGGATAGGAAGACTGAATCAAGCTCTAAATTGACATATTCACTTGTGCTTTCTTGAGTTGCTTGAGAATGGGATCTTCGTCTGGTTCAAGAATCCCCTTTAATTTATTAGCTGGTGTAGGAATGGGTTGAATAGGTTGAGTGTTTGGATTTGGTGGGCTTGGGTTTTGGATGATTTTGCCACTTTGAGTGATGACATCAATTTCCTCAACTAGGTTGGTGAGGTCCGAAACACAGCAATAATTAGGATTTGACTCAATTAAGGAGACAGGGTCAATTCCCTTATGATTATTTATGGCACTGACTATATGGTTGGGAAGGGGGGTTATGTTGATATTTGGTCAGGATTTTAGTGGTATAAGGTCATTGGAATCAATAAGGTCCTGAATTCTATATCTAAAGGCCTTGCATGCATTTGTTTTGTGCCTGGGTCCTTGGTGGTAGTCACACCTCTCATTTGGGTTGTGATTTTTTGGTAGTGGATTGGGGACTAATCTAGGTTTAAGGAGCTTCACCATGTTTTCCTCAAGCAGCTTCTTAAGAATGACACTCATGGGCACACCTCCTAGATCAAAAAAACTACCTCCTTTCAATCTTGAAAGGCTTCTTGATTATCAAAGCATTAACTCCCCCCTTTCTGATTTGTTGAGGAAGTCACATTGCCTTGATGTGTCGGCTTTTTATACCTTGACCCCAATGTAGACTCTTCTTTAATTTCACCATTCTAAATTAGGTCTTCAATTTTTGAAGTAGTAGCAATAAAGGCTTTAAAGGAAAGTAGGTATTGAGTCTATAATCTTTCTTGGTAAATTAGCAGAAGGTTCTTGACAATTATGTCAATCTATTCGTTTTCAAGAGGCCGATTCACCATTTGAGAAGTCTTTTCCTCCACCTCGTAAGGAACAAAGAGAAGAATTCTTTTGCATACTATTTGGTGGTCTCAAGGTCTCTTCTTGTTACGTCGACCTCAATGTTATAGTGATTTTTTTTAACAAAAATATTGCAAATGTCATCCTAGGTCTGTTCTTAGGAAATATCCAAGTCTACAAACCACTTCATAGCAATACCAGTCAGCGATTGTTGAAATACTTGAGCTAGGAGTTCATTATCCACTCTTAAAGGATGCATAGCCCCCACATAAACCTTGAGATGGGTCTTAGGGAAGGTAGTTCCATCAAACTTGTCAAAATTTGGCATCTCAAACTTAGGAAGAACTTTTGCATTAGGGAACAAGCTTAGGGACCCTGTATCAACTAAGTCCTCTTTCTTTTTCATATCCTTTAACATTTTCTCTATGTGCTCCATTTTTTTCCATGAAGGCTTTGATTTCAGGATTTATTTCCTTCTCTTGAAAGGATTCGCGGGTCGGGAAGTGAGAGTAGGGGTGAGATTTGGTGGTTGAATTGTCATGGGTTGAAAGGGTGAGTTACTTTTGAAGAATTCAAGTGACAAGATAGGTAATGGTGGAATAGTGTCAGTATTTGCAGGCTCTTTGTCTTTGGAGTTAGCTCTAGAAGTGGATCCATTGACAAGATAAAGAGCAGGTTTTGGGTCAGATTTGAGTAGTTTTGGGTCATTTGAGCTTTGGGCTTGGGAGGTCTATTCCATCATGGCACGAACATCTTTCATAATAGCCCTCCTTTGGGTTTTGAGCATGTCTTGGAAATAAGCCTCTTCCCTCTTCATCATGGTCTCTTAGTGTTCAAAGAGCTTAGTAACAAGCTTGTCAAAGATCTCATCAGCTTTGGTAGTAGTGATTTCATCTCCGGTAGTAGACATCTTGTCAACCTTCATATAGAAAGATAAAGATGGGTCAGTTTTTAGCTTAGGTATGGAATACAGATCATGGAATCCTAATCACAACAGTTTTGATTAGGATCAAAGGTACCATAAGTTGACATGGGTGAGACTAGCAGTATTTCAGTGAGGTTTAAACTCTCCAAATTTATAAGGTTTATGCATGCATACATGTATGAATGAATGAAAAAGGTTTCATGACAATAGTATACCAATAATTCAATATTTAGGGTACATACCGCCTTAAGGAAAGGTTCTATGAACCATAACATGAAAGGGTTAGGGTGGTTTGAAGGGAACCCATCATACTAGAGATGCGATATACCTAACCACATGTGAGACAAGGAGCCTCACATGGGTCCAATGGTACGTGCATACTCGTTACACCTCTAAAAGGATTAGAGGATACATCACGGGCTGGATGATTTTACTATCAGCAAGCAAACCCAAGGAAGGTTGCCCACTCGATGTTACTTTCTATCCTTTATTTTCCTAGGAAACTAGGGTTTTTTTTTTTTTTTTTTTGGACAAGGAGTTTGATGTAATGATGCATGAAAGGGTTATTTTGCATTTAAAGCCAAACTTAGTATTTTACTAAAAGTAATCCACTTTATCTTTTATTTGAAAAAGATTTTGAGTCTCTAGTGGAGTCACCAGTTGTAAGGCCTCGCTCGAGCACTAGTCTGATCCGCTGAGGAATCAAAATGCTCTTAGAGAGAAACTCCATCATTGGAACTCTCTATGAGTTCAGAAAATTGTGCTTTGCAATTTGTTATTTGTAAAAGGGAGTTGTCACTTTAATTTACTTGTTTTAGTTGGAAAAATTAAAGAAAATTCAAAATAATTGACTCCAAAAAATATTTTAATTTATCCCAATGGAAAAGAGCACTAATCCGCGAGTGACCAAAGAGGGCTCGAGGATAAGGTTTTGGTAATTACACAATTAAGAAAATATGATTTTCTTCAATTTAGCTTAAAGTTGCAAAATAACTCTTAAAAAAAAAGAGAATTTTCATGTATGCATGAACAGGAATAGAATGATGAATGAAACAGATATATATGACAGAATGAAAATGAAATGACAACTATAAATGAATAAGTGAAGAGTAAATTCTACTTAATTATTACAAATCAAAATGAAATAAAATAAAAAGGATATTTTCTCTAGCCCTTATGGGTAATAAGAAAAGCACACATTCCTCAACTAAGTTAATACAGAATCAGAAATAAAGCAATATTAATAAATAACAAAGTTTAAGGGGGAAATGTTATTAAAAAGATTTTTTAGTTGATATCTAACAGAATGGTAGCCTATGTATCCTATTGAATAGAAATCAAACCCCATGCAGTTTTTCCTTCTTGTGAAGGAGGGATTCTTAAAAAAAATGTTAGTTTTATTTATTAACTTAATTCTGATCTTTAAATTAATAAATTTTAGATCTTTTCTAATTTAGACCTAAAGAGAATTCTAGATCTAAAATAAAAGGAATTATACATGTGCTTTTCTTGATTTTTGGATGAATGGAATGAGTTTAGCTCTAGATCTAAGCTCCACCTTGGATTTGGAACCCTGAATTTGAACCTTAACAGCAAAAGGTTAGCAAAATAGATCAAAACAATTCGAAATGAGAGATTTTAATATCAAATTTCAAAAAGAATTTTAGCACAAAAGTATAGAAATATAAGAGAGTTTCTACCTTAAAAACCATGCCAAATGAGCTTGAAGGAGGCTCTTCTTATAGAGCAACTGAAGGGGTGCCACTGGAAGTCGACAATGACACCAGTGATGTGCTAGCTAGCCTCGCTGCACCCATAATGCGCATGTTGCCAACGTGCTGCCTGTGCTACCAGTAGGCTAGGCACGCCTGGCCTACTGCCAAACCACTGGTCCAACCTAATTTTGCACTGTTTTGGTTGTTTCTGGTCTATTTTTTATCTGATTTAAGCGTGATTTTATTCTATGGGTTCGTAATTGAAAAACGGTCGACCGAATGTGCAATTTTAAAGGTTCACACCTATAACAATAGCTATCATTCATCCATCGGATGGCACCATATGAAGCATTGTATGGAAGGAAATATTGTTCTCCAGTTTGTTGGGTCGAGACTGGAGACAAATATGTGGAAATGCCAGAATTGCTTAAGGAGACTACTGAGAAGGTACCCTTGATTCATGATCAATTGAAAATGACTTTTAGTCAATAAAAAAGCTATGCGAACCCAAAAAGGAAGGACATACACCTTGCCATAGGAGATCATGTTTTTTTGAAAGTCTCTCCAATAAAAGGTGTTATGAGATTCAACAAGAAGGGGAAGTTATCGCCTTGTTTTATTGGTCCTTTCAAAATCTTGGATAAGGTTAGGGAAGTATCTTATAGTCTTGCCCTACCCCTAACTATGACATATGTGCACCTAGTTTTCCATATATCCATGCTAAGGAAGTATGTGTCAGATCCATCTCATGTCTTATCAGCTCTAGATGTTACATTAGATGAGCAGCTATCCTATGAGGAATCACTAATAGCCATAGTGGATCAACAAGTGAAGAGGTTAAGAAACATGGAGATACTCATGATTAAGGTCCAATGGCAAAATCATAGGGTAGATGAATGCACTTGGGAAGCCAAGGAGGAAATGCGACAAAAACATCCTCAACTTTTCAAGATCAATTAGGTAAGTATTTAAATTTGAGGATGAAATTCTTTTAAGGGGGGAGAATGTAACAACCCACACCTAACCTAAAAACTTTCATGATAATTTGCTTGACTTAGAACTATTAAGGCTAAGTGTGTACTTTTATAGGAATTTATGTGCTATGTGATCAATGAATATATGGCTGTAACAACCCAGACCCACCCTAGGAGTTTTTATGACCAATTTGTTTGACATAGAATTATTAAGAGTAAGTGTGCGCTTTTATAGGAATTTATATGCTATGTGATTGATGAGTATGTGGCATGTTACATTAATTTTAACATGTATAATATGAGTTATTATTATAAAATAAATAATTTATTTGAAGTGAATTAGCATAAAATAATTATTTTACATAAAATGAATTTTCATGCAAAAAGGCAATTTTTAAGCATAAAATAATTTTATGAGTATTTTAAAAATATGTTTAAATAAAAGTTTTGGGGGAAATTTTAATAGAAATAATAAAAAAAATTATTTTAATTACCTATAATTAGCCCCAAAATTAATTAAAAAGCCCAAATATCTAAAAGCCTACTATACCAAAACACTCCTAACCTAGCTCATTAAGGGTAATCTTGGAAATTGCCCAAAACCCTACATATATATTATGAAAATTTGGCCAGCCCTTCATTCCAGCAGCAACCATTCTATTATTTCATTATTTTGGCAGAGAAATTCTGCCAAAAATAATCTCTCAACTAAAATTCACAAATGCCTTCAAACTTTGCTATTTCGCGACCATTTCGTAAGTTTTTCCTTTCCTTTCAATTTGCTATTTGATTTTTATGAAACCAATCATGGAAAAATTATTTTGAATTGAATATTTTTGATTTTTATTTATTAAATTTGGCCTGAGTGATTTCTTGAGAAAGAAATTAATTTTTCTACCGAAAATACTAACCTCTCTACGTGATTTCTCCAAAGGTGAATCCGACGACTCAAAATTGAAATTTTTCATGCATAAATATTACAAGGGGGGAAATTTGTATGCAGTTGCATCCTAAATGGATTTTTGTTGTGTTTAGAAGAAAAATATTATTTTAAAATGTATTTCTATATATTACTGTAATGACCGAAAAGTTTCGAAAAATAAGAAATTTCATGGTTTTCACACTAGAAATTAAAGTTGGAAATTTTCATGTGTATGAACCCTAGGGGTAGCTGAATTGTGTTTTGTGAATTATAAATTGATATTTGTTATGCTTGGATGGGAAATAATGATTTAGATCATGTGTTCACATACTACTGTAATGAACGAAAAGCGCAGAAAGCAAGAAAACTCATGATTTTCACTCTAAACCCTAAACTTGGAATTTTCATGCATAAGAAATATCTATGGTTGCCAATTTATGTGCAATGATTTTCTAAACTAATATTTATTGTGATTGAATGAAAAATAATGGTTTAAAACACATGTTTACATATTACTGTAATAACCGAAAAGTACTGGAAAAAAGAAAGGTTTATGGTTTTCACCCTAACACCTAAAGTTAAAAAATTTTCATGCATATCGATTTATATATGTGCCAATTCCTACATGTTTATGTTCTAAAATGATTTTTTTTTTTCATTACATGAAAAATCTTCGTTCAAACCATATTTCTACATATTACTATAATAGACAGAAAGTACGAAAAGTAAGAAAATTCATATTTTCTCTTTAATGGGGTATTTGGCCATTGTTGGGATTCTTATCCCAATGTCTATAATTTTTATGTAGTGTATTTTAATGATTATTGACATGTATAAATGAATGATAAATGATTAAATTGCATATTGGTTGAAGGAATGACTCTATACAAGGCTAGAGGCAATTTGGTATACTAAAGGTATCTTAACCATATGTTATTATTAGAATGTGAATGTGATTAGGTAATATGGAAATAGGTTTTATGATGAATGAATAAGGAATTAATGATCTCAAATTGATGAAGAGATTGATTGAATGAATTGGGTATAAGAGATAGGCATGACACTTGAAAGGCTATTAATAAGTTGACATGTATGAAAGTGTCAAGTGTACTAAGATTATTGTCAAAGCGAATTGATATTAAGATTATGATATTGTGTTTGACTTGAGAAAAGTTTTGGTATGAATTATTATGTGTTTCCATGTGAGCCTATAAAGGCTAAATAGGCAAGACTTTTAAAGTCAACATGCTATATACAAGTGACGAGTGTACTTCCAAGTGCAACTCTAAGTGTATATGAATGTTATGTATGCATGGGGTAGTTATGGGATAGGATATCATGATGATTAAATAAATACTAAGTATTGAATTAAATATTATGTTAGAGCTTAAGGAGTTTTAGAGGTTCAAAAGTGCTACATGTACTAGGAGCGAATGAACCACAAGGTAAGTAAACATTATGCTATTATTATAAGTACAAGCTATCATGATTATATTATAGGAACCTTTGAGACTTCTTGAAACCCAAGTTCACTTCATTTTAAATTCGATTATATGATTTCTTTATTAAACTTGGATTGCCAAAGGAAAATTGGTCCAAAACCATTTTGATTATCTAATGATAATACCTTTGTAATTATTGCCCTCACTTATATTCTTTCTAGAATCACATTATTCTTTTATCTCTTATTTAATAAGTTGAATTGATGTTCCCAATATGCTATATGCTATTGCTTTCATTAAGTGATATTATTATAAGTGATTAATATTAGCTCTAGCTATGGTATCCATAACCCTTTTTATGTAGAAATCCTCATACTAATGTGAGTAATCATCGACTGTGTGATCCTTGTACCAATGCAAGTAATCATTGGCTATGTGATCCTTGTACTGATGGGAGTAATCATCAACTATGTGTTCAAGTGATTATGGCAATAACCTTTACTCTATATGTTCAAGTGATTATGGCAATAGCCTTCATTCTATGTGTTCAAGTGATTATGGCAATAGCCTTCACTCTATGTGTTTGAGTGATTATGGCAGCAGCCTTCAATCTATATGTTATGTGTTATTAGTGTGATTTCTGTGAACCTTTCTAAATTGCAAACTATGAATCAAGAATTATAAGTTATGAGTTTGAGCCCTTTCTAAGGGATATGTGTTATTGTGTAAGCCCTATTGTTTACTCATTGAGATCATCTATCTCACCCCTTCTTCCTTGTGTGGATCTAGGTGAGCATTATGAGGAGACAAGGTGATCGCTCAAGCTACCTACTCCGCTTGGGAAATTTCTTGTCCAAGTCTTTAATAATGCTATGCTATGAAGGGTTGTCATTAGATGCTCTAGGAATAGTTATTTTTTATGTTTATTTTTGAGATGTTATTTATTAAGATTTCAACTGGATTATGAATATCATTTTCTTATGGATTATATGTGAAGTATCTAATCATTGTTTTTCACAACTAAAGGTTTTCATATAAATATTTTAAACGAGTTATTGTATAAGGTTTGGTATGATCCTAGGCATGATTTGTGTAAGTATAAGTGGGTTCTAAGGGCATGGGTGACCTTATGTCTCCTTATGTTCTAGGACCGTTATGTCTCTAAAATTAGGATGTGACAGTAGCATGTTAAATTAATTTTAATATGCATAATATGAGTTATTATTATGAAATAAATGATTTACATGAAGTGCATTAGCATAAAATAATTCATTTTAAATAAAATAAATTTTCATGCTTAAAGGCAATTTTTAAGCATAAAATAATTTTTGAGTATTTTAAAATAATTTTTAAATAAATGTTGTGGAGGAAACATTATAGAAAATAATAATAAAAATATTTTATTTTCACCTATAATCAGCCCCTAAATTAAATAAAAAGCTCAAATACCTAAAAGTCCACTACCCAACAACCCTCGTAACCTAGCTCATTAAGGGTAATCTTAGAAATTGTCCAAAATCCTATATTTAAATACCAAATTTCAGCCAGCCCTAGGGTTTCTAACAGCCACACTTTGTTATTCCAGTATTTTCATAGAAAAATTCTCCCAAAATAATTCTCTCTACCGAAATTCTCAAAACACCTTCAACTTTGTGATTTCTTGATTGTAATCGAAAGTTTTTCTTCTCTTTTAATTCCTTATCTGATTTCTATGAATTAAATTATGAGAAATTAATTTGAACTAGTATTTATTGATTTTTATAGATTTAATTCAGTTTGAGTGAGTTTTTGAAAGAGAAATTTAATTCTCTACTAAAAACACAAACTTTTCTGTGCGATTTCTCTAAAGGTAAATCCTACAACTCAAAATTGAAATTTTTATGCATAAACACTACAGGGGGGCAATTCCCACATATTTTTTTTTTCTAAATAGATTTTTGATATGTTTAGATGAAAAATATTAAATTAAATTATATTTCTGCATATTACTATAACGACTGAAAAGTTTCAGAAAATAAGAAAATTTAAGATTTTCATTCTAGAACATGAAAGTTGGAAAATTCTATGAGTATATATGTATGTGGCTGCTGAATTGTGTGTTTATGAATTCTAAATTGATATTTGTTATGATTGAATGAAAAATAATAGTTTAAACCACCTGTTTACATATTACTATAATGACTGAAAAGTACCAGAAACAAGAAAACTCATGATTTTTGCATTCTAAAACCTAAAATTGGAATTTCATGTATATATGGTACCTATTGCAGCCAATTCCTATAGATTAATATTCCAAAATGATTTTTGTTATGTTTTCATGAAAAATCTTGGTTTAAACCATGTTTCTACATATTACTGTAATAGACAGAAAGTGCCAAAATTTAGTTTTTCCCTTTATAGAGCATTTGGCCTACATTGGGATTCTTATCCCAATGTCTACAATTTTTATGGGATGTATTTTGTTGATTATTGACATGTATGTATGAATGATAAATGGTTAAATTGCATGTTGGTTGAAGGAATGACTTTAGACAAGGCTAGAGACAATTTGGTATACATAAGGTATCTTAACCTTAGTTTGTAATTAATATGTGAATGTGATTAAATCATATGGAAGTAGGTTGTATAATGACTTGATAATGAATTAGTGATCTTGAATTGATGAAGAGATTGATTGAATGAGTTGGTCATATGAGATAAGCTTGACACTTAGAAGGTCACTGGTTAAGTTGATATATGGAAGTGTTAAGTGTACTAAGATGATTGTTAAAGTGAATTGATATTAAGATAATGATATTGTATTGATGTTAGAAAGGTATTGACATGAATTATAATGTGTTTTCATATAGGCCTATAAGGGCTAAGTGTACAAGACTTTTAAAGTCAACATGTTATGTGCAAGTGAATGAGGTGCACTTAAATATGCAACTCTAAGTATATGTGAATGTTATATGTGCATGGAGTAGTTATAGGATAAGATAGCATCATGATTAATTAAATACTAAGTATTGAATTAAATATTGTGTTAGAGATTGAGGAGTTTTAGAGGTTCAAAAGGGCCACGTGTACTAGGAGAGAAGGAACCACAAGGTGAGTAAACACTGTATTCATGCTACAAGTATGAGTAAACATTATGTTATTTCACAAGTATGTGATATCATGTTATGTATGTGAGCCTTTGAAATCTTTGAAACCCAAGATCTCTCTATCCTAAATTATGATTATATGATTTCTTTGTTAAGCTTGGGTTGCCAATGGACAATTGGTCCAAATCCACTAATGTTTATTCAATGATATGAAAGACCCTTTGTAATTGTTACCTTACCTACTTTCTTTCTGGAACTATATTATTATTTCATCTTCTTTTCAAAAAGTCAAACTACTATTGCTATTGTGATATATGTTATTTTTACCTAAAGTGCTATTGTCATATATGATTACAATTAGCTTTAGCTATGGTATCTTTAATCTTATATGCAGAATCCTTGTGTTGATGTAGGAAATCATTGGAACCTATGCACATGGTCTTAACCCGATGGATAGGAGTAGTGTATCCACCTCATCTAGTAGGGGCAGTTCTAGCCATGGAGCCTAATCAGTTTCACAACTTTATAAGTTATGGGTTGGGAGTTTGTAACAACCCACACCCACCCTAGAAATTTTTGTGATAAATTGCTTGATTTAGAACTATTAAGGTTAAGTGTGTGCTTTTGTGAGAATTTGTATTCTATGTGTTTGATGAGCATGTGGCATATTAAATTAATTTTAACATGCATAGTATGAGTTATTATTGTGAAATAAATGATTTACATGAAGTACATTAGCATAAAATAAATTATTTTATATAAAATGAATTTTCATGCATAAAGGCAATTTTTAAGCATAAAATAATTTTATGAGTATTTTAAAATAAATTTTAAATAAATGTTTTTGGGGGAATATTATAGAAAATAATAAGAAAAATATTTTTATTTTAATTACTTATAATCAGCCCTCAATTTAAATAAAAAGCCCAAATATCTAAAAGCCCACTACCCAAAAACCCTCCTAACCTAGCTCATTAAGGGTATTAGTGGAAATTGTCCAAAACCCTACATTTAAAAACCTAATTTTCGGCCATCCCTAATGTTCTAGCAGCCATCACTTTATTCTTCTGTATTTTGATAGAAAAATTCTCCCAAAATATTTCTCTCTACTGAAATTAAGAAAACACTCTTTAATTTTGCGATTTCTCGCCTGTAATCGTAAGTTTTTCTTCTCTTTCAATTCCTTAACTGATTTCTATGAAATAAATTATGAAAAAATTATTTTGAACTAGTTGTTTACCAATTTTTATAGATTTAATTCTGTTTGGGTGAGCTTTTGAGAGAGAAGTTTAATTATCTACTGAAAACACAAATCTTTCTGCGAAATTTCTCCAAAGGTGAATCCTGTAACTTAAAATTACAATTTTTATGCATAACATCACTAAAAGGGGGAACTTTATGAACTATTGCATTCTAAACTAATTTTTGATGTGTTTTGATGAAAAATATTGGATTAAATTATATTTTTGCATATTTCTGTAATGACCAAAAAGTTTTAGAAAACAAAAGAATTCAAGGTTTTTGTGCTAGAACTTAGAAGTTGGAAAATTCTACTATTATTTTAACATGTGGCTACCAATTTGTATATGATTGGATTCTAAATTGATATTTGTTTTGTTTGAATAAAAAAGAATGATTTAAATCATGTGTTTGTATATTACTGTAATGAACGGAAAGCGCGAAAAGTGCGAAAACTAATGATTTTCACCCTAAACCGTAAACTTTGGAATTTTCATGCATAATTATTATCTATGGCTGCTGAATTATACATGAAGATGTTCTAAACTAATATTTTCTATGATTGGATGAAAAATAATGGTTTAAACCACCTCTTTACATATTATTGTAATGACAGAAAAATACCAAAAACAATAAAACTTATGGTTTTGCATCCTAAAACCTAAAATTGGAATTGTCATGTACATGTCACACATATGGCTGCCAATTCACGTGCATTAATATTCTAAAATGCTTTTTGTTGTGTTTACATGAAAAATCCTGGTTTAAACCATGTTTTTATATATTACTGTAATAGATGGAAAGTGCGAAAAGTAAGAAAAACTCAGTTTTTCTTTTGATGATGCATTCGGCTTATTATGGGATTTTTATCCCAATGTCTATAATTATAAATATTAAAATTGCATGTTAGTTGAAGGAATGACCCTAAACAAACTTAAAGGCACTTTGGTATACTTAAGGTATACCTAAGGTATCTTAATCTTATGTTATGTGAATGTGATTGGGAAATATGGAAATGGATCTTATGATGACTTAATAATGAAGTAATGACCTTGAATTGATGAAGAGATTGACTGAATGAAGGATCATAAGAGTTAAGCATGATACTTGAAAAGTTATTGATAAGTTGACATGTATGGATGTGTTAAGTATACTAAGATAATTGTCAAAGTGAATTAATATTAAGATAATGATATTATGATGACCTTAGAAAGGTATTGACATGATTGTAATATGTTTTCATGTGGGTCTATAAGGGCTAAGTGTGCTAGACTTTTAAAGTCAATATGTTATGTGCAAGTGATTAGTGCACTTATGTGCAACTCTAAGTGTATGTGAATGCTATATGTGCATGGGATAGTTATGGGATAGGATAGCATCATGACTAAATAAATACTAAGTATTAAATTAAATATTATGTTAGAGTTTGAGGAGCTTTAGAAGTTCAAAAGGGCTATGTATACTAGGAGCAAAGGAACCACAAGGTGAGTAAACACTATGTTCATGTTACAAGTATGAGTAAACATTGTATTCATTCTACAAGTGTGAGTAACATTATGTTATGTTACAAATATGTGATATCTTGTTATGTGAACCTTTGTGATCTTCGAAACCCAAGTTCTTTCTATCCTAAAATATGATTAAGTGATTTCTTTGTAAAGCTTAGGCTGTCAAAGGACAATTGGTCCAAAAATCACTTTTGTTTATCCAATGATAATTTTTTGTGATTATTACCCTAACTTATATTCTTTCTAAAACTACACTATTCTTATATCTTTTGTTTAAAAGTTGTATTGCCATTATTATTATGATACATATTATTGTTGCCTTAAATGTTATTATTATATGTGAATACCAATAGCTCTAGCTATGGTACCTTTAACCCTTTATGTAGAAATCCTCGTGCCGATGTGAGTAATCATGAGACCCTGTGCACATGGTCTAAACCCAATGGATAGGGGTAGTGTATCCACCTCAGCTAGAAAGGGGTAGTTCTAGTCGTGGGGCCTGATCAGCTTCACGCCTTCTAAGTGTTAGGAGTTGGAATTTGGTATAAGGCCACCTCTCCTCTATGTGTTCGAGTGATAGAGCAATAGCCTTCACTCTCTATGTGTTATAAGTGTCATTTCTCTAAACTTGTTAAATTGAACCCTTGCTAAATTTGCAACCTGATTCATGAATTATAAATCATGAACTATGTGTATGAGCTATGAGTTTCCTTTTCAAAAGAATATGTGCTAATGTATGTGTTTTATCATTTACTCACTAAGATCATCTATCTCACTCCTTTCATTTTTCCTTGTATGGTTCCAAGTGAGCAGTATGAGGAGGCAAGGTGATAGTTTAAGTATTTTACTCTGCTTGGGGAATTCCTTATCTAAAGTCTTTAATAATACTATGATATGAAAGATAATCGTTAGATGCTCTAGGAATAATTATTTTGATGTTTATTTGAAATGTTTTGTTATGATTTTAACTGGATTATAAATATTATTTTCTTATGGATTATATGTGAAGTATCTAATTAATGTCTTCCACAACTAAAGATTTTCACATAAATGTTCTAAATGAGTTATTGTATGAGGTATGGTACAATCCTAGGCATGATTTGTATATGTGTCAATGGGTTCTACAGGTGTGGGTGACCTTATGTCTCCCCATGTTCTAGGACCATCATATCTCAAAAGATGGGATGTGACAGAGTTGGAATTTGGTATGAGGCAACCTCTCCCTCGAGTGAATGAGCTATTATATTCATTTACTCTCTATGGGTGATAAGCATTATAAGTGTGATTTCTGCAAACCTACTAAAGTAATAACCTTGCTAAATTGAAAACTTTAAAACCATGATTATAAATCATGAACTATGTGTTATAAGCTATGGGATTCCTTTTTAAAGGAATATATGTTATCGTATATGCTATATTATTTGCTCATTGAGATCATCTATCTCACCCCATTTTCCTTGTATGGTTCCAAGTGAGCAAATGTGAGGAGGCAAGGCCATGCTCAAGCATTCTACTTTGCTTGGGGATTCCTTATCAAAGTCTTTAATAATACTATGTTATAAAGATATATTCGTAGATGCTCTGGGAGTTTATTATGGGATATTAATCATTGATATTTTATTTAAGATTTTAAAGTATTTGTTAAACTATTCTTCCACATATTGAGTTCTTATGATAGTGGATATTTAAGTTAATGCATCGAGTTTGGTACCATCATAGGCATGATTGTATATGTGTAAGTGGGTTCTATAGGTGTGGGTGACCTTATGTCTTCCCATGTTATAAGACCATCATGTCTCCAAAATTGGGATGTGACAGCCACACATCTCCTTATGACACTATCAATACAAACTCGAAATAAGAAAGGATCCTCCCAAAAGTAATTTTTTTAAATCAGTAAAGAATTTCTTCCTTTGTTGACATGTGAGTCCTTTTAGGAGTATCCTAGTAGTAGTAGCAAGGTAATTTGCAAAATTAGCAAACTAAGGAATTTCAGAGTTAAGAGTACTTACCTTACTTACCATGACGCATAACTGTTCATCCAGAAAACTATCATTAATATCTTCTTCCATCAGCTTTTTCCAAATGAGGGTTCTCAAGAAGAGAAAGATGATTCGCTACAAGGTTCTTCGCGCCTTTCTTATCTTGAATATCCACATAAAATTCTTGCAACAACAACACCCATCTAATCAATCTCAGCTTAGCATCTATTTTGGATAAGAGATAGTGCAAAGCCAAGTGATCTCTATACCCAATTACTTTAGATAAGATCAAGTAGGATCAAAACTTATCAAAAGCAAATACTATGGCCAGTATCTCTTTTTCTATAGTTGTGTAATTCTCCCGAGCATTGGTCAAGGTTTTATAGCATAATAGATGGGTTGAAAGTGCTTGTCTCCTTTTTGCCCTAAAACCACACCAACTGCATAATCACTTACATCACACATCAACTCAAAGGGCAAATTCCAATCTGGTGCTATTATAATAAGTGCATTTATGAGCTTTTCCATCAAGGTATTAAAAGTATGTGGGCTAATGCAAATTCTACAAGTGTACAGATCGCACAAGTAATATAGTAGTGAATGAGTTATCGTTCCACTGGAGACCTTTGGTAAGTACTAGCTGAAAACGTTGCTAATGTTTAGTGAATCAAATTGGTGTCGATGAAAATGATTATAATTGTATTCAAACTAAATTAAAATATAAATTAAGTAAAATAACAATGAGGAAAAAGGAGACAAAGTTAGAGATAAAAAACCCATTCAGGTATTGAATCCCCCTAGTCCCTAATTGTATATCATGAACTATACATCAATTAAATTCATTCTATAAATTGAATTGGCATTTCACTAAATTAGATAAAAATCTCTCTCGAGCAATTAAATCCCTAATTTCCCAAAAGGAATGCAAGGAATCTCTTCTTAAGCAAACTCAATTAGGTCATGCTTTAGATTCAAGAAACTATCCACCAAAGGAGTCTTGTAAGCCTATCTCTAGTGCTCCAATCAACCTTTAATCTCTATGAGTGATCCATTCATATAAAGTTATCTCTAATCAATTATATGAAAATAATCCCCAACTAATAAGCATGCAATTATTAATTATAATCTAAACAATAATATTCTTAAAGATAAAACAATCTCAAAGAATGATTTAATTGAATAATAAGTAATTCAATCTATACAAAAGGTTCTAGGGTTCATCAATACCCGAATTGGAAAGATTTTGTTGATATCACACATTGAAACCAAAGAAAGAATTAAAGAAATAAGAATTCTCAAACAATTCATGAATTAAGTGCTAAGGAATCCTATTCTTTGATCTCTAATCTTCGATGTCTTCTTCCTCTTCTTATTCTTTCACTAATTCGCTCTGTCCCCCCTTTTTTTTTTTTCTTGAAATGTTGTCAGATCTCATTTTATAATTCTAAATTTTCTGACACGCACCACTGGAATCAGAGAAAACGTATCCTCCCACAGGTGAAACCCTAGCCGTGCCTCCACCCGTGGGAGGCTACTGGATGATTTTCCTCTTTGCTCTTATCACACAGCTAGAATACCAGCCATGGCTCAACCCGTGGCAACCCATATTTCTCCAAAAAATCAACGTTTTGGCATGGATCATTCATCGTCCTGGATCATTTTCAGATCATGGCATCTTTTGACACTTGATTAACTAAAAGAACTGTGAAAGAACTAAAACAAACAGATTAAACTCAGTTGGAGGCATAAAATACATTAAGAACAAGGGACAAAATATAGTGTTTTCAACACTTATCAAATTCCTCTACACTTGATTTTTTGTTTGTCCTCAAGCAAACTAAATTACAATAATAGTTTAGAACATGGACAACCCCTTTAAAGCTAAAAGAAAACATCAAGATTGACAATACCCAAATCAGTAAGGCTCCAATCTCATAATCAATAACCAATTCTCAAATGCAGCAATCAAATTAAAGGATCTGCAAATCAAAGACTCTCAAATGCAAAGATAAAACTCACAATCCTGAAGTCTAAATTCTAAAGTTAAGATATTGAGCATACAATTCCAAAGAAACAAAAGCCAAACAAAAGTGAGAGATGAAAGATTTTCTCTCAGGCACCTGACTACTCTCTCAATTTTCTATTGACTTAATAATCAAACGTAACTTTATTGCACACTTTTTTTTTTTAAGAAGCACAACTTGTTTGAATCGTCATACCAGCCTTTTGACGTGAAGGCAAACATTTGTGATGCCGAACCCCAATTACTCAATTAGAATCACGAATCCAAATGGCTACTAGCACTATTCATAATTTCAACTTTCCTAAGGTTAGAAGAGTCAAAATTAGCGGAATAGCAAAAAATTTTCAAAGCTCCAAATAGTGCATTATTTGTTGCACCTTCTTTTATTATTATTATTATTATTATTATTATTATTATTATTATTATTATTATTATTATTATTATTATTATTATTATTTTCCTTCTTTCTTTTTTTTTCGAGAAAAATAGCCAAGGAGCCTAAGATATTAAGTGTATCTCACTAATCTTAACTCAAGTCACAAAGGAATCAACATATGCTAAAAAATGTAACTAAAGTTTCAAACTCCAGTAGTGCAGATTTCATCAGTTTAATTCCCTAATTATGACTACTATACCTAATCCTTAGCCAATGATCAATTCAACCGAGCTAAACATCAATGAGAGATTGTCGTATATAAAGAAAAATAATTAACAATTATAAGCTAAAAAGGGAATCATTCCAATCCATTCCATTATTACAATTTAGCTCACTTGAGCCAAAGTAAGACCGAAAGAATAAATCAATAAACAAATAAGCACATACATATCCCTCCCCCACACTTAAATAACACATTGTCCCGAATGTGTTTGAAAATGAATATAAAGAAAAACACGTAAAGGGAAGAAGAAAGAAATAGAAAAACTACCCTGTCATTGAATATCCAGATCAATCTGTTCCAAAGGCCATGCCATGTCATTCTCCATTCTACAGACCCACATTAGGCTAAGAGAGACAAAAGAAAAAGAAAAGAAAAAAAACATAAAAAGAGAAATAAAATAAAATAAAATAAAATAAGCCTAATCATCATAAGTACAGTAATCCAAAGCAAAAAAAAATAAATGAAATAAAAGAAATAAAAGAAAAAGAAAAAGAGAAAAAAAAATGAAGATGGAAAGGTTAGTCATGCATGGCGACATCGGAGTCATCACTCCCCTCGCCATCATCAGGCTCAACCTAAATCGGAGGTTGTGTTGGCCATGGCTGTGGTGCAGGGATAGGAGACACATACCCCTGAGTGCCCCAATAATCTAGCATAGACTGCTGAAGCCATGCTCGGCTCTGCGCCTTAAACTCAAGGGCTTACTACTGGTGTTGCAACATGGTCAGGATCTGATGCTGCTTGGTGATGAGTCAGTTCTGCTAAACCTAAAGATCAACCATAGTCCTCTCCAACTGATAGATCTGTCTCTCAAACTCAGTGGGCTTCCTATTATCCACATCATTCTCGCCATATATGATATCCAATCTCAGAATGGGGTTAGACCAGAGAAAGGGGGTACAGCTGAGGAAAAAGAAGGTCCAGTAATAATTAAAGGACCAACAGCAGCAGCAGAAGTACCAGCATCAGCCGGAGGCTAAGTAGTAGGGTCAATAGCAAGAATGGAGGATACCTCAAGAGCTACAGGATCTAGTGGAGGGGCAAAAGCTGGCATGAAGCTCTTTGTCTTGTCCATCCACAACAATGTGGCATACCCAATCAGCTTAGGCATGCCATCGAGTGTCATCGGAGGCAAGCCATCAAAGACACCCAAACCCCAAGCGAGTCTGGTGATATACATCCCTCCAATCAATGCACCGAACTTGCCTCTCTTGCACTGATCATCAAAAAAACGTATGAGAGAATATGCCACATTGCACTGCTTATCCTCATGCATGCACATCAAATAAAAGAGCTCCTATCTAGTCATAGCCTTGCCACTGTCTCATCTACCGAAAATGGTCTTCGTTAAAAGAAAATAAAGGACTCACAGACAGAAAGAGGTGAACTGGGATGCCTTAGAGATCGAGGCATCAAATCTCTTACTCATCGGAGCAAATTTGTCCCACACTTGATTAGGGACATTGTCATCCGAGAAACCCACAGGAGTCTCGTGATAAATGTCAGTACGCAGCTCCGCCTCCGTATACAACCCCATCGCTACTGCAAAATCATTGACGCTTATCTCAAAATGCTTGGTACCCAACCTAAACCACTCATCTTCTTCCGAACTGATGCCACCTTCAAATCAACTTGAAGGGTACAATAAAACTCCAGAGTCAACTCTAGATAAGCTGGTTCAGCTATTGCAAAAAATCCCTTCCAGCCCGGCTGGGATGTCCATCTTTGAAGCTCCTTGTCTATGCCAGTTGCTACATAAAAGCCCAGTCAATCTGGCAAGTAGCCTCAAAGTCCTTGTTGGCCAATTGCTCAATGTGAGCACGAGCTTCCAAGTCGGCGAATTAGACACACATGGTTCAGAATAAAAGAAACTGTAGGGGCTACTACTTGTGGGGGATTGCAGGAACTACCTTCCCCTCTAGCCCATTTGGTAGGCAATTTGGGTGCTTTGGCAGATGATTTCTTAGGTCCCATAGCTAAAAAACAACGCAAGCCAACCCAAAATAGCAAAAGAAATAACAGGGAAATATTATCATTAGAAGTTCAGCATTATAACGTCAGAAACAATGGATTCCCAAAAATAAAAATTAACCGGTTGTTGCCAAGAGTCAAGCAAACCACAATTCAACTAATTCAAATAAGAAAACCTAGGTAATTTAAGCAATAGAGAGTCAAGAAATTAGGAATGACTAGCAAAGAGCAACCCAAAACACCCCCATTGCCCAAATCCACATCTTTCTCTCACTAGAAATCAAATGCAATGGATTTTAGCACAACCCAAATCCTTAGAATCAAATTTCTACCCACAATCATGAATCTCGACAAAATACAAGAAGAAAAATGGATTTAAAACAAGAAAATTAATCCAAAATTCAAGAACAAGCAAAACAATCCATACTTGTGGTGGAAAATCCGAAGAGAATATGAAAAGAGAGTATATGCGTGAAATTGCTTGAGGAGTGCTGCCTTGAGTGCGAAAATGGGTGGGAAAAAGCATGGTGTGTGTGATTCGAGTGTGGGAGAAGTGAGGGAAAGAAAAGAGAAAAGAGAGAAAATGAAATTTTGAATGTTAAAGGGCTGCGTGAACTATCTGATTTTTTTTCTTTAATTTTTCGTGCCCACGGGTGACCCTACGGCTGGGGATCCACTCATGGTCACGATAAAAAAAAACTTTTTAGGGCATCACATGACTGAAGGATCACCCGTGGTCACAGCCGTGTGATGCTTCTACCAAAATGAAATTGAATTCACCTTATTACATGGCTGGACACTCAGCCGTGGTCTCAACCATGTGATGCTTCTGCTAAAGAAATAAATTAATTCCCTTACCACACAGCTGGAGGCACGGCTGAGGTTTCAACCATGCCCTCCAATTTCTCCTCTTCTTTTTTTTTTTTTTACATTATATTTCTATTAGGATAAAGATAAAATAAACAATTGATAGACAAAAATGGAGCCATGGAAATTATGCATAAACATAAGAACTTCATTAAGATAAAACGTAGTTAAAAGAAAACAAGAAACATGACAAATAGGTAATAGCTCATATAAGAAAGATAGATAAAATGCCTAGCCTAGAATTATGATTATTTAGTAGAGATGATTCCAGTGTAATCTAAGCTAGGTCAAGACAACTCCTCACTTCTCCTTCTCTGGCCTCCCTCTTCCCCTCTTCACCTTGGAAGGTTCACTACTCTCCCCTTTTGGTGGTTCTGGCTGTATGAAAGCACTTTCTGCAGCAACAGTTGGCGCATCATCAGCCTGTTTCTCCTCTTTTTCCATTGCCACTATCTCCTCTAGGGAGAAAGTGTGCTCATTCTCAGCTGGGTATGCTATCTTGTAAGCATAAAAGGCTATTACTTGCTCAAGGGTCATGGGTGGAGGAGAGGAATCCCTCTTGGTTTTGGAGGTCTGAACTTTAGGATTCTTATAACTCATACTGATAATTCTACTTTCAACTAGGTGAGAGCACAAAAATGCAGTTCAGAACATAGGCAATCTATGTAATTCCCTTATTAAGAATCCACGCTAAATGACAATTTCATGAGGGATAGGTAGGGTCTCAACTAAACAGTTTTTTTTTTCTTTTTTTTTTTTTTAAACAACTCAAATAATGCATGAAAAATCTAACACAATTGATGGATAGCAACAACTAAACAAAGAAAAGAAAGAAAAATAAAAAGAATAATAAAAAATTAAAAAATTAAAATTAAAATAAAATAAATTAAATTAAAATAAAATAAAACTGCAGCACTTAAAATAAGATATAAATGTATATTTTTTTCTTTTTCTCTTTGAAACAACTTAAGACAAAAATAATAAATCTTAATGAAATAGTGGGTTGCCACCCACCGAGCGCTTTTTTAACATCATCTGAGCTGGACGTTTAGGGTGATAATTCACCCTGAATCCTGGAGATACGTAACTTCCACTACCTCATTCAATTCTCCCCCAAAGTATATCTTGAGCCTATGCCCATTAACTTTAAAATCACCCTTTTTAGGATGAGTTAATTCAATTGTTCCATAGGGAAAGACTCTCTTAATAGTAAAAGGACCAGACCAATAAGATTTTAACTTACCTAGAAAGAGTTGAAGCCTAGAATTATAAAGTAATACCTGATCCCCAACTCAAAACTCTCTCTGCTACTTAATCCGAGCATCGTGCCATCTCTTGGTTCGCTAGTTATACATCCGAGTATTATCATAAGCTTGCAACCTCCATTCATCTAGCTCATTCACCTGCAATTGCCTCTTCTCACCTGCATTAGCTAGATCAAGGTTAACATGTCTTATAGCCCAATAAGCATGGTGTTCAATCTCAACAGGCAAATGACAAGCTTTTCCATACACTAACCTATAAGGCGTACTGCCTAAAAGGGTTTTGAATGTTGTCCTAAAAGTCCATAGAGTATTATCTAATTTTTTTCGACCAATCCTTTCTAGATCGCTCCATGATTTTCTCAAGCATTCTCTTTAGCTCCTAATTCATGTTCTCAACTTGGCCACTTGTTTGAGGATGATAGGGAGTAGCCAGTTTATGTGTAACTCCTAGCCTTTTAAGAACTTTTTCAAGCTAAGCATTATAGAAGTGGGTGCCCCTATCACTAATAATGGCCTTAGGGTTGCCAAATCGAGAAAACAATTTCTTTAGAAATTTCACCACTACTTTAGTATCATTTGTAGCCAAGGCTTGAGCCTCAGGCTATTTAGACATATAATCAATAGCTACAAGCACATATTTGTTACCAAAAGAATTAGGAAATGGCCTTATGAAGTCAATACCCCAAACATCAAATACTTCGCAAATTAAAATACTATTTTGAGGCATCTCATCACGAGATGAAATATTCCTAGCTCTTTGGCAACGATCATAATGTTGCACAAACTCATGACTATCTTTAAAAAGAGTGGGCCAGTAGAAACCTAATTCTAAAACTTTATGAGCTGTCCTACGAGGACCCATATGTCCACCAGTTGGCTTGGCGTGGCAATGATTAAGAAAGTCTATAGTTTCAGGCCCAGCCACGCAATGCTGGATCATATGGTCAGCACATAATTTAAACAAATAGGGGTCTTCCCAAAAGTAGTATTTCATATCAAAAAAGAATTTCTTCTTTTGCTAATAAGTTAACTCTTTTGGGAGATCTCGCACAGCAAATAATTTGCAAAATCAATAAACCAAGGTAGTTCAGAGCTAGAATTACTTACCATACCTACCATGGTGTACAGCTGCTCATCTGGAAAAGTATCTGGAATATCCCCCTCTCCAAGTGTCTCCGAGTTTAGGTTCACTAGTCGTGAAAGGTGATCAGCTACAAGATTTTCAGCTCCTCTCTTGTCTTGTATCTCCAAATCAAACTCTTGTAGTAACAATACCCACCAAATCAATCTTAGCTTTGCATCATTTTTTTCAAAGAGATACCGCAAAGCCGAATGATTTGTATAAACGATCACCTTTGACAATATCAAATAGGACTGAAACTTATCAAAGGTGAACACAACAGCTAACAACTCTTTCTCAGTGGTGGTGTAATTGGTGCAATTGGCTTGAACTTTATTCAAAGTCTTGCTTACATAGTAAATGGGTTAGAAATGCTTCTCCTTCCTCTACCCCAAAACTGCCCCAACAGCCACATCACTTGCATCACACATTACTTCAAAAGGTAGACTCCAGTCGAGGGCCACCATTATTGGTGCATTGATAAGCTTAGCCTTCAAGGTGTTGAAGGCTTGTAAGCAGGCCTCATCAAAATTAAATTCGACATCTTTCCCGAATAGCTTGGTAAAGAGCCTAGCAATCTTGGAGAAATCCTTGATAAATCTTTTATAAAATCCAGCATGACCCAGGAAACTTCGAATTGCTTTAACGAAAGTTAGTGGTGGAAGTTACTGAATAATTTCTATTTTTGCTCTATCCACCTCAATGCCTTCATATGATGCCCCAAAACAATACCTTCTTGCACCATGAAATGACATTTCTCCCAATTCAAAACCAGATTGGTTACTTCAAATCTCGCAAGCACTCGCTCCAAATTCTCCAAACAACCTTCAAAGGAATCACCATGCATAGAGGAATCAACCATGAAGACTTCTATAATATCTTCAACCATCTCATCAAAAATAGCCATCATACACCTTTGAAAAGTTGCTGGTGCATTGTATAATCCAATGGCATTCTTTTATAAGCAAAAGTATAAGGACATGTGAATGTGGTCTTCTCCTGATCTTCTGGAGTTATAGGGATCTGAAAATACCCTGATAATCCATCAAGAAGGTAGTAGAATTGATATCCAATAAGTCTCTCTAACATTTGATCGATGAAAGGGAGCGAGAAGTGATATTTCCTAGTTGCATCATTTAGCTTCCTGTAATCGATACAAACCCTCCATCCTGTGATAGTCCTCTTAGGAATCAGCTCGTTGTTTTCACTGGGCACAACAATCATACCCCCTTTCTTTGGTACCACTTGAACTGGACTCACCCAAGAACTATCTAAGATTGGATAAATAATTCCTAAATCGAGGAGCTTGATCACCTCAGCCTTTACCACATCCTTCATCTTAGGATTGAGATGCCTTTGGGGTTGCACCACAAGTTTAAACTCTTCTTCCATCAAAATATTATGGGTATAGAAAAAAGGACTATTGCCTTTGATGTCTGCAACTTTCCATGCTATAGCCTTTTTATGCATTCCTAAGACCTCCAATAACCTTGCCTTTTGTACTTCAGAAAGATTAGCATTCACAATTATAAGCAATTTCGCATTTTCAGCCAGAAATGCATATTCCAAATGAGAAAGGAGCTGCTTAAGCTCTAAAATTGGCGGATCAATGATGGATGGTTGCATTTTCTCCTCTTTGTGCATATCAATAGATTCAACTATCCCCTTCTTACATGGCTTGTTTACCTCTAAATAAGCCAATTGCTCCCTTGCTTCCTGATCCATGACCTGTTTCTGCATCAAACACAACTCAAGGGGATCTTTGGAAACAATGTTAGTAACAAAATTGACAGTTTCATGCTCAAGAATATCATTGCATAAATCCGCCTCATCCAATGTAAGTGGGTGTTTCATTGCATTAGGAATATGAAAGACAACTTGTTCATTACCCACTCTTAAAGTTAAAGTGCCATCATGGACATCAATGAGGGCACGGGCTGTATTTAAAAATGGTCTACCTAAAATAAGTGATACCTCTGCATCCTCATCCACATCAATAATTACAAAATCATTAGGAAAAATAAAGTCCCCATCTTTCACAAACACATCCGCAATAATCTCCCAAGGGTGTACCACTGACTTATCAGCTAACTGAATGGTCATATGTGTTGGTTTGGGTTCCCCAATTCCCAATTCCTTAAACATCTTGTAGGGCATAACACTTATGCTAGCCCCTAAGTCAGCTAATGCATTTTCCATCTCAAGGTTACCTATAAAACATGGGATAGTGAAACTACTAGGATCTTTTAATTTCTTAGGTAACTATTTTTGCAAAAATGCCAAACTCTTTTCCGACAAATGCACAAATGATACCTCCTCGAGCTTCCTTTTGTTAGAAAGGAGCTCTTTCAAAAATTTAGCATATTTAGGCATTTGTGATAAAGCTTCGGCAAATGGTATATTAATATGAAGTTGCTTAAAGAGTTCAACAAACTTACCAAATTGGGCATCAAGCTTATCCTTTTGCAACCATGCAAGATAAGGTACTTGAGGTCGATACTCTTTCAATGGTGGTGTAGGCGTTAGTGCAACTTTCTCCTTTTCTATCTCATCACCCATTGCAACCTCATTTTCAGCTTCCTTTTCCATGGCACCTTATGCTTCATCCTCTTTCCTTTCCACTTCTTGCTCTACAACAACACTCTCTTGAACCTGTTTTCCACTCCTCAAGGTAATTGCCTTTAGCTGCTCCTTAGGATTTGCCTCAGTATTGCTAGGTAAAGTCCCCTGTTGCCTCTCACTAAGCAACTTAACAAACTGCCCCATTTGATTTTCCAAATTATGAATGGATGCTTGCTAATTTTGGAGTGCTATCTCAGTATCCTTATGTCTCTGCTCATTAGACTCAATGAACTTCATCATGGTTTCCTCCAAAGAACTTCTTCTAAGAGGTGGAGGAACTTGTGACTGGGAAGGTTGCTAAAATCTAGGAGGTGGTCTCGGGTTAGACTGATTATCCCAAGAGAAATTAGGATGATTCCTCCACCCCGGATTATATGTATTGCTGTAGGGGTTGTTCTGCTGCCTTGGCGCATTTCCCATGTAATCTACTTACTCCGGCTTGGCAAAATTATTGCCACTTTGGCAATCTTGACTTTGGTGTCCTCCCCCACACCAATCACAACACATCACTTGAGCTTGTCTTACTAATAAAGATGCTATCAAGGAATCCTTTTTTTTTTTTGTTTATGGCTTTAAGCTGAGTGGTCAATGCAACAATTGGGTCCACCTGATGTGAACCACCTCCGCCAATCCTTCTCTGATCTCTAGGGACTTGCCACTGATAGTTTATGAGAGCTATATCTTCAATCAAGTCCCTTGCCACTTCAGGTGTCTTGTTGTTGATGGAACCACCGGTTGCAGCATTAATAGACTATTTGCTTGTATAGTTCAAGCTGTTATAAAAGGTTTGAATTTGGTGCCATAGTGGAAGGCCATAATGCGGACACTTCCTCAATGAGTTTTTAAATCTTTCCCACGCATCATAAAGAGTTTCACCATCTTGCTAAAGAAAGGAAGTTATGTCGTTCCTCAACTTAGCTGTCTTGGATGGTGGAAAATATTTCTCTAAGAATTTCTCTGCCAGTTGAGTCTAAGTAGTGAAAGTACCGGCTGAGAAAGACTTAAGCCATTTCTTCATTTTGTCCCGAAGTGAGAAAAGAAATAAGTGCAGCCTAATCACATCATCTGAGACATTATTGATCTTAAATGTATCACAAATCTCCAAAAAGTTCTCAAGATGAGCATTAGGGTCTTCATCTGGGAGACCATCAAATTGGCAAGTCTGCTGCACCGTTTGTATCACATTCGGCTTAATTTCAAAATTATTTGCAGCGACTGTTGGCCTCCGTATACTTGAGTTAGCCCCATTAAAAGTGGGCCTTGCATATTCTTGCATAGTTCTTGGCTGGTTTTCTACCATTATTTCAACCTCTTCTTCTGAATCAACGCCTTCCAGGTTTGCTAACTTTCTCACCAAAGCTAGTTCTTATTCCTCCTTTCGCTTTTGTCTCAATGTTCTCTCTAACTCTGGATCAAATTCAAGTAGATTGGAGGAACTAGCTATGGTCATAAATAGAAAAGGGTACCTAAAAAGAGAATTTCGCAAAGAAAACCAAAACAAAAATTAAATAATAAATAAAAATAAAAACTAAATCACTAGCTTCAATTCTATTGCTAATATTACTTTAAAAAGATCCCTGGCAATGGCGCCAAAAACTTGCTGCAGATTTTGCAAATGTACAGATTGCACAAGTAATATAGCAGTGAATGAGTTATCGTTCCACTGGAGACCTTAGGTAAGTACTAGCTGAAAACGTTGCTAATGTTTAGTGAATCAAATTGGTGTCAATGAAAATGATTATAATTATATTCAAACTAAATTAAAATATAAATTAAGTAAAATAACAATGAGGAAAAAGGAGAAGAAGTCAGAGATAAAAAAAACCCATTCAGGTATTGAATCCCCCTAGTCCCTAATTGTATATCATGAACTACGCATCAATTAAATTCATTCTATAAATTGAATTGGCGTTTCACTAAATTAGATAAAAATCCCTCTAGTGCAATTAAATCCCTATTTCCCAAAAGGAATGCAAGGAATCTCTTCTCCAGAAAACTCAATTAGGTCATGCTTTAGATTCAAGAAACTATCCACCAAAGGAGTCTTGTAAGCCTATCTCTGGTGCCCCAATCAACCCTCAATCTCTATGAGTGATCCATTCATATAAAGTTATCGCTAATCAATTATATGAAAACAATCCCCAACTAATAAGCATACAATTATTAATTAGAATCTACACAATAATATTCATAAAAACAAAATAATCTTAAAAAATGATTTAATTGAATAATAAGTAATTCAATCTAGACAAAAGGTTCTAGGGTTCATCAATACTCGAATTGGAAAGATTAGTTCATATCACACATTGAAACCAAAGAAAGAATTAAAGAAATAAGAATTCTCAAACAATTCATGAATTAAGTGCCAAGGAATCCTATTCTTTGATCTCTGATCTTCGATGTCTTCTTCCTCTTATTATTCTTTCGCTAATTCGCTCTATCCCTCCTTTTTTTTTCTTATTTTATAATTCTAAATTTTCTAACACACACCACTGGACCCATGGCTGGAGTTCTAGCCATGGCAATATGAATCAGAGAAAACATATCCTTCCATGGGTGAAACCCCAGCCGTGCCACCACCCGTGGGAGGCTACTGGATGATTTTCCTCTTTGCTCTTATCACACTACTAGAATACCAGCCATGGCTTAACCCATGGCAATCGATATTTCTCCAAAATCAACATTTTAGCATGGATCATTTACCGTCCTAGATCATTTTCAGATCATGACATCTTTTGACACTAGATTAATTAAAAGAACTGTGAAAGCACTAAAATAAATAGATTAAACTCCATTGGAGGCATAAAATACATTAAGAACAAGGGACAAAATATAATGTTTTCAACACTAATCATGGGCACTCATCATCAAATTGGTATTCCACATCCTTATCAAGTAGCTTGATTAAGGGCCTAGCAATCTTAGAGAAATCCTTGATGAATCTTCTATAAAAGCCAGTATGTCCTAGGAAATTCCAAATTGCCTTACCCGAAGTAGGTGGTGGAAACTTCTCAATTGTTTCAATCTTTGCTCAATCCAACTCAATTCCCTTATTTGAGATTTTATGCCTTAACACAATGACTTCTTGTACTATAGAGTGACATTTTTCCCAATTCAAAACCAAATTGGTTTCTTCACATCTAGCTAGCACTCTCTCCAAATTTTTAAGACAACCTTCAAATGAGTCAACAAGCACTGAGAAATCATCCATGAAAACCTCCACAATGTCCTCAACCAACTCATCAAAAATGGCCATTATACACCTTTAAAAGGTAGCTAATGCATTGCACAATCCAAATGGCATCCTTCGATATGCAAAAGTCCCATAAGGGCAAGTGAATGTTGTCTTCTCTTTATCGTTCGGGGCTAGAGGAATCTAAAAATACTCAGATAATCCATCCAAGAAATAATAGAATTGATGCCTAGAAAGTCTCTTTAACATCTGATCAATGAAAGAAAGTGGGAAGTGATCTTTCCTTGTAGCATCATTCAATTTTATATAGTCAATGCATACCCTCTATTCTGTGATGGTTCTTGTAGGAATCAACTCATTATTTTCATTGGGTACTACAGTCATGCCTCCTTTCTTCAGTACCACTTGAACTAGACTCACCCAAGAACTATCTAAAATAGGGTAGATAATTCCTACATCAAGAAGCTTGATTACCTCTGCTTTTACCACATCCTTCATATTAGGATTAAGACGCCTTTGGGGTTGCACCACAGGTTTGAATTCTTCTTCCATCAATATTTTATAAGTGCAAAAAGAAGGACTAATGCCTTTAACATCTGTAATTTTTCATGCTATAGTCTTCTTATGTTTTCCTAAAACCTCTAATAATCTTGCCTTTTGTCCCCTTGATAAATTATTATTCACAATCACAGGCAACTTACAATTTTCACCAAGAAAGCATGCTCCAAATGAGAAGGAAGTTGCTTGAGCTCTAAACTTGGTGGGTCAATAATGGATGGCTTCATTCTTTCACTCTTGGGCATTTCAATGTGCTCAAAAGCCTTGATCTTCTTCAATGGCTTGGTTGCTTTAAGATAGGCTAAAAGCTCAATGGTCTCATGTGTTTTAATATCTTCCTGTCCCTGCACAAGACACAACTCCAAAGGATCCTCGTGAACAATGTTAGAAATAAAATGCATAGTCTCAAGATTAGTTACATCATCACAAGCATCCACATCTTCAAGTGCAAGTGGGTGTTTCATAGCATTGGATATTTGCAAAACCATTTACTCATTTCCTACCTTAATTATCAATTTACCATCATGCATATCAATAACAGCTCTAGCAGTAGCTAGAATGGTCTACCTAGGATAAGTGACACATTAACATCCTCATCAATATCTAATATCACAAAATCCATAGGAAATATAAATTCACTAACCTTCACCAACACATCCTCAATTATACCCTTAAGGTAAGTGATAGATCGAGCAACTAATTGAATACTCATACATGTTGGCTTAGGTTCACCTAAACCTAATTTTTTGAACATTTTGTAAGGCATTACATTAATGCAAGCCCCTAAATCAGCCAATGCTTTATTAATCTCCAAACTACCTATAAGACAAGGGATAGTAAAACTCCCTGGATCTTTAAGCCTTTTAGGTAGCTTCTTTTGGATGATTGCTGAACACTCCTTAGAAAGTTGAACCATATACACCTCCTCAAGTTTCCTTTTATTGGAAAGTAGCTTTTTAAGAAATTTAGCATACTTTGGCATTTGTGAAAGAGCTTCCACAAAAGAAATGTTATTGTCGAATTATTTAAAGAGTTTAAGAAACTTACCAAATTGTTTATCCATTTTGTCCTTCTTCAACCTCGTAGGGTATGGAATGCGCTATTCGAACTCCTTAACCACTGGTGTAGGATCCACTTTCTCTTTAACTTCCTTGTCATTGGCACCATCATCCTCAACTACCAATTTCTCATTTTGCTTCTCAAGAGCCTTCAACTCTTTACCACTCCTTAATGTAATGCCTTGAGTTGCTCTTTAGGATTAGTTTCAGCATTGCTGGGCAAATTACCTTGAGATCTCTCAGATAATGCTTTTGCAATATGCCTAACCTGATTCTCTAGATTATGAATAAAAGCTTGTTGATTCTTTAGAGCTATCTTTGTGGTTTGAAATCTAATCTCCAAAGCTACAATGAATTTTCCCAAAATTTCCTCTAAATTGCTTTTCTTTTCTTACTAAGGTTGGAATTGGAATCTAGGTGGAGGTTTTACATTGGATTGGTTATTCCAAGAGAAATTTAGATGATTCCTCCAACCAGGATTGTAGGTATTGTTATATGGATTATTATGCTATCTTGGTGCATTACCCATATAGTCCACTTGCTTGAGCTTGGCAAAATTATTCCCCATTTGGCAGTCTTGAATTTTATGATCTTCTCCACACAACTCACAATACATGACCTAAGCAAGTTTAGTTGATAAGGCTAAGGTGTCAATCTTTTTGTTCATAGCCTCAAGTTGAGCTACCAAAGCTACCAAAGGATCCATTTGATGAACACTAGCAGTCCTAGTTCTTCCTTGATCTCGAGTCTATTGCCATTGGTAATTAATAATGGCCATATCCTTTGTCAAATCCCTAGGTTGCTTTGGTGTCTTGTTATTAATTAAACCCCTAGCAGCTGCATTGATTGATTGCTTGCTTACTTGCATAATTCAAGCCATTGTAAAAAGTTTGAACTTGCAACCAAAGAGGTAGGCCATAGTGTGGACACTTTCTCAACAAATCCTTGAATCTTTCCTAAGTGTCATACAAAGTCTCAGTGTCACTCTATATAAATGAAGAAATATCATTCCTCAACTTCGCCATCTTGGAAGGAGGGAAATACTTTTCTAGAAACTTTTTAGCCAAACCTCCCAAGTAGTAAAAGTTCAAGCAACAAATGATTTCAACCACTATTCAAGTCGATCCTTTAGAGAAAATGGAAACAACCTCAACCTAATTACATCATCTAAAACTCCATTGATCTTAAATGTGTCACAAATTTCTAAAAAATTTACCAAATGTGCATTAGGATCTTCATTAGGAAATCCATTAAACTGATATGATTGTTGAACCATCTAATGACATTTGGTTTAATCTCAAAATTATTATCAGCAACCATCCATCTCCTGATACTGGAATTAGCCCTAGTGAGAGCAAGCCTAGTATAATATGAAATTGGCCTTCATTCTCTGTCTTCCATTGTTTCAACTTCTTCTTACTCCTCAATCTTCTCAACCACAACCAGCTCTATTTCCTTTAACTTCTTGCATAGAGTTATCTCTATTTCAAGATCTACCTCCACCAAGTTGGATGAACTATCTCTGGTCATACAAGAACTAAGTAACCTAAAAAATAGAATACCAATAATAGTATTTAAAAACAAAAATTAAAAACTAAATTAATAGTCTCTATTATTTTGCTAATATTACATAAAAGTTTCCATGGCAACATCGCCAAAAACTTGATGATCTGTATTTTATACTTCCACCTAGTTAAATAAACTCTAAGTCTGTTGTACCCTAGTTACAGACAAGTGTACCTATTATTCAGATAGTATAGCACAAAAGAGATCTATCCCACAGGGAAACTATATAAGTGTTAGCTTAAATGTAAACTACTGTCTAGTGAATCAAATTCCAAGGAAACTAGAATTAAAATAAATTAAAGATTAAACTAAATTAACTAAATATAGTAAATAAACAAAATCAATTAGAAAAGAATCAGTGAATAGATTATCTAGATAGAAACTCCCCCTAGCTCTTTATGTATTTCATGGAATGGAAAATCAATCAAATCAAACAATGAATCAAGTTGGCAATCCTAAAAGTATAATTAAACCTTTCTCAAGTGAATTATGCCCTTTTCCCTAATCAAATTAAATAAAATCTCTTCTTATTCAATATGTTAGGCAAAGCATTAAGATCAAGGATTAAAAAAGGCCAAAGGATTTTGTAAACCTATCTCTAGTATCCTAAGCAATCCCTAATATTCATGAGTGATCAAATCAAACCAAAGATTTCTCTACCCCTTAATAAGAAATTAGATATCAAATCATCAAGCAATTGTTAATCAAACTTTATCAATATAAATCATGAATATAACTCAACCTAGGGATGATTTGATTAAAAATAAAATTATTCAATCCATACAATAAGAACTAGGGTTCATCCCATCTAGATAAAAAGAGTTTAGTTCATGGTAAATTAAAAGAATAATGAACAAGAAAGAAGAGAATGATCAGTTAAACAATCCATAGAAAAGTGCTTAAAATCTTCTCTTTGATCTTGAATCACCCACTTTGAATCCACTCCAATCTCATTCTTCCATTTGATTTTGGCTATAAACTCTTCCTTTCTTGTCAAAAAGTTCTCTTGATGTAAAACTCTCTGAAAAGATTAGACTCCCCTTTCTTTCTCTCTTTGAATCATCTTTTAAAAGAGTGATTTTTCATCTACATAGTCTGGTATACGCCCATGTTTTTGCGTGTGTAAGTGTTTGTCTCCTTTATAAAAATTAGCTCTTCAACATGGGCTACAACATACCTAGGTACACAAGCAGAATGGCTCAATATGCACTACTACATGCCCATGCTCCTGGGCATGTTGCCTGCTATGTCTTTAACTCCTTGCCCAAAATTCATCGATTTCGCTCCTTAGCTTTACAAATTCTAGAGAAATTGATTCGTGGTCTCCAAATCAGCTAAAACGCTTGAAATGCTATGATAGACCATTTAACAAACAAATTAAACTCAATTTAATGATAAAACCAAGTAAGACCAATGGATAAAATATAGTCAAATATGCACTTATCACTCACCCTATACCCATCTCACCAATGAGTAGTAACCCATTGTGAACCCTTAATTTTGCACCCTCCAGCATGTGTTCGAACTTTAGAAGCACTTAGACTCGGTGAACAAACCTTCAAAGGTTGAAAACTCTCAAAATGGAAAAATCAAAACATTTCTTTTTGACATTTGAACCCTTTCAAATCATCCAAGACTAAGTAATGAGTACAACACAACTAGAATCATGAAAAATGGATGAGAAACGAACGAGAACAGGCGAAAATAAGAAAAGCGAGTGAACCAACATGGTTGCCACACATCTCTGTGGCAGTACTGCAGAGCCTTTTGTGGCAATGCCGCAGAGGCCTCTGTGGTGCCACAAATGCTTATGTGGCACTTTGAGCATGTTTCTACTTCCCACATTGGAAATTAATATTTTCTATGCTTCAAACCTCCTCTTATATATAGAGGGCCTCTCCACTCTTCAAGGGACTGACTTCTAAAACTTGAAAAGTATTAACTTCAAGCAAATCACTTTGTATTTGCTCCTTGCTTTGTAAAGCGAGTTAAAAGATTTCTCATTGATTCCTACCCGACTAGTTTAAGGTTTTTTGCCTGCCTATTCAAGGCAAGTCTCTTTCTTAAGGCTCATATTCGCTACCCAAGGTTAGTTGCCGCACGCCATCTGAGGCTAGCTGCAATGCCATCTGAGGCTACCTGTAGCCCACCATTCGAGGCTAGCCACCACCCGTCATCCGAGGCTATCTGCCGCCCACCAAGGCTAGCCACCACCTGCCATCTGAGGTTAGCCGCCATCTACCATTCTAAGCCAGCCACCGCTGGCCATCCGAAGTTAGCTATCGCCCACCATCTGAGGTAAGCTTCTTTTCCTTTAATTTTCTTTTATTTAAATTTCCTTATCTCTCTTAGTTAGTTTATTAAATTGATTCATCTAGGTTGCTAGCTAATCAACTCGATAATCAATTAAGTTAATTAATTAACTCAACACTCTATTAATCAATCAATCAAAATATGATAAAATGGCTAGGCTAAACTAAACCCTTCGCAAGAAGGGAGAATTGTGTGGGTTCTGATTCTCATTCAAAGGGATACGTAGGCATGCTTGGTTCAGGCATCGAATCTAACTAAAATTAACCAACTCTTCTCCCTATCACCTTCTTTACTTACTTTTATTAGCCTTTCCTTTACTTAGTTATTAGGATTAGTTTGGGGAATGTATGACTTCCCTAGAACCCATAAGGGCTAGAGGAGGTATCCCCTAAGTTTGGATTTCATTGTAATATTGACTCTTTTTTATCTTGAATTCTAATTGTGTATAAACTTTATGGATTGAATGATCATGCATATTATAAATTGTTCATGCATTTTAATTGTTCATGAAATAAATTGTTCATGCATTTTAATTGTTCATGAAATATATTTTAAGTTACTTTTATATTACTTGGCCAAACTTATTTTGTTAAATTAAACTGAAAACCTAGTCCCCCAAATCCTCTTTGGTTTCGAGCCTAGTGATCCTTTTTCCTTTTGGTAATAATTGGAGTCAAATGGGTTTTTTCCTTATATTTTTCCAAATAAAAATAAATTAAGGTGGCGACTCTGAGAAATAATTTTCAAATCTATCAAAGATAAGCCCGAGGGCTTTCTCGTGAGTTCTTTCCTAAATGAGCATTTTGATTCCCTTTAGCAGATAACCGATGCTCAGGCGAGGCCTCACAGTCATATGGTGAACTATTGTATCACATCTCACCTTAGAAATGTGACGGTCCTAAGGCATAGGGAGATATAAAGTCACCTAAACTCATAGAACCCCTTAACAATAACAATTCTAGGCTTAATATCCATTAAGCACAATCCTAAAATTAGAATCTAAGTTACAGTATCGTATACCATACACATGCCCATGATGTACCATTTAGATATCAATTATAATCACAGATATTGTAAATATACTCAACATATACCAATTATATACCATTTATATGCTTATCATATATCAATATATTCGCAAACATACATAGTGTATACCATATGTATACCAGTCATTTATGTTGTTCTCATCATTATTGACATTTTATCATATTACAATTATAGACCATTTAATTAATTCTGCTAATCTTTATAGTGTATATCCATGGAGCTCTATGAAAAATAAGGACTTTGATGTGCTTTATCCTATAACAATATAGAGAAATATTTTGTAAACCGACTTGGCAAGTCTCATGGGAAGGAGAATGCTTGAGGCATAATTGCTGAGTCTTTTACTATATGAAAAAAATACACTATAAGGGTCTGAGATAAATTTAGTGAATACCCATTAACTAAAAATAAATTACATGTGAATATTTAGAAATAATAATAATAATAATAATAATAATAATAATAATAATAATAATAATAATAATAATAATAATAATAAAATCCTTTAAGGTATTCAATAATAATGAAGCCACTTTACTCAAAGGTATTCATCTAATAGAATGTAGAGCACTTAAGGTCCAATAAAGATTGATAACAAATAAGAAGTAATAAAAAATGGTTACTTAATTTGTATCATTTTAGCATAAATTAGTAAACTAGAGATGGAGTGTCTCTTATACAAAAAATCAGAGTGGTGGCCTAAGCCTTAATCACTTATTAACTATATGTATAAGATTGATCAAATCTTATGGCTAGGATTACCCTTCCTAGCAAAGGTTGGGTACACTTGCCCTACCTGTAGGTTTGCCATGTGCACATAACTGATGTATTACCCCATATCATATGGGAATTTCTGCTTTACAAGTTGTAACAATTTTCAATTATTTTCCAATAAGGCATACAATATTCATATTTATGTTCTTTAAAGGTTTAATGAGACCTTCAATTTCCATCATTCAAGTGATAAACATGGTGTCTTCTGGGTATGGCCAAAGGCCTTTTTAAAGAAATTGAGTTATCTGAATGATAATTCCCTTAGGCAGAATAGGTTTCTAATTAGAAGAATTAGGTTCAATGAAAAGGTTCATTTTTCACAAAGGATTTGCATATGAAATAAACAGGCTCTACAAATTTAATGTTAAAGACAATCATGGCATATGCTTATATATAGGTGCTTGGATAAACCAAAGATCATTTTAAGGAGGACTCTCAATGGCATAATGAAATTAATGAAGGTAATTGGGATTTCAATGAAGAGCTATAATTCTCGACAATAATAACTATAAAGCATAGGCATTTAGATTTGATTTCATGTACTCATCTTATTGCCTTAGCTCCTATATATACTTTTCATTTATGAACTTGATGCTCCCTAAGTATTTAAGTATCTTCTTCCCTATTGGTTGATAGATTCAATATTCTACAATCATCTACCACACATTTTACACATTGATAATTGAAGAATATGATAGCTCAATTTTAAACTTATTCCTAGATTTTAAACTTTAGTATCCTAATTTAATATCTAACCTTGTTATCCTATCAATGATTAACTAATTTATATTTAATTCATCAATATTAGTTCAAACACATAACTATTAGAAATTATAGAGCATATAGACTCATACAATCATATTGGTCATATACAAGTTATTAAAACTTTATACTTTTACATATTGTCTTTATAAAACTTGGTCTTGTAACCAAGTTCATATCATTTTTCAAGATACATAATTCCAATTAAGTTTATTCTTTTTACTTATCAAACTAGATATAAGGAACTATAAGATATACAAAATTGAGCTCATAATTCAATCTATATAATTTATAATGGTAATTTAAATCTAGTTTTTCCCTTGCCACTATAACAGACTGAGCTTTTCACATTCATTAAAGTATATCTTAAAATCTATACATTCAAAATGAAATTTTCTTTTACCAAGAGTTATTATAGATACTAAGAAACATTTCTTTTATTTTTTAGTTTAGCTTGATTATGTCTCTAAGGCCCTCATATTGGAATACTTTACTCAAGTAACAAGTTGAATCTAAGTACAATGTCAGTGACGATACAAGTTCTATTTCACACACCAAATGTTCATTTCACCATTTGAAGAAGAAAAGTCCAACTTGCGCCCCTCCCCCCCCCCCCCCCCCCCCCCCCACTAAATAAAGAGCTAAAAGGGTATTTCTGTCTTTATGAAGACTTAAGAGTTAAGTCTTGAAGAAAATAAGTATAAAAGGATTTTATGTTCATTTTCTTCATAAGCAAGAGAACATCAATTTTATGTTTGAAGCATTTTAAAGAAAGAAGTTGAGAGAGAGAAAGAAAAGGAAAAAAATGTTTCTTCAATTTTCTTTTGATCTTTAATTCTCTTTTTTGTTCTTTATGAAAGAACAATTGCTTGCAAATTGAAAATATGTTTAGTCCAAAACAAATCAAAGAGAAACCTTAAACTTCCTAAAGGTTTTTAACAGAAAATTTTGAATCAATTTGGGAAACAAAGAGAGTGATTCAAGAACACCAAAGAAGCCAAGAGGAAACTTGGAGGTGAGCTAGGTGTGGATGATCTAGAGTCTTCACACTTGTGAAGCTCTTTGTTAAAGAAAGAAGGAACCTACAAGAGGTAATATGATTACTCTTCCTTCTTCTTTATATGCATATGTGTTTTACACACAAATTAATTGATTGCTTGAATGAATTTTGGACCAAAATTGGTTGAAATGAAATTTTAAAATGTTTGACATTTCACCCTACCATCTATCATTCCTTCAATTATTACCTAGACTTATGGATGATTGTGTATGTTTGTGAATAGTTACACATGCATGATGTTTGTGCATAGATGATGCATGTTTATACATACATGTTTCAAGATTCATGGACCTTTTGTTTAATTTTTATGCTATGGATGATTTGTGATGATATTTGTAATGAATGATTACATAGGTGTAAGAGGGTGGATTCATAAGTTTGCTTTGTAAATGCAATTTTTAATGACTTTTATATCCATGAAGCCATATTTTAATCACTACATGCATTTATGGATTGAGAAACTTGAAAAGGCATAAAGGATCCATCTAGGTAGATATGACATTATACTAATGGTAACATTTTGTGGTGTATGGATTGACTAGGATTTCTTGAGGTCTTGCTTTAGATTGTGGGATCCGACGGCCCATCTATTTCATTTTGATGCTGCTGAGGAGGAGTTACGCCCCATTTTTTAGGAATTCAATGCTATGCTTAACTACTATTTGGAGGTAGTTTTGGTAGTACTAGAGCACAGAGTTTGACATTTTTGCATTTTTCGGGAGTTTTTAGACTTGCCTCAGGATGTCACAAGCCAAATGGTTGTTAATGGTCATGTGAATTTGACAACTATGATTGAAAAGTTCTATTATAGATGGAGCAAAGTCGCTCCATGGCTAGAGTTATGCTAGCGAAGACATTAATGAGTCTCATCTATTTCTTTAGGGTTTAGAGAGATGGACTATCTCCTTAGTTATTCTATAAGTGAGGGAAAATCTGGTTCTTCCTACCCTTCCTTTCAAAGGTGTTTAGTAGGTTCTTGATTACAGATTTTGGGTTATTTTGCAAGTGTGGTTGATGGATCATTTCTAGGTGATGGCCCCTCTAGCAAGAGGTGATGATACTACTTTTCACTATTACATGTGCCTTATTAAGACTTGGTCAGAGATTAGATATGATGGTTGTTTATAGCTTGCCCCAGAAGAAACATTTTTACACTGCCAATGGTAAAGGATTGGATCATTCATGACCTAAAGCCATGGGTGTTTAATGGTTTGGTTATTAAGTTTGGATTGAATGACCTTCCATTAGGGGATAAGGGTTTTGAGGCAGATAGGGCAGACTCAGGACGTGCTCCTAACTCTACCCTTCTTAGAGCCTATGCAGATTACAGTTTCTATTGCTAGAGCTATCAGGGATAGTTATCATGGTGTTCATTCTTGAATTTATTTAAGACCACAAAAAGGTAGGTTAGGTGGTTAATGAAGGTATTTTTCTAGTTGAGAGAGAGTATACTGCTGCCATGCTAAGGGGAATAAAGGGTAATGCAGCTAAGGAGGAAAAGACTTTAGGAGGAGTCACTAGTAGTGATAGGATTATAATGCAAATAAAGGGGTGACTTGATCTTTGAAGGACACTTGGGGATCTACTGGATGTGTGACACCACAAACTACAGTAGTGACTCATACTACTTTTTAATTAAAATACTTGTAAGTTGGCTAGACTATGACTTTAGACATGACTCTTTTGCTTTTTGATTAAAATACTTGTAGGTTGATAGGACTCCATAATATAGGATAAGTTGTAGGTAACATTGAAAGGGCTATCCTTTTGTTATAATGGGTTGTATTTTGTAAAATCTGATCACCATTATATGAGACATCTTTTATTTTTACTCTAATTGATGCTTAAGTTGCCTTTTTGGGTTTTCAGCTTAGCGAGCTCTTTCTTTCTCTTTTCTTTCTTTTTTTTTATTTTTGCTTTTTTACGCAAAAGAAATTAGTTGAATGATGTATTCGGAATAGAGAAAATGAACATGCAATGCTTTTCATGTGAAAACAAAAGTATTTATTTTTTTTATCATGATTTTGACTGTACTCAGGTCGAGCTGCCTACATATCCCTTACAATCATTTTCCTTTCATTCATTTCTCTTAAGGAGAATTAGGTTCATGCAGTTCTAATTACATATGCATAAAAATAGAAATGAAATGCAGATGTCATCTTCAGATGAAGTATCACTTCAGCTGATCCAAATTGCAAGGATGGGAGGTTTCATCCATATCCATGAAGATGGCGCCTCTGCAAGATATTATCTTCTTGAGTACATACGACCCGGCCTAATTTGGTTTGAAATTTCCTTTTGGATCACGAATAAGAACTCAAATTTCTTTTAGAACTAGATTTCCTTCATGCAAACTCCTGTTCTTCACCTTCTTGTTAAAGCACCTAGCCAATCTCTATTGATAGCTCTGAATTTTGTACAAAGCATCCGTTCTCTTTTCATCAATGGCATTCAACTAGTCATGATATCTTTTGATCTATTCTGCTTTCATCCTTTATAACTTTTGCTTAATAAGCTTCATGTGTAAGTCTCGATCTTATAAACTATGATGCTTGGATCTATTCCCACCTTGTCCTTATGTTCTTATGCAAAACAGCCTAAGAGCTCATAAGCCTTTTTAATTAATGATATACAGATGCAATATATGTGATTTTTGGTTATTCCTCCATACCATAATTAATCGATTCTTTTACCTTTTGCATTTTAATTTTTTTAACTTTTTAATTTTTTATTTCATTTATATTTTTTCTTCTTTTTCTCTTTTTTTAGATGTCCCATTTAAAGATGAATCAAAAAAATTAAACTGAAGTAGAAAGTTCAAACTTTTCATCACTAATAAAATTCTCATCATGGATTACATTAAAGGATAAGCATGGATGGCAAAATACGGACTTAGAAGTGCAAGACTCAACAGACCAAAGCTCATAAAAAGATTTAATAAAAACAAACTCAAAAAACTCATACTTAAGCGACTTAGACATAGACTTAGAACTAGACTTGAAAGACCCGAATAAGGGTACAGCAAGAGCAGCACTCTTCTCAAAATATTAGTTATTGGGTAAAGCTTGAGATGATTGGATGAGCTTAATGGTTCAAAGGAGGATTGGTAGCAATATTGGGCTTTGGCTTGGAGGCAATGATGTTTCCACTATTAATGAGATATTGAATTTTGTGCTTTAGGGCTATGCATGTATCATTTTTATGCCTCTATAGTTGATGGTAGTCACAGTGCTCATTATCATTATAGTTCTTCGAAAAAGGATTGGGAGCTACTGTTGGCTTTAAAGGCTTGACAAGGTGAGCTCCCACAGCCTTCTTATATACAGCACTTATGGGTATGCCAATGATAGCAGTATGTGCTCTAGGTGCCATATATTAGTTACATAATAGTAGATAATAATTTCCAATGTTATTAAATATATTCATTATGTGAAAGAGTTTAATATTATCGAACAGAGTATTTGTAAGAGGATCTATTATTAAGTATTAAGAATATGAGTGACAAATTGCTCTTATACAAATATTTTAAATATATTCATGGTCATAGGATTAATGACTGGGCATCATTAATTCTGAAAGACTATCACCTTTATTTGTTTTCTACAACCAGTACATGATATGGATGATTATAGAAGTAGCAATTCTCATGCTGCTTGACATATGATGTCAATACAAATACATGGATATTCATAGGATGAATAGTTGAACTATGATGTTAGATGCTAATAATATAGGGTTTTACTATTTGTAAATTATTTATCATCTAAGTCAAAAAAGTGCATATAGTCATTTGACTTAAGGGATACTGTATCTCATACATAGGTGGTTAGGATTTATTTCCTTATACAGACGTGTTATTGATGTATGGATATATGGCATGTGATGGTTCTAATTTGTTAAGTATAGAGGTAAGTGATCACAAAGATAGAATTTATTACCTTGAGTAAACAAGGTTGAGATTCTATGCTATCTAGTTATTTTTGATACTTAAGTTCTTGGCCAAGATAGAAATATTCACTAGAAAGAGTTTCGAGTAGGAATCTAATCTTATCAAAAACTAGAACTAAGATAAGGATATCGAATCGAGGCACATTAGGATTTGACATTAACTGTTATGCTAGCTGAGATTAGATCTTTAATGAAGGGATTTTAGTGCATAATAATTTATGATTGATGGTCCATGTGATGTTTAAAGTAATCAACTATAAGCATTCATTTCTAATTAGGTAGTCATGATACGGAATGCTATGTTGTCACTCATGACTTATAGGACTAAGTGTGAAGTGGAGACTTCATATTAGTAGAGAAAAATATTTTCTCATTCCCATTGCAAATTAAACATGAACATAAAAAGCCACACACCCAATCATGATCACCGTTCAAGTGTAAAAGGATTACCATAATAATTAATTAAAGTGTTTAACTAATTGATTAGTGATAAAATGATTAAACATGTAATTAAATTTAGAAGGAGTCTAGCATGTCCTGATGTTTAATGTATAAAGGTTTTAAATCAATTAAATCTTAATTTGTATATGATGTAAATGAGAAAGATTAAATTGAAAATAATTTGGACTAAATAAATCAAAGATTTAATTTTAAACTTCGTGAAAAACCCTAAACATATGAGATGTGGCCTAAGCCCATATGTGATATGGAAAAGAGAAAATTTAGGGATTAGAGAAAATTCACTATTTACAAGCCTATGTGATGAGTTTAGGGGTTAGAGAATTTTCTACTAAGGTTAAAATGGTCATTTCCACTTTAACTGGCTTTATATAAATATTCATTAAGCCTAAAGGATAAAATGGATATTTAAGTTTTGAAGAAAAGATGTATATAAGTGTTATGTTCATATTTTCTCCATAGGGTTGAACATCTTTTTCACTTGGAGCAATAAGATTAGAGATTTAAGAGAGTTGAAAGAAAAAGACTAAGAAAAAGTCTCTTTAATTTTTCTTTTTATCTCCAAATTATTTTCTTTGTTTTTTATAAAAGAATAATTACTTGCAATTGAAAATGGTTTTAGTCCAAAATAAATCAAAGAGAAACATAATCTTCCTAAGGGTTTTTAGGGAGAATCTTTAATCAAATTTGGACAACCAAGAGAAGGTTCTAAGAAAACTAAGAAAACTAAAGGGAAACTTGAAGGTGAGCTAGGTATGGATGATCTATAGGCTTCACACTTGGGGAGCTCTTTGTTAAAGAAAGAAGGAACCTTCAAAAGGTAATATGATTACTCTTCCTTCTTCTTTCTTTGCATATGTGTTTTACATACAAATTAATTGATTGCTTGAATATATGTTTGGATCTAATCAAGTGAAGTAAAATTTTAAAATGTTTGAAATTTCACCCCACCAACTTGCTTTTGCTGCAATTGGCATCACATTCCTTCAATTGGTATCAGAGCTACTTAATTTCTATGTCAAAATAATATATATGTTGTTTTAGAGGTTTTGATTTGGTTGAAAAGGAATTGTTGCACAAATATTATGCTCTTGGACATAAAAGTTGCAACTGCGAATCAAGAATTGCCGACCGTAATTTGCATATTGTGACCGTGATATTGATGTCACACCCACAAACTTAAGGATCAGAACAAATATTGTTATGTGGGTCATGAGAATTGTGCTCATTATGCTGATATCACGCCCACGAAATCTGTATCACAACTGCGATCGCAATTTATATTGTATCTACACCCAACTTTTGTTTTTCCAAAATTGTTTTGGATTTAATTTTTTAAAAAAATTAATTATATGACTTAAAATATGATTTTAAGCTATTAAACATTGAATATGTTTATTCAAAATGGTTTATGAAAATGTTCCAAAATTGAACATATCTATAAATGCAATTGTTGCGTGTGTGTTTTGTTATTGTTTGAGAGGTGTGGATGGTTGATCATGGATTAGAAAAACATAATGTATGATTTCTTATATGGACTTATAATAATTAATTTTATTATTTGATGGGATGTAATTAAATGTTAATTACTTATTTAGATTGTAAATTAATTTCATTTAGCCTATAAGCTCTTTGTTATTTGTAATCTCACATTGAAATGCCAAGATTACTAATATACATATGGAGATGAAATAACAAGAAGAGATTCAACCTATGAGAATGCCTAATGGGAGCATAAAGATACAAGAGTTGTATTTCATGTTTGTAATTTGTTTAACCTAAATCCCTAACCTATTCCTTATAGCTAGGAAATGGGGCCATAGTAATCCATGATCATACCTATGTATATTGTCCATTTCAAGAAATATATATGTAATATATATGAATGCATGTAACAAGCCACAACCACCCTAGAAGTTTTCGTGATAATTTGCATGACATAAAACTATATAGACCAAGTGTGCACTTTTATGGAAATTTATGTGCTATGTGATTGATATATATGTGACATGTTAAATTAATTTTACTATGCATAATATAAGTTATGCTTGTGAAATAAATGATTTATATGAAGTGCATTAGAATAAAATAATTTGTTTTACATAAAATGAATTTTCAAGCAAGATGGCGATTTTTAAGCATAAAATAAATTTATGAGTATTTTAAAATAATTTTTTTTAAATATATGTTTTGGGGGAATTTTAAAGAAAATAATAAGAAAAATATTTTTAATTTAATTACCTATAATCAGCCCCAAAATTAATTAAAAAGCCTAAATACCCAAAAGCCCACTTCACCAAAACACTCCTAACCTAGCTCATTAAGGGTAATCTTGGAAATTGGCCAAAACCCTACATATTTAACAAGAAAATTTGGCCAACCCTAGCTTCCAGAAGCCTCCATTATGTTCTTTCATTATTTTGGCAGAAAAATTCTCAAAATTATTCTCTCTATCAAAATTCACAAAACACCTTCAAACATTGCGATTTCTTAACTGTATTTATAAGTTTTTCTCTCCTTTCAATTTATTATTTGATTCCTATGAAACTAATCATGAGAAAATTTTTTTGAACTGATTTTTATTGATTAAATTCAGCCTAGGTGAGTTTTTGGAAGAGAAAATGATTTTCTGCAAAAAATACCAACCTCTCTACGCAATTTCTCCAAAGGTGAATCCTATAACTTAAAATTGAAATTTTCATGCATAAACTCAAAGTGGGGCTAAAAATATTTACATGTTTGTGTTCTAAATGGATTTTTTTTGTGTTTAGATGAAAAATATTAATTTAAAACATATTTTTGTATATTACTGTAATGACTGAAAAGTTTTGAAAAACAAGAAAATTCATGGTTTTCATCCTAGAACTTAAAAGTTAAAGATTTTCATGTGTATGAACCCTAGGGGCTGCTGATTTGTATGATTTTTATCCTAAATTGATTTTTGTTATGTTGGATGAAAAATAATGGTTTAAAGCATGTGTTTTCATATTACTGTAATGACCGGAAAGTATCGGAAATAAGATAAAAGCATGGTTTTCATCCTAAAACATAAGTTAGAAAATTTTCATGCATATACATCTATATAGGTGCCAATTCCTATGATACAGTGTTCTAAAATGATTTCTATTTTTATTGCATGAAAAATCTTGGTTTAATCTATGTTTTTGCATATTACTGTAATGAACGAAAAGTATGAAAAGTAAGAAAATTCAGGTTTACCATGAATAGGGCATTCAGCCTACTTGAGAATTTTTATCCCATTGTCTATAATTTTTATGTAATGAATTTTGATGATTATTGACATGTATGAATGAATAATAAATGGTTAAATTGCATGTTGATTAAAGGAATGACTCTAGACAAGGCTAGAGGCAATTGGGTATACTTAAGGTATCTTAACCTTATGCTGTGATTAGAATGTGAATGTGATTAGGTAATATGGAAATAGGTTTCATGATTAGTTAATAATGAATTAATGATCTTGAATTGATGATTGTTAAAGCGAATTAATATTAAGATCATGACATTGTGTTTGACTTAAGAAAAGTATTGGTATAAGTCATAATGTGATTTCATGTGAGCCTATAAAGGCTAAATGTGCAAGACTTTTAAAGTCAACATATTATGTGCAAGTGATGAGTGTATTTCTATATACAACTCTAAGTGTATCGAATGTCATATGCACATGGGGTAGTTATAGGATAGGATAGCATGATGATCAAATAAATACTAAGTATTGAATTAAATATTATATTAGAGCTTAAGGAGTTTTAGAAGTTCAAAGGCTATGAGTACTAAGAGCAAAGGAACTACAAGGTGAGTAAACATTATATTATTGTCACAAGTACAAGCTATCATACTATGTAAACCCTTGATATTCTTAAAACCTAAGTTCTTCTCTACTTTTAAAATGAAACTCCATGATTTCTTTGTTAAGCTGGGGTTGCCAAAGGACAATTGATCCAAAAATCAATTTTTTTTATTTATCCAATGATAATACCTTTGTGATTATTGCTCTAACTTATATTCTTTCTAAAACTACACTATTCTTGTATCTTTTGTTCAAAAAGTTCAACTGCTATTGCTATTGTGATACATGTTATTGTTGCCTTAAGTACTATTGTTATATGTGATTACCATTAGCTCTAGCTATGGTACCTCTAAACTCTTTTATGTAGAAATCCTTGTGCCGATGCGGGTAATAATCAGAATCTGTGCACATGGTCTTAACCCAATGGATAGGGGTTGTGTATCCACCTCAATTAGAAGGGGCAGTTATAGCCATGGGGCCTGATCAACTTCATGCTTCTCTATGTAATAGGAGTTGGAATTTAGTTTGATGCCACCTCTCCTCTATGTGTTTAAGTGATTATGACAATAGCCTTCACTCTATGTGTTATGTGTTATAAGTGTGATTTCTATAAACCTTGCTAAAATGCAAACCTTGATTCATGAATTGTAAAACATGAACTATGTGTTATAAGCTATGGGTTTCCTTCTTAAAAAGAGATATATGTTATTTTATGTACCATATTATTTACTCATTGAGATCATCTATCTCACCTTTTTTCCTTATGTGATTCCAGGTGAGCAATATGAGGAGGCAAGGTGATGGCTCAAGCATTCTTTTTCACTTGGGGGATTCCTTGTCCAAGTCTTTAATAATACCATGCTATGATGAGTTCTTAGATACTCTAGGAATTTTTATGGGATCTTTATTTTTAAATTTTATGTTGGAGAATTTACTTGGAGTCTTATTATTTTTTTATTATAAATTGTATTAAAGTATATTTTTAACTTCCACAAATCCAAGGTTTTTCCTTTACAAAAAGGTTTTATTAAGTTAACGCATGGGGTTTGGTATGATCCTATGCAGTGATTACATGTTCATAAGTGGGTTCTACGGGCGTGGGTGATCTTATGTCTCCCCATGTTTTAGGACCGTCATGTCTCTAAAATTAGGATATGACAATGCATATGATATATGTTTAAAATGGATAATGTGCAAAGTGAGACTAAATGATTAAAGCCTAAAAATTTTCAAAAGAATATATTGATTCTCCATTGGAAAAATAGTTCAAGAATATTCTAACACTTATATCATCAGTTATGGATAATAAGGGTGATATATTTGGTTTGAACATTTTCTTGAAGTTATTATAAAGCATTTGATGTTATGGGCATATAATATATTGCATGTCAATAATGACAATGAGTATCTGAGATGTATGATGTTCAAATTATTATACTTGTTAGTCCAATGCATTTGACTTGACTAGTGTGAAAGGCCAATAATTACAATGTGTATCTAAGGTCGAAAACACTAGGAATCAAATTGATTGAGTCTCACAAAGAGTAAAGTGTTGTTCACTTATTAGATATCTAAATTCCAATAACGACAATGTGTATCTGAGAAATTTGTGATAATCAAAAAAGAATTCAGTCACCCACTAAAAAACCACCCACCCTAATGAGATCCCATTTCCTATTTGAAAGTATAGGATTTGCCAAATTAGTGGGAATACCGTTTTGATCAAAGACCAAATCATTATGATAGTTGCATAATTACATAAGTTATTAATCTTGTAATTTTTTGTATTTTGATAATATTAAATTAATAAACCCACTTGCGAATATAGTTTTCTTTTAAGCTCACAAGGCCTAAATCTATAGACTAGTTTGAAAATTTTAAAATGGTCCTTGCATTCGAGTACATAATGTATGTATTTGATTTGATTTGTTCTTGGTCTTTTAGAGAAAGGACTACTCCAAAGGAACATATCATTATAAGTGCAATGGAAAAACAAAATATTGGTTGAGGTTGGTGCTATATGTTTGTTTTATAAGTCAAGAGTTACAAAAACAACATATGAGCATAACAAGACTTCAAGTAATAATGCTTCATCTAAAAGAGTTGTATGACGAGCATAGATATACTAATCAATTTGAGATATTAAGGTAATGATTTTGTTTGAATATGAAGATAATTAAAAAGAAAGAAAAAGGAAAGTAAAAGAAATTATAAAGGAAGAAAAAGAAAGTCTTTCTTCTTGATCTTCATAACTTTTTTTTTTTTTTTTGTCTTCTTCATATTTTTCATTCTTGTTCTTATTCTTACTATTCAACTAGAGTAATAAATTAAAGAAAGAAAATCAAAGAAGAAAATGTTTCATCTTTCATTTCTTGTTTTTCTATTTTTCTATCTAGTATTCTTTGTAAAAGAATTTGAATTATGAGAAACCTATTTTGTTTCTTATTAATTTTTAATTAAACTAAATTTAGAAATCATTTTCATATGATGATTAAATTCTTCAAACAACTAGAGAGACTAGATGTTTTGATGAATAATAATTTTCAAATAGTTTAATTCTTCAAATTCATTCCAAATTTCAATGAGATGGAAAATGCACGTTAATGTAATAGAAAAATTTTCTATTATAAATCCTAAAAGGAAAATTGCAAATGACAAGTCCACGGATAATATTATAGTTGATAAAGAAAAATGTTTCTATTGTCAATGTTATGAATATTAGAAAAGTAATTGCTCTAAGTATTGAGAATAAAGAGAAGGATAAACCTTATGAAGGTAAGTCTATCTCTTGTTACTGTATTCCAATGATTTATGTAGTTCATCTATTTCTAAGATTCATGATATAGGTGCTTTTTTTGCCTTATGCATAATTAGAGTAAGCAACAAAAGCATAGAGTTAGATGAAGTGATTTTAAAATATCTAAGGCACAAAGTCTGGTTTTAAAGAGATTTTAAGATACTTCAAGATGATTTTAGAAATCATATTTTATATATCTTGTACGTACTTCAAGATGATTTTAGAAATCATATTTTATAAATCATGTATGTATTTCATTATGAGAAAAATGTGCATGAATTGTGCATCACATTATGAGAAAAATGTTTGTATGGTTTATTATGGTAATGAACTTAAGAGTATGAATTATATGTTTGATGTATTATTATTAACTTAATAATAACAAAATAACTCCAAGTGCTTTTATGATAACGCCATAAAGAACTCTAATCTAAACAACTATGATTTCTTAGATTAGTTTGTTTAGTTAAAGATAAGACAACTTAGTTAGATAACATGTGTCATTACCCATCAAGGTGTGAACTTATTTCAATTTAGTGGTAGTTTTTCCTAATTCATTGTATTTACCTATATATATAATAGACACATGTTAAAAAGGTAAATAAAATGAAGTGTTCATTTGAATTCTTTGAAATGTTCTAGAAATTCAAGATAAAAAGGAAAATAAATATTAAGGATATTTCATGCAAAAAGTGAAAGAGTATCATAACCCTTTGATATGATTGAAGTGTGGAGAACTTGATTACCAATTTTTGAGGAATTCCCTAATTATAAAAGTGGCATATAATGATAATTCTTTTCGGGAAAATAATATTGATGATATACTCAAAAGTATAAATTACAACATATATGATATGATGTAATAGATGATGAACTATAAAAGTTTTGTTTATTTCCTTTTGGAGATTTACAATAAATAGCATAAAATTATTAAATAGAATTTTCTTCAAAGTCTATCTAGTCCTAACTCATATATGATATGATATGGATAGACATAAAAATTCATACTCATACTAAGATTTGAGATATCTAGTTTATTTGATAAGTTGAAGTTAGACAATTGAAAGATAATTCTAATTAAAATAAGGTTTGTTGGATATTCTAAAGGTTGTTTAGGATAGTATTTTTATCTTTTGCATAACAAATAGTTGTTAGCAAAGATGTTATTTCTTGATAAAATATTTATTCAAAAAAAGAGACATATTGGGCAAGATAGATTGATTGGGTGAATTGCAACCAATAATATCCAACAAAATGATAAAATTAAATTTGATCAACCCAGTGAAAAGTCTAAAAACTTACTAAAATTAATTTTCTTCATTTAAACTTTAGATACATATTTTACATTCTTTATAATTCATATTTATAGAGATAGATTAAAGAGAATGTTAAATATGTCTAAGTCAATATTTGGAAAAAGATGTTGAAGAGCTCAATATGCTAATTTCAAAAGTATTATTTTTTGTGATTTTGATATCCACTTTTTGAGAGTTGATTCCCTAGATACCCAAAGAAAGTATGGCATTGATTCTTTAAAGTTCGACTATAGGAAATCTGAATTATAGAAGAGTTATATAATGGGCCAAACATCGAGAATGTTGTTAGTATGACCAACAGATTCTAATCCTATTAGGATTAAATTATTGGAAATATAATTAAAATTATTCTAAAGTACTTAAGAAGTATTTAAGATTTAATTTTGATAAATGAAGAATGTTGCTACATAAATGATAGAGAGTATATCATTAGGATTGTTGTTTTTTGTAATGAAGTAATAATTTGCTAGAAATGTTTTAAGTAAATTATTGTTACAAACTTCATTATAGAAGCCGAATTTGCTACATGGAATGTTGCAAATAAGAAGATATTTTGGATTCAGAAGTTATGAACCATTTAAGAGTTTCTTCAGTACATTACGAGTATCTCTTAACTGTGATAATAATGAAGCCTTAGCTTAAGGCAAGGAAACTCGAGTCTCACACTAAAATCTATAATATTTCATAAGGCATTATGATATTTTCAAATCAATTGTTGGAATAGGGCATTCTAGCATTGCAGAAAATAACGAGCTATTAACTTGGTTAATCCATTAAGTAAAGTCAAAAGTTAGTAACAATTAGACTTCATCTTGATAAGATAAGTTTCTAATACTAAGTAGTATGGCTCTAGTGCTGGTAGGAGATTGATAGCAATATATGCCCTAAGAGCCATATATTAATTATGTAATAGTAGATAATAATTCCTAGTAATATTATAAATATATTCATCATGTGAAAGGATTTCATATTATTGAATATAGTCCTTAAGTATTTGTAAGAGGGTCTATTCTCAAGTGTTGAGAATATGAATGATAGATTACTCTTATACAAATATTTTAAATATTTTCATGGTCATAGAATTAATGATTGGGTATCATTAATTCCAAAAGACTATCACCTCAGTTTGTTTTCTATAGTCAGTATGTGATACAAATGACTATAGTGACAGTGAGTCTCATGTTGCTTAACATATGATGTCAATACAAAAATATAGATATTCATAGGATGAATAGTCAAACTGTGACATTAGATGATAATAATATGGGGTTTTTACTACTTGTTAATTATTTATCATTTAGGTCATAATAGTGCATATAGTCCTTGACTTAAGGGATATTGTATCTCATACATAGGTGTTTAGGATTTATTACTACTTATATAGATGTGCTATTCATGTATGAATTATATGGCATATGATAGTTCTAATTTGTTATGTATAGAAATAAATGATCGTTAAGATAAAATTCATTACCCTGAATACATAAGGTTAAGATCCTATGCTATATGATTATTCTTGATACTTAAGTTTTTAGCTAAGACAAAAAGATTCACTAGAAAGAGTTCTACTAGGAATCTAATCTTATCAAGAATTAAAACCAAGATAAGGATATAGAATCGAGGCACATTAGGATTTAACATAAACCATTACTTTAACTGAGATTGGGATCTTTATTGAAGGCATTTTAGTGCATGATAATTTATGATTTATAGTCCATATGATGTTTAAAGTAATCAACTATAATTTCATTTCCAATTAGGTAGTCGTGATATAAAATGCTAGCTATCACTCACGACTTATGAGATTAAGTGTGAAGTGAGGATTTCACATTAGTAGAGAAAAATATTTTCTCATTCCTATTGCTAATTAGATATGAACCTAGAAAGTCACACACCTAATAGTGATCACCTTTCAAGTGTAAAAAGTTTTCAAGTGTAAAAAGTTTACCATAATAATTAATTGAAGTGTTTAATTAATTGATTAGTGGTAAAATGATAAAATATTTAATTAAATTTACAGGGACCCTAACATATCCTTTTGTTTAATCTATAACGGTTTTGATTCAATTAAATCTTAATTTGTATATGATGTAAATGAGAAAGATTAAAATGAAAATCATTTGGACTAAATAAGTCAAAGACTTAATTTTAAACTTAGTGAAAACCATAAGCACAAGAGATGTGGCCTAAACCTATATGTGATATGGAAAAGAGGCAATTTAGGAGTTAGAGAAAATTCACTATCCATAAGCCCATGTGACAATTTAAGGGTCAGGGAATTTTTTACTAAGGTTAAAATGGTCATTTTCACTTTAATTAGCTTATTTAAGCCGAAAGGGTAAAATGGACATTTCATAATAAAGCATAAAGTATAAAAGCGTGGAACAGTCTTTTGGCAAAGACTTAAGGGTTAAGTCTTAAAGAAAAGATGTATATAAGTGTTATGTTCTTATTTTCTTCATATGGTTGAACATCTTTTCTCTTAGAGCAATTAGATTAGAGATTTGAGAGAGTTGAAAGAAAAAGATGAAGAAAAAGTTTCTTAATTTTTCTTTTGATCTCTAAATTATTTTCTTTGTTCTTTATGAAAGAAAAATTACTTGCAATTGAAATTGGTTTTAATCCAAAACAAATCAAAGAGAAACCTAATCTTCCTAAGAGTTTTTGAGGGAGAATCTTGAATCAAATTTTGGCAACCAAGTGAAGGATTTAAGAACACTAAGAAAACTAAAGGGAAACTTGAAGGTGAGCTAAGTATGGATGATCTAGAGGCTTTACACTTGGGGAGCTCTTTGTTAAAGAAAGAAGGAACCTTCAAGAGGCAATATGATTACTCTTCCTTATTCTTTCTTTGCATGTGTTTTACACATAATTGATTGCTTGAAAGAATGTGTGGATCTAATTGGGTGAAGAGAAATTTTAAAATGTTTAAAATTTCACTCTACCACCTTGCTTCCACTGTAATTGTGTGAACCCTTAATTTTGCACCTTCTAGTATATGTTTGAACCTTAAAAGCACTTAGGCTTAGTAAACAAACCTTCAAAAGTCAAAAACTCTTAAAATAGAAAAATCAAAACATTTCCTTTTAGCATTTAAACCTTTCAAATCATCTGGGACTGAGTAACAAGTACAACACAACTAGAATCATGAAAAACGGATGAAAAACTAGTAAGAATGGGCAAAAATAGTAAAACGGGCCAAAACAGGCCTATTGCCGCAAAGGCCTCTGCAGAACCGCATAGGCCTGTACAGCACTGCTGTAGAGAGCTTTGTGGTGCCACAAAGCTCTCTATGGTGACTCTAATTAAAATTTGATTTTTTGCAATCCCACATTGGAATTTGATGCATTCTATGCTCCAATCCTCCCCCCATATATAGAAGGCCTCTCCATGCTTCAAAACACTAACTTCTAGAGCTTGAAAAGCATTAATTTCAAGCAAACCACTTTGTATTTGCAACTTGCTTAGCAAAGCAAGTTGTGGGGTTTCTCTTTGATTCCCACTCAACTAGTTGAAGGCTTTCCGCCTGCCTATTCAAGGCAAGTCTTTTGCCTAAGGCTCATTTTACAATCCGAGGCTAGCCGCTACTCACCATCCAAGGCTAACCGCCGCCCGCCATCTAAAGCCAACCACCGCTAGCCATCCAAAGTCAGCCACCGCTCACTATCCAAAGCTAGTCATTTCTCACTGTCTGAGGCCAGCTGCCGCCCGCCGTCCAAGGTCGATTGTCGTCCACTGTCTAAGGTAAGCTCCCTTTTTCTTTAATTTTCTATTGTCTAAATTTTCTTGCCTCTTATAGTTAGTTAATTAAATTGATTCATCTAGCTTGCTAGCTAATCAACTTAGTAATCAATTAAATTAATTAATAAACTCAATACTCTTTTATTCTATTAATCAAAATATGATAAAGTGGCTAGGCTAAACTAACCCCTTCGCAAGAAAGGATAACTATGTGAGTTTTGATTTCCATTCAAAGGGATACGTAGGCATGCTTGATTCGGGCATCGAATCTAATTAAAACTAACCAACTCTCCCCCCTATCACCTTTTTCACTTGCTTTTATTTTGCTTTCCTTTAATTTGATATTAGGTTTAGTTTGGAGAATCTGTGACTTCCCTAAAATCCATAAAAGTTAGAAGAGGTATCCCCTAAGTTTAGGATTTTCTTGTAATATTTCTCTTATTTCGAACCTTAACTATGTTTAAGTTTAGGATTTTCTTGTAATATTAACTTTCTCTTATTCCGAACCTTAATTATGTTTTTACTTTATTGTTGAAATAGATGAATTAAATGATCATGCATTTTAATTATTCATGAAAGATATTTTAAGTTACTTTTATATTGCTTAGCCAAACTTATTTTGTTAAATTAAACCAAAAACCTAGTCCCCGAATCCTCTTAGTTTTGAGGTTAGTGATCTTTTTTCCTTCAGGTAATAATTGGAGTCCAATGGGTTTTTTCCTCATATTTTGCCAAATAAAAATAAATTAAAGTGGCAACTCCAAGAAATAATTTTCAAACCTATTAAAAATAAGATCAAGGGCTTCCTCATGAGTTATATCCTAAATGAGCATTTCAATTCCCTTTAGCGGATCGGACCTATGCTCGGGCGAGGCCTCACAAATTGCCACCACCATTACTTCAGCCTAGTTCAGAAAAAGCCCTTCTTTCTAATCTCATCGGCTGATGATAGGAGCTAACATTTTCCTCCCCTTCCCTTTGGGTAGTGGAGTAAGTGGTGTAATTGTTGTTCTTATGATGCCTAGAACTAGAGGATTCATCCTTAATTTGTCTTAATTAGATCAAATCCTCAATCTTGCTAGCAGTGGCAATGAGAGCATTAAAGCTATGGAGGTACTATGTTTGTATATGGATCTGATACTGAGGGAGGATATTTTTGGCATATCAATTTATTATACTTTAGATGGACAATTCACCATTTGGACTTTTTTCCCTTAACCTTGTAAGGAACACAATGAAATATTCTTTTTATCCTTGTTTTGTGTTTTCAGATCTCATCTAGTGACATCTAATCTCAATATTGTAATTATATTATTTTGCAAATTCATTGCATATGTCATTGTGAGGCCTCGCCCGAGCACCGGTCCAATCTGCTAAAGGAAATCGAAATGCTCATTTGGGAAAGAACTCAAGAGGAAGCCCTCGAGCTTATCTTTGATAGGTTTGAAAATTATTTCTTAGATTCGCCACCTTAATTTTTTTTATGTGGGAAAATATAAAGAAAAAACCCATTTGACTCCAATTATTACCCAAAGGGAAAAGATCACTAGCCTCGAAACCAAAGAGGATTTGGGGACTAGATTTTCAGTTTAATTTAACAAAATAAGTTTGGCCAAATAATATAAAAGTGACTTAAAATATATTTCATGAATAATTTAAAATGCATGGACAACTTATAATATGCATGATCATTGACTCCACATAATAAATACAAGTAATAGTCTAAAAGAAAGTTAACATTATAAATAAAATCCCAAACATAGGGGATACCTCCTCTAGCCCTTATGGGTTCGAGGAAAGTCACACATTCCCCAAACTAATCCTAATAATAAAGCAAAGAAATAAACACAAAAGTAAATGAAGAAGATGATAGGGGGATAGTTGATTAATTTTAATTGGATTCGATGCTTGAACCAAGCACGCCTACGTATCCCTTTAAATGAGAATCAAACCCACGCAGTTCTCCCTTCTTGCAAAGGGGTTAGTTTAGCCTAGCCACTTTATTATGTTTTGATTGATTGATTAAAAGAGGATTGAGTTAATTAGTTAATTTAATTGATTACCAAGTTGATTAGGTAGCAACCTAAATGAATCAATTTAATAAACTAACTAAGAGAGACAAGGAAATTTAAACAAAAGAAAATCAAAGGAAAAGAAGCTTACCTCGGACAATGGGTAATAGTTGACTTCAGATGGTGAGCAGCAGCTAGTGTTGGATGGCTAGCAGTGGCTAGCTTTGGATGGTAGGAGCGGCTAGCCTCGGCAGGCAGCGGCAGCTTTGGATGGTAAGTGGCCGCTAGCCTCAACAGGCGGCGGATAGTCTCAAATGGTGGGTGGTGGCTGGCCTTAGTGGGCGGTGGCTAGCCTTGGATGGCAGGCGGTGGATACAAGCCTTAGGCAAGAGACTTGCCTCTATAAGGCGGGCGACAGAAAGCCTTAAACTAGTCAGATAGGATCAAGGAGAAACTCCCCAACTCACTTTGCAAAGTAAGGAGCAAATGCAAAGTAGTTTGCTTGAAGTTATTGCTTTTCAAGCTCTAGAAGTTGGTCTTTTAAAGTGTAGAGAGGTCCTCTATATATAGGAGGAGGGTTGAAGCATAGAAAAAACAAATTTCCAATGTGGGATTGCAAAAAATTAGATTTTCACTAGAGTTGCTGCAGAGGCCTTTGCGGCACTACAGAGGTCTTTGCATCATTATTGCAAAGGCCTTTGCGGTTCCATAGAGGCTTTTGCGACAATCCCACACAGCTCTATGGCAACGAGCCCATTTTCCCCCATTTCAGATGTTTTGGCCTATTCTTGCTCGTTTCTCATCTATTTTTCATGATTCTAATTGCATTGTACTTGCTACTCAGTCCTAGATGATTTGAAAGGGTTTAAATGCCAAAAAGAAATATTTTGATTTTTTTCCATTTTGAGAGTTTTCAACTTCTGAAGGTTTGTTTACCAAGCCCAAGTGCTTCTAAGGTTCAAATGCATACTGAAAGGTGCAAAATTAAAGGTTCACAGCTACCCCCTCATTAGAATTGCCTTTATTTAAAAGGCAATTTTGATGACAGTGAACCTAAGGATGAGAGATGATGAAAGGAACCAAATTAATGTCTAGAACAGAGTTCAAACATTTGGGTGAGAGGTGTGGTTGAATTTTAAGGAAGATGCCCTAGTATATTTGGGAGATCTAGTTTGATACTTCTGTTGTCTGGTAGAGCTAAAGGCAATGTTCCTGTCTTGTAGGAAAAAAGGCGACCCTGTCTGGTAGGAAAGAAGATGACCCTGTTTGGTAGGAATCGATGAAGCGGTGATCCTATCTGGTAGGAATGATGATGATGATCCTATCCGGTAGGCTTGAAGGTAACCTTGTCTGGTAAGAATTGATAAAGTGGCAATCTTATCTAGTAGGAATGAAGGCAACCCTGTTTAGTAGGAATGAAGGCGGCCCTATCTAGTAGGAATCGATGAAATACTGATCCTGTCTAGTAGGAATGCTGATGATGATCTTATCTAATAGGAAAGAAGATGACCATATCTGGTAATAATCGACAAAGTGGTGATCCTGTCTGGTAGGAATGATGATGATGATCCTATCTGGTAGGCTTGAAGGTGACCTTGTCTGGTAGGAATCGATGAAGTGGTGATCCTGTCTAGTAGGAATGAAAGCGACCTTATCAGGTAGGAATCGACAAAGTGGTGATCCTGTATGATAGGAATGCTGATGATGATCATGTCTGGTAGGAAAGAAGATGACCCTGTCTAGTAAGAATCAATGAAGTGGTGATCCTGTCTAGTATGAATGATGATGATGATCCTATTTGGTTAGAAAGAAGACAACCCTGTCTAGTAGGAATCAATGAAGTGGTAATCTTGTCTAGTAGGAATTGACGAAGTGATGATCCTGTCTGGTAGGAATGATAATGATGATCCTATCTGGTAAGAAAGAAAGTGACCCTATCTTATAGGAAAGAAGACAACCTTGTCTAGTAGGAATGATCTTGTCTTTCTTCGAGAGTTTGACAATTTTCCTTAATTCATATCCTATTTAATGCAAAGGTGCTAGATAATTATGTACTGATCTAATACCTTGAACCTATGAAGGGTCAATCTTGATATAAAAGTATTGATATTTGGGAGAAAGATGCCCTCTCATCGGAAAGATGAATATTTGGAAGGGATGTGCCCCCACTTTAGTATGATAGAAGAAAGTGGTTTGGTCATTTGGTTTTTGGTTGATTGGCTAGCTTAGAGGTGAAGTGGGCATGCCAGGTATGAGATTGGCTAGTTAATGGCTATCAGTTTAACCTAAGAAAAAGTCATTCTAGAAATTCACGCAAGGTGGGGTCTTAGAAAAGATCAGGTTATTTAGTTTAGATAGGTCTGACTTTGGAGAAGATTTAGTATAAGGCTAGATTGGAGAGCTTGATCAGGGGGGTTAAGTCATTGGAAGGTTTGGGGAAGGTCAGATTATGGGGCTTGTCCTTAAAGAAATTCATTTGGAAGGCTTAGTCAGGTCTGGTACTTTGGCACATTTGCAATACTCGATCAAGTTCTTGCCTTAGGCTCGGTTTGGTCTGACTTAGAGGAAAGGTCAGGCTAGGAAACTAATTAGGGAAGGCTTGGTCAAGCATTGGCTTTGGAGGAGAGGTGAGGCTAGGAAACTAGCTCAAGAAGGCTTGGTTAGGTGTTGGCTTTGGAGGAGATTAGGTTCTTTGTGAATGGGCTTCATTGTGAAAGCTAGGCTTAGGCTTCATAGTGAAGGCTTCTTAGTTTGGGCTTCATGGTCAAGGCTTTTGGGCTTAGGCTTCATGGTGAAGGCTTTTTTGGGGGTGATTTTACAGTAAAGGTTTTTTTGGGCTTGGGCTTTATGGCAAAGACTCCTAGGGAGTGGGCTTCATAGTGAAAGCTTTACGGTTTGGGCTTCATGGTAAAAGCTTTTGGGCTTGGGTTTCAGGGTGAAGGCTTAAAGGCTTTTGGTTAAAAGGTTACGTCAGCTTAGACTTTTCTACAAGGGTGCTTTGGACCTTTTTAGAAGATGGTTGCTTTATCTCAAGTATGGTGGTAGAGGTTTTGGTCATACAAACATCGCAGACTCATGGTTAAGTGTTTTCCCTTTGACATGATTGCATCAGATTTTCTTGCCCACCATACGGTTGGTAGGCCTTGACTCAATTGGACTTTATAGGTGATGTAATTTTCAAGGATGATGAGATTTTTCCAATGAGATATGGAATGGGCCTTGACTAGTTCAAGTCCTTCTTTCGCAAGACATGACTTGATTTTGTTTATGCTAGAGAAAGTAGGCTTTAAGGATGATAAAGTCTTAAAAAACTTAGGATTTTTGGTTCTGCACATAGGCTTGGCCCTCAGAAGATAATGAGACTTTGCCCAGGAAAGGATGGTATGAGGCTTGAACTTGAAAAGATGGAATGGCAAATTTTGAAGTTGGGGAATGGTTCAAAGGCGGGTTGGAAATTTTGAAAAGGATTAGGAAGGTTGTATGATTTTGCTATCTATAGCATGATTCATGGAAAAGAACAAGCTAAGCTAACCTTGTTATTCTGAGATTGAAGAGACATTTAGAGTGACACTTTATTGGCTTAAATGTAGATGACAGACCGAATGAAAGGAAGTGCCCTAAGAAGTGGCTGAAGGACTGATGAAAAGAGACAACTTAGAGATCATGCTCCTAATGAGAGATAGGAACATGATAGGCTAGTAATGTAAGAAGTTGTGCCTAAGATCTTTGAGCTAAGCAACTAGACAAATTAATAAAAGATGATGACGACTTAGAAGGATATTCCCCCATTATGATATAAGGGCCTAGAAGACAATATCACTTTAGAGAATGACCAAGCTAATGACGAAGGATGACTTTGAAGACATTGGATGAGATGAATTGAGTAAAGATGATTTGACAAACTTTAAATGATATGAAGGAAGATGACTAGAATGAGCTTTCTTTCTCTCTCTCTCTCTCTCTCTCTCTCTTTTCCCTTTTTTTTTAGCTCTAACTTTTGCCTAAACCGCCCTTTTCGGGTTTTCAACTTAACGAGCTTCAAATTTGGGAGAAAATATTCCACCATGATTTGTTATTTTTCTTCACTTTGAAGGGCTTTAACATTTGAATTTTGGATTTGAAGAACTTGTTGCCCTTTGTTAAGGTGTATCATTTGATTTTGTGTTTTAAATATTTGATGAGAGGTCTATTTCTTGACCTACTTTGGCTAGGAGCTAGCAAAGAAATTGTTGATAGCACCTCAATATATGGTAGCTATGGTGGATTTAATTGATTGTTCATTTCTCTCTCTTTTTTTTAATTTTTATTTATTATTTATTTATTCATCATTTTTTTATAGAAAAAAGCTCATCCATGTTTAAAACAAGAAAAGACAAGTGCACAAATAAATGTGGATATTTTATTTCAATGGAAAATTTTATTACAAGATAACAAAAGGAATTGACATGATTGACGAAAAATACATGAAAAGGAAAATAAAATGATAGATGCAGACTCGAATTTAAACTCAAACTTTGAGATTTAGGACTTAGACTCAAACTCAGACTTGGATTTCAATCTCAGATAGGTTAGATTAGCTAAACTTAAACTCTTCCATGTCATGCCACTTGGGGCTGAGGTAAGGTAGGGTTGAATTGGATTCGGATTCTTCATCACTACTTGGGTTGGTGGTGAGGAATTTAGGTTGAAATGATGCACTTTGGATGCAATCTTCAACCTTTGATGCAGTTGCAACCAAATCTTTAAAAGTGGGTAAGTATTGGGTTAACAAGTGGGCTCAGTAGGTTGGAAGTAGATTCTTGACAAGGATGTCGACTTGTTCTTGCTCAATTGGTCTATTTGCCATTTGGGCAGCTTTAGCCCTCCACCTTATAAGAAACATGGAGAAAGACTCTTTTAGAAGCTACTTGGTAGTTTCCAAGTCACACCTAGTGACATCTACTTCATTGTTATAATGATATTGTCGATAAAGGCACAATAGATATCATCTCATGTCCTTTTTTTGCTCTTGTCTAGTGAAAAGAACCATTTCTTAGTAACACCGATTACTGATTGTTGGAATAGTTGAGCAAGGAACTCATTGCTAATTCCCAAAGGTTTCATTATGCCTACATATATCTTCATATGAATCTTGGGGCAAGTGGTTCCATCAAATCTTTCTAGTTCAAGCATTTTGAATTTAGGAGGAAGCTTGGCATTAGGGATTAACGTTAAACTATCCATATATCATATCATTGTGGTGCTTTAGGGATTTGATGGTTCTTTTCATGGCTTCAAGTTCTCCATGACCAATCTAGTGTCTGAATAAGAGAAAACTTCCCCACATTGGTTTAGATATGAGTTGGTTTGGCATGAATTTAGGCTAGGATTAGTCTGGTCCAAGATAAGGTTTAGGTTAGGATGGTTAAGATTGGCCTAGTTAATCATAGCTCAAACTTCCTTAATGATGAATTGCCTTTGTTCCTCAAATTAGGCTTGTTGAGCAACTAAGACAGCTTGGAAATGCTCTTCTTGCTTCTTAAGGACTTTGGTCATAAGTATAATTATGGAAACCATGTCAAGTGGGTTGGCCATTGATACCTTTAAACTAAAGCAACAAGGTAAGTGACGGGCATGGAATAGAAAAAGTGATGAAGGTATAGGCATGCAGATCCTAAGAGAAAAGGCTCCCCTATTATATCATAAACCAACCATTTTTTAGGCTTAAGGTGAGATAGGGAAAATGCTTTGGCTTTTAGGGTAGGATCAAAGGTATTGGGTTTAACGTAGTGTATTGGGACAAAGTTATTAAGGCTTAAGGATAGTGGGTTTGATTTTGAATAAGGGATAGGATCGAGATAATGGTTTTGGTATGGGGAACCTAAGGCATCTAGTTTCTTCCCCTTTTTTTTTTTTGGGGATAAGGATAGGGGCTATGGGATAGGCTTATGGTCATGTTGTCGGTTTTTTAGGGTTGGATATGGGTTTTAGGGTCATGGGTTTATGGCTTAAGGTTCAAAGGTTAAAGGTGGTTTAGGTTTACATTTAAGGTGTGAGGTTCAAGTATTTGGTGTTTAGGATAAGGCTAGGGTAAGGTGGTTAAGATAAAGGCTAGGGCGAGGTGTTTAGGATGAAAGGTCAAGGTAAGGTGTTTAGGATGAAAGGTTAGGGTGAGATGTTTAGGCTTGTGGAGACGAAGGTGTTTGGATGGAGGTTGGAGTGTCTAGGGTTTTAGGTCAAAGGCTAGAATAAAGAGATAATGGTGTTTAGATGAAAGGTTTAGGATGATGGTCTAAGGGTTATTGGATAAGTAATGGGGTATAGGTGAGAGTGTTTATAGGGGAGATGTTTGAATGGGAATAAGAATGTTTGACCCTTCTTCGGTTCAAGGTTCGACCTAGACTTAAGATGAATGCATGTTTTCCTATACAATATGGATGCATGATATGTATGAGGAAAACATTTCATAAGAATGCAAAGATGCAAGGTTTTAGTTATGGTACATACAACCTAAGGCCAAGATCTAAGTTCATTACATGAAAGGGTAAGGGTGGCTCAATTTTGGGTACCCATCACACTAGAGCAGCAATATACCTAACCACATGTGAGTCAAGCAGCCTCGCGTAAGTCCAACATTATGTGTATACTCATTACACCTTTGAAAGGATCAAACGATTCATTGCGAGGTGGATGATTTCACTATCGGGGAATAGACCCAAGAAGGGTTACCCACTCGATGTTACTCACTATCCATTGTTTTCCTAGAACTAGGTTGGATGGAAAAGAGCCTATGCAAATGATGCATGCAAAGTCACAATCATATTAAAAGGCCAAACTCTTTTTAAACCAATTAGTAATTCACTTATTTTTTTCCTTTTATTAAAAGAACATCACTCCCTAGTGGAGTTACCAGCTGTGAGGTCTCGCCCGAGCACCAGTTCGATCCGCTAAAGGGAATCAAAATGCTCATTTAGGAAAGAACTCATGAGGAAACCCTCGGGCTTATCTTTGATAGGTTTGAAAATTATTTCTTAGAGTTGCCATCTTAATTTATTTTTATTTGGGAAAATAAAAAGAAAAAACTCATTTGACTCCAATTATTACCTAAAGGAAAAAGATCACTAGCCTCAAAACTAAAGAGGATTCGGGGACTAGATTTTCGGTTTAATTTAACAAAATAAGTTTGCCCAAATAATATAAAAGTGACTTAAAAAATATATTTCATAAATAATTTAAAATGCATGGACAATTTATAATATGCGTGATCATTGACTCCATATAATAAATATAAGTAATAGTCCAAAAGAACGTTAACATTACAAATAAAATCCCAAACATAGGGGATATCTCCTTTAGCCCTTATGGGTTCTAATGAAGTCACACATTTCCCAAACTAATCCTAATAATAAAGCAAAGAAACAAACAAAAAAGTAAGTGAAGAAGGTGATAGGGGATAGTTGATTAATTTTAATTAGATTCGATGCCTAAACTAAGCATGCCTACGTATCCCTTTGAATGGGAATCAAAACCCATGCAATTCTCCCTTCTTGCGAAGGGGTTAGTTTAGCCTAGCCACTTTATCATGTTTTGATTAATTGATTAAAAGAAAGTTGAGTTAATTAATTAATTTAATTAATTACCGAGTTGATTAGGTAGCAACCTAAATGAATCAATTTAATAAACTAACTAAGAGAGACAAGGAAATTTAAACAAAGAAAATGAAAGGAAAAGAAGCTTACCTCAGATGGCGGGTGATAGCTGACTTTGGATGGCTGGCGTTGGATGGTGGGCGGCAACTAACTTTGGATGGCAGGAACTGCTGACTTAGGATGGGAGGCGGCGGCTAGCCTCAATGAGCGGTGGATAACTTTGGACTGTAGGAGGTGGCTAGCCTCGATGGGGTGCGAATAGCCTTAGACGGTGGGTGGCGGCTACCCTCGATGGGTGACGGCTAGCCTTAGATGGCAAGCGGCAGCTAACCTCGACAGGTAGCAAATACGAGCCTTGGGCAAGAGACTTGCCTCGAACAGGTAGGCAGCTGAAAGCCTTAAACTAGTCAGGTGAGAATCAAGGAGAAACCCCCTAACTCGCTTTGCAAAGCAAGGTGCAAATGCAAAATGGTTTGCCTGAAGTTATTGCTTTTCAAGCTCTAGAAGTTGGTCTTTTGAAGTGTGGAGAGGTCCTCTATATATAGGAGGAGGGTTGAAGCATATAAAATACAAATTTCCAATGTGGGATTGCAAAAAATCATATTTTTGCCAGAGTTGCAGCAAAGGCCTTTGTGGCGCCACAGAGGTCTTTGTGGCATAGCCATAGAGGCCTTCGCAGTTTTGCAGAGGCTTTTGCAGCAATGTCGCACAGCTCTGCGGCAACGAGCCTATTTTCGCCTATTTCGCCTGTTTTGGCCTGTTCTTCCTTATTTCTCATCCATTTTTCATGATTCCAATTGTGTTGTACTCATTACTCAGTCCTGGATTATTTGAAAGGGTTTAAATTCCAAAAAGAAATATTTTGATTTTTTTCATTTTGAGAGTTTTCAGCTTCTTAAGGTTTGTTTACCGAGCCCAAGTGCTTCTAAGGTTTAAACGCATAATGTAAGGTGCAAAATTAAGGGTTCATAGTCATCCCATGTCTTCTTGTGATTGTGGTTGAGATCTAATAACCACTTGATAGTGGTCAAGAATTTTTGGAATAATTGAGTAAGGAGCTTGTCATACACTGTAAATGGTCTCATGGCATCCATATACATCTTAAGGTGAGTTTTAAGGCATATGGTGCCATCAAACTTTTCCATGACTAGCATTTTGAATTTTGGTCAAACTTATGCACTTGAAAAGAGAGTGAAGGAATCAATATCTATCATGTCTTTATGCTTCTTGATGTTCTTGAGTGTTTGTTCCATAGCATTGACTTTCTCCAGCAGTTTTTTAGCTTTAAGAAACCTAGACAAATCTCAAGCTAGAGAAATCTCCACTTTGAAAAGGATTTATAGTGGGAGAGGGGCAATGACATTCAAATCCAAAGTAGGAAAGATAGGAGTTTTGATTGCTTTCCCTTTTATCAATGAGATCAATAATGAGAGAAGTGAAAGTGGAGACATGGCTACTTCCAGCTAGAGTGGAAGCAGGTCAACACAAAGTAGAGGGAGGAGCAATAATGGAACTGATCATTTCTTTGACTTCATTAATGATGGATTGGTGTTGAGAGTTAAGAGCATTATTAAAGTTAGTGAACTGAACATTAAGGGCATTAGTGAAAGAGTCAACTTAGGTTTTAAAAGAAGTGGTGAGTGTGGTTTGAAAAGTTTTCTCTTATTTCTTAAGGAGGTTGGTAAAGAAAGCACTCATGGCATTTTAATCAAAGGAGTTAGAAGTGTTTGCCATTAGTACCTTGGAAAGGAAAGGAAAAAGAAAGGGTAAGAATTTACATTATGAAAGGACTAAAGAGGTTTGTGCTATGGTGTGTCAGAAAAAGGATTCTCTTTATGCTTGTTTAGTCACCAAGTTAAGAAATATGATGAATGTGTGGTTATATGTTTAGGGTGATGGACCACCAGTTTTTATGTTTGAGGTGTTCGAGTTTTTTATTGTCTATTTTCTCATGTCATGTATGCATGACAATGTAATGATGCATGTCGAAAAAGATTTCATAGATATATGCATAAGTGTCTCTATTATTATGGTACATGAAACCTAAGGTAAATGCTAGGGCAACTACATGCACAAGGGTGAAAGGTGCTTGGTTAAGGGTCCTCGTCCCACTAATGTTTGAAATACCTAACCACATGTGAAGCAAGGAGCCTCACATGGGTCCAACAATACTGACTGCTCATTACAGCACCGGAATGAAAGGAGATTCATAGCAAGGTAAAATGCTTTTGCTATCTCCCTATGTACTCAAAGAGAGTTGTCGAGCCAATGTTACTCACCCTACAAAAAGTTTTCCTAAAACTAAGGACAGGCAAAGAGCCTTTATTATGCAAAGTGATGAATAAAGGCAAAATTAAATTTAATAAGCCAAATGGGGATTATTTTTGGAAAAGATCCAACTAAATAGTAATCCCATTATTTTTCTTTCCTTTTAAAAAGGTGGCAACAGTAGAGTCGCTAGCTGTAAAGCCTCACCTAAACACTGACCTAATTTGCTAAAGAGGGTGGATCAAGATCCTCATTTGGGTTTAAAGTCATGATGGAACTCTCAAATTCGACGAATTGATTTTTGAAAATATTTTAGGAGTGGCCACCTTAATTTTACTTTAAATGGGAAAGATTAAGAAAAAATCTAAAATTGACTCCAATTCAATAATCGTTGATTAATTTACCTGAGGATAAAATCATTGTCTTTAAAACTAATGAGGATTTGGGGACTAGGTTTTTTATTTTAATAATCTCAATTTAGCTCCTAAGTTTAATTTGGCTTAAAAATTATTTTCATGAACGACAATTATAAGGTCACAATTAAAATGCATAATCATGGCATAATTGTGAATGCATGATGGATTAAAGAAATAAAGCAAGTAAAGTTAACAACCACAAGTTAAAGAGAGTGTTCTCTCTAATCCTTATGGATACAAGGAGAACCATATGATTACTCCTTAACTCTAAAATAATTATACTAGAAGATGATGGGATACCTTCTCTAGCCCTTATAGATTCTAGGAATGCCATAATTTTCCTTACAAAATATAAATATGAGTACAAATGATTACATTTTAAAAAAATAAAATGGGAAAAATGAAATAGTTTGGATTTGGACTTGCAATTTGGATTTAAATTGCAAATGTGCTTACATACCCTATTGAATGGGGATCAAAACTCACACCACATTTAAATGGAAGGTTTTAGAAGTTGATTATATTGATTTGATTTTAGAGCTTATATGGGTGAGGGAAATATCTTATACCTTTGAGTGGATTTGTGTCACATCCCAACTTTAGATATATGACAGTCCTAGAATATAGGGAGACATAAGGTCACCCACGCCATAGAACCCACTTATACTTATACAATCATGCTTAGGATCATACCAACCTTATATAATAACCCATTTAATACATTTATGTGAAAACCTTTAGTTGCAGAAGATAAGAATTTGAAACTTCACATAAAATCCATAAGGAAAAAATATTCATAATCCACTCAAACCCTAATAAATAACATCTCAAAATAAACATCAAAAATAAATATTCCTAAAGCATCTAACAATAACACTACATAGCATAGTATTATTATTATCGACTTTGACAAGGAATCCCCAAGCAAAGTAGAATGCTTAAGCCATCGCCTTGCCTCCTCACATTTGCTCAACTCGAACCACACAATTAAAAAGGAGTTAGATAGATGATCTCAATTAGTAAATGATATAGCACATACATTAACATATATACCTTTGAAAAGGAAACTCATAGCTTATACACATAGTTCATGATTTACAATTCATGAATTAGGTTACAATTTAGCAAGGTTTTCAATTTAACAAGTTTGTAGGAATCACACTTATAACACATAGAGAGTAAAGGCTGTTGCTTTATCACTCGAACACATAGAGGAGAGGTGGCATTAAACCAAATTCCAACTCCTGTCATATAGAAGGCATGAAGCTGATCGAGCCCCACGACTAGAATTGCCCTTTTCTAACTGAGGTGGATACACTACCCCTATCCATCGAGTTAAGACCATATGCATAGGTTCCAATGATTATCTACGTCGGCACGAGGACTTTTGCATAAAGGGTTAAGGGTACCATAGTGTCACATCCCAACCTTATGAGATACGACGGTCCTAGAACATGGGGAGACATAAGGTCACCCACGCCCGTATAACCCATTAACATATAACAATCATGCCTAGGATCTTATCGAACCTCTTTCATTAACTCATTTAAGACATTTAGATAAATACCATAATTTGCGAAAGACTTAAAGTAAATCGTTACATATAAAATCCATAAGGAAAATAATATAAATCCCGATAAGTATTAATTAACATTCCCGGAGCATCCAAAGACAAGACTTCATAAACATAGTATTATTGATAACTCGGATAAGGAATTCCCTAAATGAAGTAGAATGCTTGAGCCATCACCTTGCCTCCTCACATTTGCTCACCTGGAACCACACAAGGAAAAGGGGTGAGATAGATGATCTCAATGAGTAAATAAAAAGGCACATACATTATCATATATTCCTTTGAAAGGAAACACATAGCTTTTACACATAGTTCATGGTTTATAACTCATGAATCAGGTTGCAATTTAGCAAGGATTCAATTTAGCAAGTTTGCATAAATCACACTTATAACACGTAGAGAGTGAAGACTATTGCTCAATTCACTCGAAACACATTGAGGAGAGGTGGCCTTTGCCAAATTCCAACTCCTATCACATGGAAAGCGTAAAGCTGATCAAGCCCCATGGCTAGAACTGCCCCTTCTAGCTGAGGTGGATACACTACCCCTATCCATCGGGTTAAGACCATGTGCACAGGTTTCGATGATTACCCACATCAGCATGAGAATTCTGCATAAAAGGGTAAAGGTACCATAGCTAGAGCTATTGGTAAACACAATTAACAATTTCACAATTAGCAACACTAATATGTATTTCAATAGCAATAGTAGTTTGGCTTTCAAACAATGATACAATAAAAGTGTAGTTCCAGACAGAATACAAGTTAGGCTGTTAATCACAAGAAGTTCTCATTGGATAACAAAATAGTTTTGGACCAAATGTCCTTTGGTAATCCAAGCTTGACAAAGAAATCATATAATAATATTTAAAAATGGAAAGAACTTGGGTTTCAAAGATCACAAAGATTCACATATCAAAATATCACATTCTTGTAACACAACAAAATGTTGTTTACAATTATAACATGAATACGATGTTTACTCACCTTGGGGTTCCTTTGCTCCTAGTACACATAGTCCCCTTTTGCACTTCTAAGGCTCCTCAAACTCTAACATAATATTTGATTTAATACTTAGTATTTATTTACTCATGATGTTCCTATCCCATAACTACCCATGTACATATAGCATACACATACACTTAGAGTTCACACATAGGTGTACTCATCGCTTGCACATAGCTCGTTGACCTACTAGTCTTGCATACTTAGGCCTTATAGGCTCATATGAAAGCACATTGCAATCATATCAATACCTTTTTAAGGTCATTATAATATCATTACCTCAATATCAATTCACTTATCAATTATCTTAATTCACTTTACACTTCCATACATGTCAACTTAATAATTAATCCTTCAAACATCATGCTTAACTCTTATGATCCCTTTCACTTCATTAACTTATAATCATATGTTCATCATCAATTCATCATAACTCCTAGTTCCAATTTCCTCAATCACATTTGCATTCTAATCACAATACAAGATTAAGATACCTTAAGTATACCTTAAGTATACTATAATATATTTAAGCTTATCTAGGATCGTACCTTCAACTAACATGCAATTTTATCATTTATTATACATACATACATGTCAAAAATCACCATGACACATCACATAAAATTTATAATCATTTGGAGAAAATTGTTCATGTAGGTCGAATGCATCATTAAGGTGAAAACCAAATTCTTCTTCTTTTCGTGCTTTCCGTCTATTTTAGAAACATGTAAAAACATGGTTTGAACCAAGACTTTTCATGTAAACATAACAAAAATCATTGTAGAATATAAATTCATAGGAATCAGCCACTATTGGTGTTAGTAATATAGAAAAATTCAATCTTTTGCATTATAGTGCACAAAACATAAGTTTTCTTGTTTTTGGTATTTTTCGGTCATTTCAAAAATATACAAACAGGTTGTTTAAATCATTATTTTTCATTCAATCATTGAAAATATCAATTTAGAACACATTCTTTCATGAATTGGTAGCCATAGATAGGGTTTATACAAAAAAAAATTCCAAGTTCAAAGGCTTAGGTGAAAAATCATGAGTTTCTGCGCTTTCCGCGCATTTTGTTTATTTCAGCGATAAAGAGACACATGATTCAAGTCATTACTTTTCATCTAAACAAAACAAATATCATATTAGAACACCAATTCATACAAATTGACAGCCATGTATTCATGAAAGAATAAAATTTTCTAATTTCCAAGTCCTAACATGAAAACCTTGAATTCCTTTGTTTTTTGAAACTTTTCGGTCATCACAGAAATATGCAAAAATATTATTTCATGCAATATTTTTCATCAAAACAAATCAAAAATCAGTTTAGAATACAAAAAATTACAAATCACCCCCCCCCTTATGATTTTTATGCAATAAAATTGTAATTTTAAGTCATAGAATTCACCTTTGGAGAAATCTTGCGGAAAGAATCGTGTTTTCAGTAGAAAATAAATTTTCTCTCCCAATATTCACTCAAACAAAATTGAATCTATAGAAATCAGTAATCAAATAGTTCAAAATAATTTTCCCATAATTTATTTCATAGAAAACAGTTTAGAAATCGAAAGAGAATAAGAACTTATGATTACGATCACGAAATCATGAAACAGTAAAGTATTTTCAATATTTCAGTAGAGAGAATTATTTTGAGAGATTTTTTTGCCAGAATAAAGAAGGAATAAGGGAATGGCTGCTGGAAACCCTTGTTTGGCTGAAAATTAGAATATATATTAGGGTTGGAGTGGAATTTCCACTATTACCCTTAATGAAATAGGTTAGGAGCATTTTTGTGTAGTGGACTTTTAGGTATTTGGGCTTTTTCTTTAAAAATTTCGGCTGAATGGATTTAAAATAAAAATAATATTTTTCTTATTAATTCTGGAACATTTTCCTCAAAAATATTTATTTAAAAATACTTTAAAATACCCATAAAATTATTTTATGCTTAAAAATTATTTTATGCATGAAAATTCATTTTATTTAAAATAAATTCTTTTATGCAAATGCACTTCATATAAATCATTTATTTCACAATAGCAACACATATTATGTATATTAAAATTAATTTAATATGCCACATACTCATCAATCACTTAAATCACAGATTTTCACATAAGCACACACTTAGCCTTATTAGTTCTAAATCAAGTAATTTATCACGAAAATTCTTAAGGTGGGTGTGGGTTGTTACACATAGCTAGAGCTAATGGTAATCACATATAATGATAACATTTAAGGCAAAAAATACATGTATCATAATAACAATAGAAGTTTAACTTTTGAACAAAAGATACAATGATAGTATAGTTCTAGAAACAATGTAAGATAGGGCAATAATCATAAAGGTGTTATCATTGGATAACCAAAAATGGTTTTGGACCAATTGTCCTTTGGCAACTCAAGCTTAACAAAGAAATCATAAATTTTCATTTTAGAATAGAAAGAACTTGGGTTTCAAGAATGTCAAAGTTACACATATCATGATAGCTTGTACTTGTAACAATATCATAATGTTTACTAACACTTGTAGCATGAATACAGTGTTTACTCACCTTGTGGTTCCTTCGCTCCTAATACATTTAGCCCTTTTGAACCTCTAAAACTCCTTAAACTCTATCATAATATTTAATTCAATACTTAGTATTTATTTAATCATGATGCTATCCTATCCTATAACTGCCTCATACACATATAACATTCACATACATTTAGAGTTGCACATAGAAGTGCACTCATCAGTTACACATAACATATTGACAGTTAAAAGTGTCATACACTTAACCTTTATAGGCCCATGTGAAAACACATTACAATCATGTTAATACCTTTCTAAGGTCAACACAATATCATTACCTCAATATCAATTCACTTTAACAATCATCTTAGTACACTTGACACTTCCATATATATCAACTTAACAAATAACCTTTCAAGCATCATGTTTATCTCTTATGAACAATTCCTTCAATCAATCTCTTTATAAATTAAAGATCATTAATTCATCATACAACCTACTTCCACATTATCTAATCACATTCAAATATTAATTATAACATAGAGTTAAGATACCTTAAGTATACCAAATTGCCTCTTAGGCTTGTCTAGGGTCATTCCTTAAACCAACATGCAATTTAACTATTTATCACACATTCATACATGTCAATATTCATTAAAATACATTAAACAAAAATTATGGTCCCAATGTCGGCCGAATGCTTTATTAAAGGAAAAAACTGAATTTTCTTATCTTTCGCACTTTCTGTCTATTATAGTAATATATAGAAACGTGGTTTGAACCAAGATTTTTTATGTAATCAAAACAAAAAATCATTTTAGAACACAATGATATAGCAATTGGCTCATGTATAAATTCATATGCATGAAAATTTTCAACTTTGGATCCTAGGATAAAAAAATCATGAGTTTTCTTGTTTTCGGTACTTTCTGGTCATTATAGCAATATGTAAACATGTGATTTAAACCATTATTTTCCATTCAATCACGACAATTATTAGTTTAGAACACTATTACACACCAATCAGCAGCAATGGATAATTCTCATGCATGAAAATTCCAAGTTTAGGGTTTAGAGTAAAAATCATGAGTTTTCTAGCTTTCCGGTGTTTTTTGATCATTACAGTAATATGTAAACACATAATTTAAATCATTATTTTTCATCCAAACAAAACAAATATTCATTTAGGATTCCTTCATGCACAAATCGGCAGCCATATGTATATATAATCATAGAGTTTTCCAACTTTTAAGTTCTAGAACAAAAACCTTGAATTTCTTTGTTTTCTAAAACTTTTTGATCATTATAGTAATATGCAGAAATATAATTTAATTCAATATTTTTCATCTAAACACATTAAAAATGAGTTTATAATTCAATGATATAGAAATCCCCCTGGTAACGTTTATGCATGAAAATTTCAATTTTAAGTTGTAGGATTCACCTTTAGAAAAATCACGTAGAAAGATTTGTGTTTTCTATAGAGAATTAGATTTCTCTTTCAAAAACTCACTAAAACTAAATTAAATCTGTAAAATTCAGTAAATACTCAGTTCAAATTAATTTTCTCATAATTTAATTCATAGAAATCATATAAGGAATTGAAAGAGAAGAAAAACTTACGATTACGGTCAAGAAATCGCAAAATTGAAGGTGTTTTGAGAATTTCAGTAGCGAGAATTATTTTGAGAGAATTTTTCTGTGAAAATTACTAGAATAATAGAGTGTGGCTGCTAGAAACCCTAGGGCTGGCCAAAATTTGGTATTTAAATATAGGGTTTTGGGCAATTTCCAATATTACCTTAAGGAGTTAGGAGGGTTTTTGGATAGTGGGTTTTAGGTATTTGGGCTTTTTATTTAATTTAGGGGCTGATTATAGGTAATTAAAAATAAAATATTTTTCTTATTATTTTCTGTAATATTTTCCCAAAAACATTTATTTAAAAACTATTTTAAAATACTCATAAAATAATTTTATGCTTAGAAATTGCCTTTATGCATTAAAATTCATTTTATTTAAAATAAATTATTTTATGCTAATGTACTTCATGTAAATCATTTATTTCACAATAATAACTCATATTATGCATATTAAAATTAATTTAATATGCCACATACTCATCGATTACATAACACGTAAATTTCCATAAAGCACACACTTCGCCTTAATAGTTCTAAATCAAGCAAATTATCACAAAAATTTCTAGGGTAGGTGTGTGTTGTTACAATTTGGTGGAGAGTTTTCTTAGACTGGAGGTTCATTTTATCAATACTGAAGGATTAAATTGATTAATGATTAATTAATTAATTAAAATAATTAATTAACCAGTTAATGTGATTAAGTGAGTGGATTACTTAACTAATTAGGATGGATTGATTTTTTTTAAAAAAATTGATTAATTAGTTAAAAGGATTAATTAATTAGTTGAGTAATTAATTTTAAAAATGTTTAGTTAATTAAAATGATTAATTAACTTAGGTTAGGGTAGAGCCTTTAATTAATTAAAATACTTAGTTAATTAATTTAAAGAGATTGATTAGAGGGAGAAGAAGAAATGAGTTAATAGATAGCAATCAATATTAACTCATGGTGTGTTTTGAAATGGGAAATGGAGAGCCTATTTATAGGCAAATGTGGACGATGGTAGATTGGGTTTTAAAAAAGTGAGAAGACAAGGAGACGTAGGGCTCGAAATGCTGAAAAAATCAGGCTGAAGGGCAAAATCAAAATTTTGGAGGATAGAAGGGAGACCAGCCACTAGAGAGGTTGATGGTTGCCTCCCAAAAGGGCTGCAACGTCGCTTGATCCTCTTGTGACAAGCCTCTTTTTTCTTTTTTTTAAGAGGTTGATGTTGGTTCGTGTTGGAAAATTGGGTATTCAGGTAGCAATTTACTTAAAGGCTAAAATATTTTTCTTTCGAGGCACTTACACCCCCACCCACTAACCAACTGATAGGATTGTCTTACCAGCTCTACATAGCGTACTAAACTTAGCAAGTGTCAAGCTATGGCTGCATCATATGGGTGAAAATTTGAGGGTTCACAACATTATAAAAAAAATAGGGATTAACGACTGCATTAGTCACTATTTTCCTAGTAGCTAAATTTATTTTGCGACTAAGTAGTCACTAATTAGTGATAAAAATGTGTTAATCGCTAATTAGTGACTAAAAAAATAGTTGTTAAATCAGTCATATCTTGTCACAAAACCAATCACCAAATGACTAGTTGGCGACTGAAGTTGGGACTGATTAGCGACTAAAACCTGTGGTTGTTAATAGTGACTAAAAAGTGTAGTCGCTAAAATATAAAATTTTTTTAAATAATAATTTAAATAATTAGAGACTACTTAATCCAATAACAATCATTTTCATCCACACCATTAGCAAAGGATCTGATTCAAGTAAATTTATAATTTTATTATGTTTATTTAATTTATTTGTTTTGTTAATATAACTATATATAAATACATTTGTTTTTACACTTTTATAGGAATTAAAGGATCAATAAAATAAATAAATATTACAAATTGATCTAGGCAGAAAAATAAATAATAAAAATTATTACAAGCCCAACTAGCTAAAAAATTATACTTTGATCTTTAAATAAGAAATATAATTACAGACCAATTCCTAATAAATTATAGAAAGATCCAAATATTACAAAATCCTTTCATTCGAGCCATCTTCTTCATTGCAAAACCATTGATCTATAACCTTTCGTGTGCACCATTTGATTTCCACAGAGCCTTTTCATCTCTTTAGCACATAAGAAGTTTAGAATTAAATTAAAAAAAAAATCTATGAAATTATACGTAAAATTTCAGAAACTAAACTAAAGATTTTCAAGAACAAAAAGGATCACATAATTGGTAGATCCAATCCTAACTCCAGATGACCCATCCGAATCAAGTTGCTAGACCGAGACAAAGACACTGATCCAACACCCTCTGACCACCATAAAAGCCATTAACATCAAGTTTATTCAAAATCACAGTCAACACAATATTTAGAGTCACGGCCAACACAATATTCAGAGTTGCGGCCAACATAATATTCAGAGTCATAAATCCTCATTAAACAATAAAACTCAGGGGTTAAAACCTAAAGCCCTTGCATGTCAAATTCAAACCCAGATAACCAAGAAGCAAAGAAGAAAATATAGATCCAAATATTAACTCAAGCTAATTAAGAAATAAATCACAACAATGGATATTTCAAGCCATGAATCACTAAACTAAAGTGAAAAAGAAAACTAAAAAGGAATAGAAAAAGAAAATAAAAATAAATGAATAATAAAAACAAGCAAAAATAAAATGAGAAAAGGATGGAAAACATAGCCTTTAAATTGACCTCCTTTGTGTGTGTAACAACCCACATCTACCCTAAGAGTTTTAGTGACAAAATGTTTGAATTTAAGGTTATTGTGACAAAAAGTGTGACAATGTGAAAATTTATGTGTGACGTGATTTATGAGTTTGGGGCATATTAAATTAATTTTAATATGTTAATATGAATTATTATTGTGAAATAAATGGCTTAAATAAAATGCATTAGCATGAAATAATTTATTTTTCGTAAAATGAATTTTCATGCAAAAAGACGATTTTTAAGCATAAAAATAATTTTATGAGTATTTTAAAATAATTTTTAAATAAATGTTTTGGAGAAAATTTTACAGAAAATAATAAAAAAAATATTTTAGTTTTAATTATCTATAATCAGCCCTAAATTAATTAAAAAGCCCAAATACTCAAAAACCTACTACACTAAAACACTTCTAACCTAGCTCATTAAGGGTAATCTTAGAAATTTCACCCAAAACCCTAATATTTAACCTAAATTTTGGATACCCCTTCATTCCAAAAGCCACCATTTTGTTATTTCATTATTTTGGCAGAAAAATTCTTTCAAAATATTTCTCTCTACCAAAATTCATAAAAATCCTTTCAAACTTGCGATTTCGCGACCGTTTCATAATTTTTTCTTTTCCTTTCAATTTGCTATTTGATTTTTATGAAAATAATCTTGGGAAAATTATTTTTAATTGAATATTTACTGATTTTTATTGATAAAATTTGGGCTAGGTGATTTCTTGAGAGAAAAATCAAATTTTCTACCAAAAGCACCGATCTCTCTATGCAATTTCTTCAAAGGTAAATCCTGTAACTCAAAATTGAAATTTTTATGCATAAACCATACCAAAGGAGGGAAATTTCTGTATCATTGCATTATAAACTGATTTTTGATGTTTTTAGATGAAAAATATTAAATTAAATCATAATTTTGCATATTACTGTAATGACTGAAAAGTTTCAGAAAACAAAGGAATTCAAGGTTTTTGTTCTAGAACTTAGAAGTTGGAAAATTCTATGATGATTTATACATGTGGTTGCCAATTTGCATATGGATGGATTCTGATCTGATATTTGTTTTGTTTGGATGAGAAATAACAATTTAAATCATATATTTGCATATCATTGTAATGAACAGAAAGCACGAAAAGCGCGAAAACTCATTATTTTCACCCCAAGCCTTAAGCTTTGAAATTTTCATGCATAATTATTATCTAAGGCTACTGAATCATATATGAAAATGTTATAAACTGAAATTTTCTATGATTGAATGAAAAATAATGGTTTAAAACACCTGTTTACATATTATTGTAATAACCAGAAAATACTGAAAATAAGAAAACTCATGGTTTTTCATTCTAAAAGTTAAAGTTGAAAATTTTCATGCATATGAATCTAAATGTGGGCCGATTCCTACAAGTCTATGTTCTAAAATGATTTTTATTTTGATTACATAAAAAATCTTGGTCCAAACCATGTTTTTATATATTACTATAATATATGAAAAGTGGGAAGAATAAGAAAATTCAGGTTTTTTTTTTTTAATAAGGCATTTGGCCTACATTGATATTTTTATCCCAATGTCTATAATTTTTATGTGATGTATTTTAACAATTATTGACATGTATGTATGTGTGATAAATGGTTAAATTGTATGTTGATGGAAGGAATGACTATAGACTAGGCTATAGGCAATTTGATGTACGCAAGGTATCTTAACCTTATGTTGTGATTAGAATGTGAATGTGATTGGGTAATATGAAAATAGGTTTCAAATGAATCAATAATGAATTAATGATCTTGAATTTATGAAGAGATTGATTGAAAGAATTGGTCATAAGAGATAAGCATGATACTTGAAAGTTATTTGTTAAGTTGACATGTATGTAAGTGCTAAGTGTACTAAGATAATTGTTAAAGTAAATTGATATTGAGGTAATCGTATTGTATTAATCTTAGAAAGGTATTGACATAATTGTAATGCGTTTTCATGTGGGCCTATAAACGCTAAGTGTACGAGACTTTTAAGTCAATATGTTACGTGCAAGTGATGAGTGTAATTATATATGCAACTCTAAGTGTATGTGAATGTTATATATGCATGGGGTAGCTATGGGATAGGATAGCTTCATGATTAAATAAATACTAAGTATTGAATTAAATGTTATGTTAGAGCTTAAGGAGCTTTAGAGGTTCAAAAGGGCTACAAGTACTAGGAGCAAAGGAACCATAAGGTGAGTAAACATTATGTTATTATTACAAGTACAAGCTATCATGATATGTGAATCTTTGACATTCTTAAAACCCAAGTTCTTTTCCATTCTCTCTTATAACTATATGATTTATTTGTTAAGCTTGGGTTGCCAAAGGACAATTGGCCCAAATCATTTTTTATTACTCAATTATAATAAAGTACCTTTGTGATTTGGTGCCTTACCTTACTTTCTTTCTAGAATCACACTATTATTTATCTTTTGCTCAATAAGCTAAACTGCTATTGCTATTATGATACATGTTATTGCTTTTTTAAGTGCTATTGTTATAAGTGATTACCATAAATACAAGTGAAATGAGCAAGAGTCTTCAATTACTTATGTAAATTCGAGTGAATTGAGTAGTGTCTTCACTCATGAGTGAATTGAGCAAGAGTCTTCACTCATTTATGTAAATTCGAGTGAATTGAGCAGTGTCTTCACTAACGAGTTAATTGAGCAAGCGTCTTCACTCACTTATGTAAATTTGAGTGAATTGAGCAGTGTCTTTACTCACGAGTGAATTGAGCAAGAGTCTTCACTCACTTACCTGAATTCAAGTGAATTGAGCAGTGTCTTCATTCAAGAGTGAATGGAGCAAGAGTCTTCACTCATAAGTAATAAGTGTGATTTTCTGCAAACCTTATTAAATTACAAACTTTGATTCATGAATTTTAAAAGATAAACTATGTGTTATAAGCTATAGGTTTCCTTTTGAAAAAGGGATTTATTTTATCGAATGTGCCATATTGTTTACTCATTGAGATCATCCATCTCACCCCTTTTTCTTTGTGTGGTTCCAGGTAAGTAGTATGAGGAGGCAAGGTGATGGCTCAAGCATGTAGGGGAATTCCTTGTCCAAGATAATTAGTTTAATATGTTAAGAAGAGTTATCCTTAGTCACTCTGGGGATATTTATTTTTAGATATTTATTTTGAAATGTTATCTTTTGAGGTTTTAATTGGATTCTAAATATTATTTTCTTATGGATTATGTTCAAAGTATATTTTAACTATACTTTCGCAACTTAAGGTTTTTCTTAAAAAAAAAAAAAAATTATTTAAGTTGATGTAAAAGGTTTAGTTAAGATCCTAGGCTGTATTTGTATAAGTATAAGTGGGTTCTATGGGCGTGGGTGACCTTATATCTTCCCATGTTCTAGGACCGTCATGTCTCTAAAAATGGGATGTGACAATAGTGGTATCAAAGCTATAGTTTTTAAAGTCTAGTTTAGACTTGTCAATTTATTGGGTTAATTAAGTGTAATCCTAGAGCATAGAAATTTTTCCTGTCATGTCACTTGTAGTCTATCGCTAGCATAGTTCCGTGAAATCTTAGTAGGTTTTAGTAATCCTTATTATTGTTATGTGCCTTATGATTTTCTCTTCAGATGACCAAAAAGATTACCCCTACTAGAGGACCATGACCTAGAGCACCATGTGTGGCATGCAAGAGGACATGGCGAGAGATGTTCGAGAAGGTCGTGCTTATGATCCACCTTAAGAAAAAGAAGACTCTTATGATGCAAATGATGTTAATTGATTGCTTAGTGATTTAGTATGCATTGATTTCTTTTATTGCCTATGACATGACTGACTTATATATGATAGGGAAATTCATAATGTTATAAGTTATATGGTACATGACTATGGTACAAGATACATGCCATGACATATGGTATATGCTATATGATATGTGATGTTATATAATGTGATGTGCACTTATGTGAAATGCATAATAAGTATGATAATTTGATAGTGAGGTTAAGTGGATTAGAAGGAGAAGTGGACCAAGTTTTGATCCAATTTAGATTAATGACTGATAGGTATAATGTTACAATGGTTTGATATATGAATTATATGGAGTCATTAAATGATAATTAAGATTGATGCCATAAGAAGAGAAATGATAGTTAGTAATGATCAGTGGAAGAATGAAACAAATTGGTTACATTACATATACATAGGTATAATGTATGAAGTAATTGAAGTATATCAAGGAATTTATGTCTTAGATGCTACCATATGGACTAAAACAATAAGAAAGCGAGAGATTTCTCCATCACTTATGTAAATATCAAGTATAGTCAAATGAGGAATATTAATTTAGTGTAATATGGAAGAAGAAGGTATCATTCCCATTCGAATTTTTAGTGCAAGATGCTTGATTGATTCTAGTGTTATGCATTCATTTGTGTTTGCTAAGAGTCTTAGTAGAGATAAGGAATTAATTAATGAACCCTTAGTAGTGCTGACTCATTTGGGAGCAATGATGGAATTAAGGTATTGTTTAAGGATTGTGAGGTAGACATTGATGGACGGAAACTTCCTATGGAGTTATTGGAACTTGATGTCCTAGAATTCGATGTGATCTTACAAATGGATTGGCTATATGAGTATGGAACTTGTTCTGACTATAGAGAAAAGCAAGTAGAATTTCAAACTAAGGATAGGGAGAGATTTGTGTATCAAGGAGATACTTATAATTAAGGTCCACTAGCATAATCATGGAATGAATGAATATACTTAGGAAACTGAGGAAAGGATGCAGCAGAAGCATCCCCAGTTTTCAAGAACATATGAGTAAGTATTGAAATTCAAGGATGAATTTCTTTTAAGAAGGGGAGACATAAAAGGATAAGTATTCTTAGACTTGTAATGATGATAAAAGGATAAGTATTCTTAGACTTATAATGATCATAAAAGGATAAGTATGATGCTACACAGTTTTAAAAATTTAATAGTTTTGAATATACCTAAAAGGGGTTTGAGTTCTCTGGATGAGAAATATTTTAAGGCATTAGATACAATAATGTTCAATTGAGGTTACTGGAAAATTTGGTAGTGATTTTTAGTACGGAAAGAAATTTTAGTGAGATAACCTAGAATGGCATAGATTTGGAAACGTATAAGAGTTTCATAGAAATTTCATTGAATATCAATGGGATTAGAAGGTTTATTATTTTAATATGGATAAATTAAATGATTAGGAATATGAAATATAGCAAGATGTAAGTGAAAAATCTAAAGTGAAATGATATTACGAGCTAAATGTATAAAAATTATGAGGCATTAGGTAATTAAGTCATGATAATGATGTATATATTATACAAAAAGAGAGTAAATCTGAAATAGTTATAATAAGTTTATTTGATATTGTAAATTAATAGAATGCAAGTTTTGTTTGGGATATGATATGTATAGGAATGTTTGTTAAGTTTAAATATATTTTAATTGATGAATGAAGGGAGTGCAGAAATTGTAATGGTAGCAAGGTATTAAACATGAAAATATCTATTGAAGTTATAATATATTAAGTAATAATTATTAATATAGAAAGAAAATTATCAAATATCAATTGGAGTTATTAATTTGGGAATTTATTTGTTGAATTCTTACATGACTAATGTGATAAATAATGAATGGAAGTGGTGATTAAGATATTAGTATAGATATTAATAATAATAGAGATATAACGAAAAGAAATGATTGGGATTATATTGGATTAAAGGTGAAATTAAAGGTTGTATTACTTTTGTTTGAGGTTAAGAGATACAAAAAAAATTATTAAGAATTAGTTTAAGATTTGTTTGAATAAGAGATTAACATAGGTGTGGCTCAAGCTGAAAGTTTATCAGTGCGATTTTAATAGATTATGAGTATGTGCCTTACCGTATTCAATATGTTAATTGTAGTTAGATATTGTGTTGGAGTGGCACAGCAGAAGCATGGCGGAGAAGTTAAGCAGAGTGTGCTGTGCTACTATATTTGGAAATTCAAGGATGAATTTCTTTTAAGGGGAAGAGAATGTAACAATCTATATCTATCCTAAGAGTTTCAGTGACAAATTGTTTGAGTTTAGGGTTATGACAAAGAGTGTGACTATGTGAAAATTTGTATGTGACATGAATTATGGGTTTGGGGCATATTAAGTTAATTTTAATATGCCTAATATGAATTATTATTGTGAAATAAATGGTTTAAATAAAATGCATTAGAATGAAATAATTTATTTTTTGTAAAATGAATTTTCATGCAAAAATACGATTTTTAAGCATAAAAATAATTTTATGAGTATTTTAAAATAATTTTTAAATAAATATTTTGGGGGGAATTTTATAAAAAAATAATAAGAAAAATATTTTATTTTTAATTACCTATAATCAGCCCTAAATAATTAAAAAGCCTAAATACCTAAAAGCCCACTACACTAAAATACTTCTAACCTGGCTCATTAAGGGTAATATTAGAAATTTCACCCAAAACCCTAATATTTAACCTAAATTTCAGCCAGCCCTTCATTCCAATAGTCACCATTCTGTTATTTCATTATTTTGGCAAAAAAATTCTCTCAAAATATTTCTCTCTACCAAAATTTATAAAAATCCTTTCAAACTTGCGATTTCGCGACCGTTTCGTAAGTTTTTCTTTTCCTTTCAATTTGCTATTTGATTTTTATGAAACTAAACTTGGAAAAATTATTTTGAACTTAATATTAAGTGATTTTTATTAATAAAATTTGGGCTAGGTGATTTTTTGAGAGAAAAATTAAATTTTCTACCAAAGCACCAAACTCTTTACGCGATTTCTCCAAAGGTGAATCCTGTAACTCAAAATTGAAATTTTTATGCATAAACCATACCAAGGGCGACGATTTCTATATCATTGCATTCTAAACTAATTTTTGATGTGTTTAGATAAAAAAATATTGAATTAAATCATAATTCTGCACACTGTAATGACCGAAAAGTTTCCAAAAATAAAGAAATTTAAGATTTTTGTGCTAGAATTTAGAAGTTAGAAAATTCTATGATGATTTATACATGTGGCTGCCGATTTGTATATAGATGGATTCTAATCTAATATTTGTTTTTTTTGGATGAGAAATAACAATTTAAATCATGTGTTTGCATATCGCTGTAATAAACGGAAAGTGCGGAAAGCGCGAAAACTCATGATTTTCACCCTAAGCCTTAAACTTTGGAATTTTCATGTATAATAATTATCTAAGGTTGCTGAATCATACATGAAGATGTTCTAAACTAATATTTGCTATGATTGAATGAAATATAATGATTTAAAACACATGTTTACATATTATTGTAATGATCGGAAAATATCGAAAATAAGAAAACTCATGGTTTTTCATCCTAAAAGTGAAAGTTGGAAATTTTTATGCATATAAATGTATATGTGGGCTGATTCCTACAAGTCTATGTTCTAAAATGATTTTTGTTTTGATTACATGAAAAATCTTGATCCAAATCATGTTTTTACATGTTACTGTAATAGATGGAAAGTGCAAAGAATAAGAAAATTCAAGTTTTTCTTTGAATAGGGCATTCGACCTACATTGATATTTTTATTCTAATGTCTATGATTTTTATCTAATGTATTTTTGACAATTATTGACATGTATGTATGTGTGGTAGATGGTCAAATTGCATGTTGGTTGAAGAAATGACTATAAACTAGGCTAAAGGCAATTTGGTATACGTAAGGTATCTTAACCTTATGTTGTGATTAGAATGTGAATGTGATTGAGTAATATGGAAATAGGTTTTATAATGAATCAATAATGAATTAACGATCTTGAATTTATGAAGAGATTGATTGAAAGAATTGATCATAAGAGATAAGCATGATACTTGAAAGATATTTGCTAAGTGGACATGTATGGAAGTGCTAAGTGTACTAAGATGATTGTTAAAGTAAATTGATACTGAGGTAATGATATTGTGTTAATCTTAGAAAGGTATTGACATTATTGTAATATGTTTTCATGTGGACCTATAAAGGCTAAGTGTACAAGACTTTTAAGTTAACATGGTATGTGCAAGTGATGAGTGCACTTATATGTGCAACTCTAAGGGTATGTGAATGTTACATGTGCATAAAGTAGCTATGGGATAGGATAGCTTCATGATTAAATAAATACTAAGTATTGAATTGAATATTATGTTAGAACTTTAGGAGCTTTAGAGGTTTAAAAGGGCTACAAGTACTAGGAGCAAAGGAACCACAAGGTGAGTAAACATTTTGTTATTGTTACAAGTACAAGCTATCATAATATGTGAATCTTTAAGATTCTTGAAACCCAAGTTCTTTTCCATTCTCTCTTATAACTATATGATTTCTTTGTTAAGCTTGGGTTGCCAAAGGACAATTGATATAAATCATTTTTGATTACTCAATTATAATAAAGTACCTTTGTGATTTGGTGCCTTACCTTACTTTCTTTCTACAACCACACTATTATTTATCTTTTGTTCAATAAGCTAAACTGCTATTGCTATTGTGATACATGTTGTTGCTTTTTTAAGTGCTATTGTTATAAGTGATTACCATAAATATGAGAGAATTAAGCAAGAGTCTTCACTCTCTTACGTAAATTCGAGTGAATTGAGTAGTGTCTTCACTCACGAGTGAATTGAGCAAGAGTCTTTACTCACTTATGTAAATTCAAGTGAATTGAGAAGTGTCTTCACTCACGAGTGAACTGAGCAGTGTCTTCACTCACTTATGTAAATTCGAGTGAATTGAGAAGTGTCTTCACTCACGAGTGAACTGAGTAGTGTCTTCACTCACTTATGCAAATTCGAGTGAATTGAGCAATATCTTCACTCACGAGTGAATTGAGCAAGAGTCTTCACTCACTTATGTGAATTCAAGTGAATTGAGTAGTGTCTTCACTCAAAAGTGAATGGAGCAAGAGTCTTCACTCACAAGTAATAAGTGTGATTTTCTGCAAATCTTGTTAAATTGCAAACTTTGATTCATGAATTGTAAAACATGAACTATGTGTTATAAGCTATGGGTTTCCTTTTTTAAAAAGGGATATATTTTATCGTATGTGCCATATTGTTTGCTCATTGAGATCATCTATCTCACCCCTTTTTCTTTGTGTGGTTCAAGGTGAGTAGTATGATGAGGCAAGGCAATAGCTCAAGCATCCTACTTCGCTTGGGGAATTCCTTGTCCAAGATAATTAATTTAATATGTTATAAAGAGTTATCCTTAGTCACTCTGGGAATATTTATTTTTGGATATTTATTTTGAAATATTATCTTTCAAGGTTTTCATTGGATTCTAAATATTATTTCCTTATGGATTATGTTCAAAGTATATTTTAACTATGCTTTCGCAACTTAAGGTTTTCTAAAAAAAAAAAAATTTATTTGAGTTAATATAAAAGGTTTTGGTATGATCATAGGCAGTATTTGTATAAGTATAAGTGGGTTTTACAGACGTGGGTAACCTAATGTCTCCCTTCACCATCAAGCTTAAGCACTAGCAAAACTTCCTTCCCTTACCTATACCTAATGCAACTCTGCCCTCTCTCTCTTTTCTAAACCTAAAAACTAAAATGAAAATGATATACATAGGTTTAAGGGAGAAGTAAAATCTATACTCAAATTACATAATTTTGGAAATGAGTTAATTAGAGACTAAACTATTGTTAGTTGCTAATTAGCAATTAAAAATAGTTTATTTGCTATCTTTCGCATCTAATTAAAATTTAATAATTTAGCAACTAAATCCACTAGTTGCTAAAATTAGATAGTACAAGCTTTAGCCACTAAATTATTGATGCATGAGTATACAGTTCATCTTGCCAAAATATCGTCATCGGTTTGTGACTACTTAATATTTAGTTCCTACTTAGAGGCTAAATAACGACTACTTTTAATCGCTAAATTCAGCCTTAATTTTTGGTGCTAACTTATAATGACTATATAGTCACTATTTAATTGCTAATTCAATATTTTTATTAGTAGACACTATATGGTCTCAGATTAACGACTAAATAGAGATAGTCACTAAATTTTAGTCACTAAAATTCAACTTTATTTATAGCGCTCCTTACAAACTCAAAGAAGCATATACTTATTTGAAGAGTGAGTTTGAAATGAAAGATTTAAGGAAAACAAAATTTTATATCGACCTGCATATCAATCATTTATCCTAAAGAGTCCTAATACACCAATCTACTTATGTAAAAAAGATATTAAGCCATTTTTTATGGATAAATCATTTCCCTTAAGCACAACAATGGTGGTCCACTCATTGGATGTGAAGAAAGACCCTTTTAAACTTAAAGAAGATAACAAAGAGCTACTTGGTTTTGAAGTACCATATTTGAGTGCTATAGGAGGCAATCATGTATCTTATAAATTGCACCAAACCTAATATTGAATTTGCAATAATTAAATCTTCTATCTCCTAACTACGTATAACTTTGCACTTACCAAGAGACACTATAGTGATATTAGATAATTATTGGGTTATTTTTGAGGTATTATTAATTTAAAGTTATATTTTTCATATATTTCATATAAGATACTGGAGGAATATACAAATGTTGGTTATTTGTCAAATCCCCATAATAGTAGATCTCATACTAGATATATGTTTACTTATGGTTATACTATAATTTCATAAAGGTCTGTAAAGCAAGCTCACTCATAAATTTTGGCTCTATATGAGACAAGTTGAGAATGTGTTTGGTTAAGATCTTTGATAAGATACATATGTGAGACTTGTCAAGTATCCTCAATAAAAAATGCTCTAACTATATTATTTGAGGATAATGCAGCTTGCATCATATTAATTAAAAGTGGATATATCAAGGGTGACTGAACTAAAAATATCTCATCTAAATTCTTTTACACACGCAAGCTCTAGAAAAGTAGTGAACTAGATATCCACCAAATTCACTCAAGTGAAAATCTAGCAAACTTATTTATTAAGTCCTTACTATTAGATGATACTAATAAATATAGTTTGGTTTCTGTTATACTGATCTATCTATATCTCTATTGTCTATCTTAGAAGTATCCTACATACAATATAACTCTTGTACATATATAAGTTTTGTACTCTTACTTCAAGATATGTAATATAAAAGACAAATTTTATGTACCTTATTCCCTAGTCTTTGCATGGTATCTGAGCTTATCAACTGAAATTTCTTAATCATCATTTTTTTTTCCCTTTCATAATGGCAATCACACCCAACGTTGCAACCACCACTGTTGTAACCACTGTCACCTCCTCTCCTATTCAAGCGCATCACACCTTTGTCATCAAATTAACCTCTAAAAATTATCTTTCATGGAAAACCCAATTCCTTCCATTGTTGAACTATCAAAACCTCATGGGAATTATAGATGGTAGTTAGCCTCAACCACCAAAAGAGATACCTGATCTAGTTGATAATACAATTACTATTCCCAATCCTGAGTTTCAAACTTGGTTTACTAAGGATCAAATACTCATGACATGGCTCTTATCTTCTTTAACGGAAGAGATATGCTCTTTTGTTATTAAGCTTAGTCTTCTTTTCAAGTATGGTCAGCATTAAGTCAGGCTTTTGATGATGTTTCACAAAATAGATAGTTGCAATTGCATATTGATTTACAAGAGTTCAATGCCCATTTCTCAAATAGCAAAAGGGCTTGCTAATAAATTATGTGCTGTGGGTGGCCCCCTCTCTAATGTTGAATTTAATGTGATCATTTATCGCAACATCAGAAGTGAGTTTCACCCAATTATAACTGCTTTAAATCTCCAATCTGAACAAGTTTCATTCCATAAATTACATGGCCAGCTAGTGGCTCACAAAATTTTATTGAAAAGTGCTCAAGAACTTTCTCTTACACACATGGTGACTATAAATTATCAACCCCTTCTCTTGGATCGTATTCTTCGAGACCTGCTCAACATTCTAATACACCATGAGTAACTAGTTAGTTCGCTTTCATTCAATGACTAGTACGTTGTCAAATTTATGGCATGAAAAACCACATAGCTGATCAATGTAGGAGATGTTATCAACATCAAAATAATAATTCCCAGAATTTTTCCTCTTATTCTCAAGCTAATCATATCTCCTATAGACCACTAACTTATGGTTATTGAAGCAGAGGATATTCTAATTTTTCTAGACAACATGCACCACCAACATCTCCAAGTGTTGCTTCCTTCCCTTGGTATCCTGATACGGGCGTAACTCATCACATGACTTCAAATATCTCCTCACTGTCAATTAACAATAAGTACAAAGGACATTATCAAATTCAAGTGGCTAATGGTCAAGGTTTGCGTATTTCCAATATTGATTATTTAATTATTTCTCGCCATCTAAATTATTGCACTTAATTTATGTTTTGCATGTACCTAAACTCACCAAACCACTACTTTTTGTCCAAAAGTTTGCATATGATAATTCATGTTTCTTTGAGTTTCACTCTAAACATTTTTTTGTAAAGGACGAGTAGACCAAGAAGATCTGACTACAAGGACCAAGTAAGGATGGACTCTACACAATTGATTCTCCACCTATGGCATTCAACACTAAAAAAGTTTCATTTGATGATTGGCATGCTAGACTTGGGCATCCTCAAATAAAGACAGCTTCAAAAATTATTCATGATTTTCAATTATACCTTGTTTTAAGCATTTAAATGTTTCTTCTTTTAATAGTACTTCTTATCTTTTAGGTAAATTAGCAAAATTTCCTTTAACTAGTTTCAAACATTCGAGTACCGCTCCTTTTGATATTGTTTATTTGGATGTATGGGGCTTGCACCAATTGTGTCCTCTAATGGTTTTCGCTACTTTGTCATTTTTGTTGATGAATTTACTCGATTTCATTGGCTATTTTGCATCAAACAAAGAAGTGATATTCCTGATATATTTTTGCAATTTAATGCCTATGTTGAATACCAATTTAATACCAAAATCAAACCATTATATAGTGACTAGGTGATAAGTGCTTAACTAACTACATTTTACCCATTGTTTTTTTTATCCTTAAATTGAGTTTGATTTGTTTGTTTAGTGCTTTTCCAAAATTCTTTTGGTTAACCCAATGCCAAATGATGCCATGAACCAAATGTGACCCAGAATAGTGAAGAATCCAAGCCAAAATGCTAACTTTTAGAAGAATATGGGTAGCCACGGGTGACCACACGGTTGGGATTCCAGCCATGTGATAAGAGCAAATTGGAACTTCATCCAGTAGCCTCCCAAGGGTGGAGACACAGCTTAGATTTCACCCGTGGGAAGTTACGTTCTTTGGCCCTGTCATTGGCACGACTGAACCCCAACCATGGGTCCAGCCATATGAGGTTAAATTCCAGCATATAAATTGGATCTAATAGCATTAAGGAGGCAACTTTTGAAGGGGGAAGGCTTAGGGAAATTCTTAGCCAAAAGGCTGGGAACTCTTAAGTTTCCCTTGGTCTATAGATGGTTTAGGACTTTCATTTTCAAGAGATTGTAGGTACAAATCAAGATAAAGATCCATCTTTGTATAGATTTAGAGTGGAAATCAAGGATTTACGAGGGGATGTCTTCAATACCATCTACAGATGATTTGAGATTCTTTATTATCCCTTTCTTTTATTCATTACCTTTCAATTCTATTATGAACTAATTGCTTTTTGCCTAGATATTGATGAACCCTAGTTCTTGATTGTATGAATTGAATAATTTGCTTTGAATCAATTTATCTTTGGATTGTTTTATTTCCATGATCTATGATATTTATTCTGATTGGCAATTATCGGTTTGTTGATTAGATATTGTTTCTATATTGGATGAGTAAAGATACCCTGATATAGATAGATCACTCATGGGAATAAAGAGTTGATTAGGGTGTCAGAAATAGACCTACAAGACTTTTTTACGTTAATCTCTTGAATTTAATGCTGCTTCTATTTGATTATAGGTTGAGAAGAGATTCCCCTATAATACTTAGGAAGTTAGGGATTTAATCACTTGAGGAAGTTAGGGATTTAAACACTTGAGAAAGGTTTTTATCTAATTAATAAGAGTCCAATTCAATTCACTATTTGAATTATTCATACCATTGTTCTTGACATGCATGAGAGACTAAGGGGATTCATATCTAGATAGCTTTATCTTTGTCCATATCTATCAATGTTCTCATGTTTTAGTTTATCTTTAATTTTAATTTTAATTTTCCTTGATTGATTATTCACTAAACAATAGTTAAAGTTTGCGCTAGTACTTATAAACTGTCCTCGTGGAGATAATACTCATATTTACTACTTTATTACTTGATAATGATCTGTGCACTTGCAGTTTGTTAGTGTGCATTTCGACACATCAGTGGGGTGATGAATATAGGAAGCTTAATAGTTTTCTAAAATCTAAAGGTATTATTCATCACACAGCATGTCCTCATACGCATGAGCAAAATGGCATTGCAGAGCGAGAAAAACACCACATTGTGGACACTGGACTAACTTTATTAGCTTACTCTAAAGTGCCTCTTAAGTTTCGGTCATTTGCTTTTGAACATGCCATTGCCCTTATAAATTGTCTACCTAGTTTAGTTCACCAAAATTTGTCATCTTTTAAAAAAAAAATTTGGCAAAAACCCAAAGTATGAGGAATTTAAAAGTCTTTGGTTGCTGCGTTTTTCCAGTTCTTCACCCATACGATAAAAACAATTTTAATTTTCAATCCAAACCGTGTGTAAATTTAGGACTAGCAAAAAATCATTTTGGGTACAATTGTCTTGATATCGATACTGGTCGAATTTACATAGCTAGATTTATCAATTTTAATTAAAAATTATTTCCTTTTCTTTCCTCTTCTACCTCTGCTGGTGGCCCACATGCTGAAAGCTCTAGTCCATGGTTATCAATTGTGTGTAACAGTCCTCCTCATTTGGTTCAAACTTCTATCTCTATCACTCCTCTTAATCTGCCCTCTTCTCCTACATCTTAACCATCCTCACCCAATCCTATTCAAACTACAACACCATAAAGTCCCTCTCCAACTACAACTCAAAGACTCTCATCCAATCCTATCCAAACCATAACACTAAGTAGTTCCTCTCCTTATCCATCTAATAACCGTGTCTCTATTATTTCCAAATCACCCACAACTTCTGCTTCTATCTCTCTTTCTCAAATACCTGGATTAAATTAAATCGTGGACTTAGGAAAATATAATAATTCTAAGTCTACCAATTTATCTCATCACTCCAGCAAATAAACCTCAATGCACACACCCAATGGAACTACAGCCAACTACCATGACTAAACATGTTGTCTTAGAATTGGGTCTTACTAAACGTGCTGCCCACCTAACCACTAAACATCCACTACAAATAGCCAAATCGGATTACCTGCAAACCGGACCTGTCAAATCTTGTTGGTAAAAAATGGGTATTCCGAATCAAGTGACAACCTGAGGGTTCCATTGAGCTTTACAAAGCACGCTTAGTGGCAAAAGGATACAATCAACAACCATAGATAGATTACCATGATACTTATAGTCCTGTAATATCAGCCATTCATACTATTTTAAGCATTATTGTTAATAATGGTTGGCCTTTGCATCAAATTGATGTCTCTAATGCTTTTCTACATGGCAAATTAAAAGAAGTCTATATGTCTCAACCACCTGGATTTGCTGATAAAGGTAAACCTCATCATGTTTGTCATCTTCATCGTTCTTTATATGGTCTTAAGCAGGCATCTAGGGGCCTAGTTCACTCGATTGGTTGCTTTCTTATCTCATCTTGGTTTTTCATCATCCAAGGATGATAGTTCCTCATTTATTTGGATGAAGAGTGCTAACAAAATTTTCATTTTCGTTTGTGTTAACAACATTGTGATTACAAGTTCTTCTTATGATGAGGTTGATCCATCATTTCTCTTCTTCAACAGGAGTTTCCTATTTGTGATTTGGGTCCACTTAGCTACTTTCTTGGTGTTGAAGTGATCAAGCACAAGAATGGTATTTTACTTTCACAACAAAAATACATTCTTGACTTGTTAAAGAAGACCAAGATGAGTTGTTTTAAGCCGTGCAACACACCAATGGCAACCTCTCCTATCCCCTATAAAGCTTCGGGCTCCTCTCTTTCTAATGGAGAATTATATTAGACAAACAGTTGGGGCATTACAGTATGTGACTTTGACATGTTCGGACATCGTTTTTCTGTCAATAAATTAAGTCAATATATGCATTGCCCAACAGACATTTATTAGCAAGCAGTAAAACGAGTATTGAGGTACTTGAAGCAAACAATTGGTCTCTCCCTTCCATTTATTCCTTCTTCTACAATGTCACTTAATTGCTTTGCAAATAGTGATTGGGGAGGGTGTCCAAATGATAGGTGTTCTACTAGTGGGTTTGCTATTTATCTTGGTAAAAATTTGATATCTTGGATGGCAAAAAAAACAACCTACGGTTGCTCGTTCTTCTACAAAGAGTGAATACAAGGCCCTACCTAATGCAACTGCTAAGTTAAGGTGGATTCAATCTTTGCTATCTGAGCTTCGAGTTACTTTGTCCACAGCACCAGTTTTATTATGTGACAATGTTAGTGCTATCTATCGTTCATCTAATCCTATCTTAACTTTATTATTTTGTTAGAGCAAGTTTAAACTCGGCAATTACAGGTTCAATTTTTGACAACGGATGACTAGATCGCAGACATAATGACCAAACCTTTGTCTACTTCAAAGTTTCTCTAGCATCGAGCCAAGCTTCAACTTCTCCTTTAGCATTCATCAGTTTGACGAGGGATACTTGATGATATTGATAAATATAGTTTGTTTTCTTTTGTACACATTTATCTGTATCTCTATTGTCTATCTTAGAAGTATCCTACATACAGTATAAATCTTGTATCTACATAAATTTCGTACTCTCGCTTCAAGATACATAATACAAAACACAAATTCTGTGCACTTTATTTTCTAATCTTTACAGTTACCTACTGGCATATTTGAACAGATGAAACTTGAACAGCTTGATTTATCGATTAGTATATACCATCTTAAAGTGTGATCCTCATCAAATGAAGCGAATTACTATAAAATTATTTTTTTTTTTTAGTCAAATATTTTGTCCCACGAGTTTTTTTTAACCAAAAGTTTTAATGAGAATTTATACAACGTCAAAATATATAGTGAATAACTCTTTATATTGTATTTTCTTTGCAAGATTTTTAACAAGACTTGCTCATGATATAAGCAATATCCAAAAGAGTGTTATAAATAAATTATCATATATATATATATATATATATATATATATATATATATATATATATATATATATATCATGCAATATTCAAGAGAATATTATAAATAAATTATTATTATTATTATTATTATTATTATATTACCTAAAAACACTCTAGTAAATTATTTAGTGAGATTATAATATATGGTATCAGAACCCCAGCCACTCTATATATACAGAAAAGTAGAATTAATCTAGTAATAAGAATTTTAAGCCTTTTTTCTCTCTATATATTTTCTCTGTTTCTTCTTTTTACTTTTGCTTTATATAATTTCTTGTTATTGTTTTCAATACGCTATATTAATAAGTCGATTTATAGTAATCATCTATTAATAACATAATTATAAAAGACCAAATAAATTGGATAATAAAATACTAAAAATATTTTCAACAAAAAATATAATAAAAATAAAAAGTAATTTTGTCTATTTATTACTTAAAAAAAGAAACATGAATAATTATAGAAAGAGAAGAAAATTTTAAGTCAACTAATTGAAAGGATAAATTTGTCAACTTAAAATTTTAAAATTTTTCAATTACAACTCTACATCCTCACCACCCTCTAATAAAATCTATGCAGTTATATAATGAAATTACCGAACAAGCTGCACAAGAAATAATAAAATAGCGCCTACAAATTAATTACAAATGCAAGTCATCTTTCAAGAAAATTACAAAAGAATGCTTGAAGATTACAATAATGTTTTATAGTGTAAATAATACAGCATTTCCAATGCACTGAAAAATAATACACAAATAATCTTTTGCAAATATGTGAAATATTCAAAAGTTGAATTTTTCATGAATAAAAAAATTCGCATATTTATGAAAGAAACTCGCATCATTTTTCAGTGCATAGGATATAAAAGATTCCCTACATAGGAGCGTGCAGGAGGCCTTAGAAATGGCGGCCATATACACAAGAAAAACTCGTACGAAAGGTGGGGGTAAAAAAAAAAAAAAGGCAAACCAGAAAGTGTGGGAATTGATTATAATAATAGTAATAATAAAGAAAAGCATATATATATATATATATATATATATATATATATATATATATATATATATACAACTCACACGTTAGAAGAAGAAATTGTTAAGCTGACATTGAGCTTGTGAATCTTCAAGATCATGTGATGGAGAGTGTACATGTCTCCCTTCATAGGTTGTTATTACCATTCTCGGATCTTCTGCTAATCTCTCCACTCTTTTCTTTACTCTACAATTATCTTGTGTGCAACGATAATAGCTCCTGCACACAAATTTTCATTAATTTCTTGTTTATGACCAAGGAATAACAAAATCAAATAAATAAATCTATAACTAAAGTTCCTAACAGATTTCTTCAAGGTGAGTGCCAGAGGTTTGAGTCTCTCCTTCCACTAAATATTCATTGTGTTATTATGCAACCAATATCACCAAACTGTTACTTTGTCACATGTTAGTCATATGTAGTCACATGTTAGTCATATGTAGAACTAGTAGTTAATTTCCACAAAAAAAAAAAAAAAAAAAAAAAAATCCTTGTTTTGCAGATAAAAATAGACTTCCAGGCTTTCTTAATTAGTTACTATAATTCTGTATAAAATAAATGTATGTTTGACAAACCGTAATAAAATATAACGTAATATAATCAAATGTATTTTTAACATAAATATACTCTAATAGTATTATTAATTGTGAATAACGTGGACTAGTTACTGTGCTTGCTTAGAATTTGAATTGAAGGGGCATAATCTAAAGATTCTGACTGTTTGGACATTGAAAATGGTAAAATGACTCTTAAGTACTACAAATATCTAAAAAGAAAAGAAATTAAATTAAAAAAAAAAAAGAAAAAGAAAACTCATGATGGCCCGAGAAACTTTTACGTACACCTCCTTTAGGGGGTAAAAAGTTGGGTGAAATTTCACCCATGCCATGCCATGTAGCTGCTCAAAAGCTTAAACAAAGGGAAAAAGTTCAAGAAACCATTCTCATGTGAATTTCTATAAAATAAAACAAAAAAATTCAGTTAACATAAAAAGGTCAATATATAATTAACGGAAAATATTTGTCTACATTAGATGCATATCCAATTTTCATACACCTAGCAAATTATCATGGATAATTCAAACAATTGTGCACTTGAAAGAGTAAGTTTTGCCTAGAGCAAAAAAAGATACCACTGTTTCCACTTAGCAAAAAATGGAAAAAAAAAATTATTGACCAAAATATATCATCACTCATAAGTTTATTGTATGAAATAAACTTATGTACTTCCTGCAGTCAAATTTTCTCCACTTGCAATTATGTTTTTTATTCTTTTTTTTTTTTTTTTTTTTTTAGTAAAAAGACACTCATACCCAAATTTACCCTATATATTTTTATCACATTAGCTGAATATATACACTCAGTATAAGCAAATAGAGCAACTACTAGCTAGCCTGAAGGCATAAAATTTTTTAAGGATAATGTGAAAAATACAAATATGAATAAATAAAATTTTTATTAAATTTGGCTTTATTCCCAACGTGCTCGAATATTTTTTTATCTGTTCTTTTTTTTTTGAAAGTGTATATGACTGAAATTAAAGCACAATGAATTTTCAATTAAATGATACGAAAGTAGTCTCTATAGTTATGAGACAGTGAGTTTGAATTTCAATCAAAATCAAATTCACAAAACATAAAAAGGTGTAATAACAAAAGTTTAATGAAAAAAATATAGAAAGTGATTAAAATTTATTACCAAACTAACTTGAGACTGTTCCTGATCAAATGAAGTCAAACCAAAAAAATTAATTGAATAAAGTTTATTAACATATACTACATTGTTGTTAACTTAATTGGAATTCTCTACAGCCAAAAACTATAGTTAAGATTTTAACCCAGGTGACTAAGATAAGCACTGTTTGGAGCAAAAATTCTTTGAAACCAAGGGGGGAATATACACATATATCCACTCTTTTTGACTTTGGCTATGGCTATAGTCTTCTCTCACACAAGAAATACATGCAAACATGCACAAAAGAAATGAGAGGAACGTACTACTCATTAAATATAATTATGTAGGAATTACAAAAATTCAAAAAGCTGAAATCATTGCCTAAGATTTTTAATTGACACTGTAAACAAGTTTCATTAATTACTTTCTATAGGCCTTAGATTTTTAATTGACACTGTAAACAAGTTTCATTAATTACTTTCTATAGTTTGTGGTCACAAATAAAGAACCTAATTCTCAGTCAAGACAAACAAGCAATAAAAATGCTATATATAGCTTTAAATTGCAATGCATGGATAATTAGGTACTCAAATATAGCTTCTATATAGAACAATTTAAAACAAATAATTTTTTTCTTCAGTTCTCTTTTAGCACTTGTTGCTTCCATGTATCACAATATTGTAAAAAAAGTAATCTAAAAGCACATAGAGAATGTTCAGTTTTTTATTCTGCTAAAACTACCCCACATTGCCCCAAAAAAAAAATGGTAAAAAAAATTCAGTGGCTTAACTAGAAGGACAAATAGGAGTTTTTTACTCCAAACCCTTTAAAGTTGGTATAATTTTCATATAGAAACAAAGTGTGTTTAGCACATGTGAGGTGAAATTGCTTTTTAAAAAATAAAATGTTTTTTCAAATATAAAAGTACAAGCAACATACACTGTTATTTTGCATTTTTTTTTATTTTTTATGAAAAATATGTAAAATCAAACATAAAAGTAATTTTTATTTGCAAATTGATCGAAATGATAGTTTTTTTTTTTTTTTAATGTATAACAATTATACACGCTTATATATAACTTATCAGTGAGTGCATACGTGACTAATATATCTAAATTTCAATCTCATTTCAAAAAGCTATTGAGCTTGAACTGTCGATAGGCAATAAGTTTTTACTTGATGATATTAGAGTAGTTCATAAAGATATAAATTTGAATACTAATTGGAGTAACATAATTAACAGAAAAAATAAATAAAATATCTCTTGGATTCCTAAAGAAAAAAACTGCTAACACATCCAAAAAAAAAAAAAATTATCAATGTAAAAATATAAATGTGACAACTCAATAACAGATTCCATCCCTAATAAAGTCAAACTGCAAATGCACCATTTCCACCACTTTGGCTAGCAAGAACTTATGAATCTTATGTATATTTATGTATATTGATTAATTTATATCAACAGACACACGCAAACACCAACATTTTTAAAAGTTCATGGGGGAGAACACTTCCAAATCCATGCATCAATATTGCCCTTTTGCCTAGAAATTCAACACTAACATATGTTTTTAGAAATAATTGGGTGGTCATTAATCAATCAAATAATTAATTTGATGACCTCTATTATACAATCTCATAATGTTCTATGTTCCCATGGCTTAAAACCTTTATAATATATGATTGATAAATCAAATATTGTTGCACTTTATTTCTTTTTTCTTTACATAATTGTGATTTTGTCTTTAAAAAGCTAATAATTACTTCTTTTTGGCCACTTCCTTAAATGAAATAATTTTTATTATCAAAATGATGATTAATATTCACATACACACATATGTTTGTCAATCAAAATCTAATATTGAAAGCCTGTAAAAGCTCTTAACACTAATCATAACAAAACTATAATTATGACAATGAGAAAAAGAGAGGAAAAGAAAGAGAGGAACATAGCATGTGTATTGGGTACAAAAAAAGCCAATTAATATCCAACATGATTTGAAATATATAAATAAATAACGAAGCAATTAAATTGATAAATTTAATTTGAAAAATATTTTATATTGTCTGACCTGGGATGAAGTGTGTTCTTGACCACTTTCTGGCCGTACTTTCTCCATTTGTAGCCATCATCAAGAACATCGATATCGCTCATAGTCTTGAAGCAAAACCTAGGCTCTCTTACCTTCCTTCTTGCTTTAATCTTCTTCATTTTCATTGCAGAAACCCCTAGGTGATTATGATGATCATTATCTCCATCATTTCTTTTGCTGCTCAAACACTCGCTTGCCTCTCCCCATGCCCTATAAATATAGAAAGAAAAACACATGCAGGAAAACATATAAATAAATATTCAAAAATTGAACCCTTTAAAAAAAAAAAAAGAAATAAAAATAGTTTAATTATCTCCATCCAAGATCCGGCAAGTTTGGTTTTATTTTTATTTTTAGAAGAGAACTAAGGTTAAAAATTAATAATCTATAGTTTCATTTAATCATATATATATATATATATATATATATATATATATATATAAGTGAAAAGATTATTAAATTATATATATGTAAAATTAAAAAAAAAAAAAATCTTTTTGATTACCAGAGATTTGTACTAGATCTTTGTAACGAAAGAATATGGGGTCCTCCAAAATTAGAAGATGTAAAGTCTTCTCTTTGCTTTGCAGCAGCGGCCGATGAGAATAGGGTTTCAGTAAGATTAGGTGTAGATGGTGAAACTGAAAGTGAATTATGAGGCATAGTGAAGCCCTTAAGAGACTGATGGCAACTACCCATTTGAGGAAAGGTTAAGTTTTGAGAAAATGGAAAGAAACCCATTTGTGTAGGCATATCTTCTTGCTCTTCAAACAAGCCCTGCTGGTTTAGCATGGCCTGGGATGTTGCCATATCTAGAACAAACTATATATATATATATATATGATAATATTATAAACAAGAAAGAGGAATGGACTATGGGTCTTTTCTTGTAGTACTCGAGATTCAGGACTTCAAGATTTCTAAGATTTTTTCGAGATTTCAAGAAAATAAACAAGAAGAGGGGAGAGATAGAGAGGCTCTATAACTTCAACAAAGGATATTGACAGAGAACTTACCACCAAGATTTATATAAATGAAAGTAACCTAATACCTATAAATATGACTCAACCACACTTGCCCTTCTAGCTCTCGCGCCCTTTTCTTTTCTTTTCTTTTCTTTTCTGTATAGAAAAAAAAAAAAAAAAAAAAAAAAAAAGAAGAGAGAGCCTTCAATTATATATATATATATATATATATATATACACTTCTGTTTTTGGTTTCTAATAAAGAAAAAACTAAAAAGTTAAGAGAGCGCCAGCCAACAATTCAGATGAATCTGAAAAGTCGATAGGATATATATCAAAAAGAATGTCATCTTTTCATTTCTTTGTTCTTTTCCTATATGTCCCTCAATATAAGGATTTTTTTTTTTTTGTAATATTGTAACAGATGTTACTGTTTGACCTCAAAAGCATGAAAATTTTGTGTCTCCGTAGGAGGTGAATGGAATACTTTTTCCTGTTATGTATTTGTATGAGCAGAGAGGTCAACAATAGACGACAAAGGGTTGAGCAGTAAGATTAGCTGGGTTTCTCTGCCAGATTGTATCAAAATTTCTGTCCACCCTTTTGTTTTCTTGGATGGCTCCCACATTTAGTAGAATCTGGAGTAACATAGCAGAACAGAACTCTCAAATATATTAAGGGCACATCACTGCACATAGGTTAAAAATTATCACCCAGTTTTGCTAATTAATTAATGGATTATTGTTTTTTATTCTCACAATACCTTTCTTTACAATTACATTAATTTCAGACGTAGGTTTTTTTTTTTTTTTTTTTAAAGCAAGGGGGTATGGTAAAAAAGGAAAAGAAGTACAAGAATTAAGAACATAATTATAGAAAGAACTGCAAAACTTATCACGATTACATGATATTTATTATTAACAAATATATATTTTATTTAATCATGTAAAAAATTAAAGATTTAAATTGTGATAATTTTTTTTTAAAAATAAATTTTAATACATTAAAATTATATATATGGAAGTATCTAGGGTTTGTTTATTGTGACTTTATTTTAGGGTTTAAAAAGAAATATCAGGAGCAATTAATGATGATGAATCTTGGGTGCAAATCTCTTCCCTTCTGTATCGGCGGTGAAGATATCATTATGATTGATGCAGGAGGCCCTATTTGACTTTTTACAGAGAAAAAAAAAAAAGAAAGAAAGAAAAGCTCCTTACCTTTCCCATCTCCTTTTGCAATTACACTTTCTTTAATATATATATATATATATATATATATATAACCCCACATCTACCCACCATTTCTAAAATTCCAAACCAACCTATTATGTTGTTATTATCATCTCTTCAATTAATAATAATCATAATAATAATAATCTTTGGGTATCTTTTTAATTTTTTGAGTTAAATATTTTTTGTGGGTCCAATGCTTTTTTTATCATATGGTTTGCACGATTATGGCCATTGGATTAGATATATCATTAACTCACTAATTATTTTTTGTTGTACTTGATTTTAAACTCAGAAAAAATCATCATTAACTTTCATTTACTACTATAATAATAATAATATTATTATTATTATTATCTACTATAATAATAATAATAATATTATTATTATTATTATTTGTGATTTTATTATTATTTGTGATATCATAATATACAATAATATTAATATTGATATCACAAATAATAATAATAATATTATTATTATTATTTGTGATCATGGTTAAAATTTTTATGTGGAGAGAGATGTTAGTAACAACTAACAAGGTTGGCAACGGTCTAGTTTTAAGGTGTTACAAAAATTTACTCATGCAACATGTAATGAAAAGCAAGCAATTATTATTTTCAATTGAATTAAGATATAATATATATTAATTAATTAATTAATACTAATAAAAATATTTTTGAATAATTATTTTATCTCATAATTTATGTCAAACACTAATCTTTTACCCCTCCTTCAATTAAAAAATAATTATCTAATAGTTAAGAAAATAACCCCTTTTCAATTTTTAAAATATTCAATTTTTTTTTTAAATTTTCAATTAATATTTATCGAAATAAATAAAGGATAATAGTGCTCAATTTGATGGAGTAAATATTGAAAATTTCAAATATTCGATCAAAATTTGCAAAAAAAAATTACTGGATGAATACACATATATATTGTTTCAATGATCTCTCTCCAATTGTGTAAGTAAAAAATAAATAAATAAATAAACGGTCTAAGTAAGTCATCTAATACAGAAGAATGAGTACTCGTTTCTTTGACTAATGTTGGCATTACATTCTTTGTAATTTACTTGGACACGAAATTTTAGAAAATAACCTTATTAAACAGATATAAAAAGCATATAATTTCTGTTTACTAGATATATGTATAGAAGAATTTTTATTTAATATTATTTTTAATTGAATGAAGATGTTTAACAAGTTATGATTTTGTTAAATAATTGAATTGAGACTTTCATTCGTTGATATAGTATTGCATAAAGTGCATATGTAAAATATTTTATGATGTTGTATGGTGATATAAAGTGAATAAATAAAATATCTTTCTAATAAATGATAATATTGTCTCAAAGTTTATAATTTTTATTCATCTAAAAATTATAATTTGATGATTTAATAAATTATTTCTTTAAAATATTGTAAACGTAGATTTATTGAAAAATTTAATTAACTTCTAAAAATTATAATATAATAATTTAATAAATTATGTAAATATAAATCTATTGAGAGATTAAATCATATAAAATTGATTAATGTAAAATTTATTTGTATTATTTTTTTATTATCACGCTTGTAACTCGTGTTTTTCCAGCATAATCATATAATTTGGCAACTATAAATTTTCTTGTATCAAAATATTATAATAATTTGAAAAAAAAATGTTGGTGTATTTATATATCAACTTAAATAAGATTCCTTTTTTTTTTTTGCCCAGAAACTTAAATAAGATTCTAAATTTCAATTTTTAATTATAAAAAGTAAAAAAATATTTTTTAAAGAAATAGAAAATGAACTGTCCTGGTTAAAAAATTATTGTTAATTTGACAAAAAAAAATTGTGTTGCGCTCTTGCTAATAATTATTTGTCGTGTAAAATAAAACAAATTATAAGTAGTTATTATAGAGTGAAAATAACCGGAAGAACAAGTAGAGATTTTCCAGGTTAGGGAATGCTTTGGTGGACATAACGTGGCGATGACATCACAATGGTACGTATCCCTTAGGAACAGTATCTTGGATTATTTACAGCATCTTTTATTTATTTATTTATTTGGAGGGGTTAAAAGTAATATATAATTAATTAATTAAATTTAAAAAAAAGGTTTTGTCACCTTTTTTTTAAATAAAAATTTCTCTTTTGGTTGGGCCCTAATTAAGTTAGAGATAGATAGGGCAAATGGGGTGGCAAACTACATCATTTCTTTTTGTCTCGGTTTATAGGTGGCCATTATGCCACTTACACTCTATTTTCTTTAATTTCTCTCTCTTTTTTTAGCTTTTCCCCCAAATTAATTTCCTTCCTTTTATATAGCCTTGCGTATGTATATTCGAAGGAGAGGGGAGATATATATGTATCTACTTGAATTTTATGCTTTATATATATATATATATATATATATATATATATATGACAAATAATCAGTCAATCACTTCATTATTAAATTATTAATAATATATTTCAAATTTATTTTTGTATTGAATAATAATAATAAATTATTAAATACCCATGAGATTTATTATATAATATTATAATAATTCAAATATTGAAATACATTATATATTTGAATTTTAAAAATGAAAGCATTTTATAAATTAAAATATTAATTAACAAAGTGTGTAATAAATAAAATTATAATTTTATAAATAATAATTACAGTGTTTGTTATTAAAAATTTTAGAGATTAGAAATCACTAATTCTTAAATAGAGGACATTTAAGTTTTTTATTTTATCATTAGGAAAAGAGAATTGATATTAAATTTTTTATTTAAGAAAATATGTACATACTGCTAAGTTATGTTTCGATGAATTATAAATAAAATTATAATTTTATAAATTAAAGTGTTGACTATATATGATAAATTTTAGAGATATTATAGTATTTGCCTCCTCTTTCTATATATAAGAAAGTGAATTTGCATTTTATTTTGTTTATCTACCAGGCTTAAATTTGAAATATAATATATGAGAAGTATTTACTTCTTTGCTCATATATTTATATAGTCATAGAATTTGTTTAATCTAACAATCAAGGATGATGACTAGTATAATTAAATCAAGTTATTTGTGAGCTACTTGAGCTACTTAACTTGACTTATAAAATATTTAAAATAAATCAAGTCGCAAATCCACTTAATTATTGAGATTTTATATAATTTTAAATATATTTTATATTATATATAATAATATACAAATTCAATCTCGAATTCCAACTCATTCACATTTCTTAGAGCTTTATTTTAATATTAAATAATAAATCAATTTAATTTTTTAATGGCAAGAGTCAAATTCGAGTATTTTAAGTTTTTATTTAAATCAAACTCAAATTTTTAAATAAAAACATGATCAAGTTTGAGTCAAGTTTTAAGTCTTGAGTTTTTTTAATTGGGTCAAGCTTAAATTTAGCACTGCTTCAATTCGGCTTGACTCAATTGCACTTCCAATTGATATAATAGTGATCGACTAGCAATCAACACTCAATGATTATAATTAGCAATTGAAATTAAATATAGAGTATTTGATAATTCAACTATTGAAATTATAATTAGATTGTAAAATAACGAATAAAAATAATATTTTATATATTATATATCAATATTTTTATTTATATACAATTAATATTTTTAGAAATGTATATGAAATATATAATAAAAATAAATATATACAAAATTGTAAGAAAAATGATGGCTATTTGTGTATTTGGAATGATAAAATTATTAGTTTAATATTTAAAATGGTCATTATTTATGTATAAAAATTAAAAAAAAATTAATTTATATATAAGTTAATTATCTGTTAAAATTTATTTTTTGTAATATTTTGATATTTAACAGCGCATTTTTGTAAAATTTAGCTTTTGAATTCAAAAGCTACAAATTCTAAGTTTTAGATCAAAAGTCAATTTTTAATTATAAAATTTAACAGTTAGTAATTTAATCGCTAGCTTTTAATTTTAATTTAAAAAATACTCATTTCTACTGGCTTTGAAATATCAAACCAAAAGAAAACTTATTGAAAATAATATAGTTAATAGAAATAGAAAAAACATATAGATAATATGTCCTAAATAGAATTTTAGAAATAAAATTAATTAAGTGCTCATAATATTATATTAATTTTGGCAGTACAAACATTTAAAAAAAGAAAAAGGAGTTTGGGAGACTCATAACACCATCTTACCATAATTAAAAAGTAATAATAAAAAAAGAACTGCATATTTGATTATTTTTTTTCATTTTATTTTATTCCAAGGTGAATCAAATTTCTGTACAGAATAAATAAAAAAATTACAATAAAAGAAATTTTGAAGGTTAAATTGTATATGTTATCTTTAAATTTATACCATATTTCATAATTGTCTTTAAATTTTAATTTGTAATGAAAATATATTAATTTTGATTTCGTTTTATTGTTGTCCCTGAATCACTTTTTTAATTTATAACTTGCCCCAAATTCTAAGTGACAATCATTTTACACATTTTTTAATTTTTTCACCATTTTCAATGATACATCACAATCAAATTTTATATATATTAAATATTTGTTTACCTTTTCATTCTTTTTCAATCATATTTCATATATATTAAAAATTTAAAAATGTGTGAAATAATTATCACATAGAATTTTTGATAAATTATAAACTGAAAAAGTGACATAAAAATAATTATAAAATAAAATCAAAATTAATATATTTTAAAGATAATGATAAAATATAAATATAAATTTAGAGATATTGAATACAACTCAGCCAAATTTTGAGGGCAAGCACCGCTTCCGGTGTTAAACAGTATAACACACTTGGTTTTGAGGAAACTGTGCAGAATTATTCCCATCAAAATATTTCCCAATACGGAGATATTTTTACATAATAAATACAAGCTACTTTTTGCGTTTTCTTGCATCTTGCACACACGGCTAGCTAAGTGAATTTACTATTTACATTAGTAAAGTTTTGAGGTTTTGCTATCAAAAAATTATATTAGAATAATTTTTTTTTTCTGTAATTTTTTTAAGTAAATTCAATTTCAATTGAGATCAAAGTTTTTTAATTTCACATGTAAATGATTGTTTTTAATTCATAAAAAATAAAATGAATAAAAAATAATATTATAAATTATATAATAGAAGTATTCTTCTATTTTAATAAGACTCACAATTAATGAATCCTATTAGTAAACAGAAAATTAGAACCTGAAAACATATATTCTTTATACTCTTAAAAGCTTGAGAAAATCAATTAAATTATATCCTATCATAGTACAATTTAACCATATATAAAAACTAAATTTAATAGAGTGTATTAAATTTAACCAATAAAAAATTTTATATATAAAAAAGATCCAATTAAGAAATGAAAATAAATTCTAAAAACTGATTCGATTCGAGCAAGAATAGTTTTCAGCTTAGCTAATGATGTCTAACCTAAAGAGATTAAATGAGACAAAGAAATGAGGAATTATGTCATATCATTTCTCAGTAGAACAGTTGAATTTATACAAAAAATTACAACCAAGTTCCTAAATAAACTCCTAAAGATATTGTATACAGATATGATACTAACTGAAAATACAAAATTAAAAATTAAGTTTCATATCGAGACTGAGTCAAATTATTTGCAAATTGTGTTGCTGTAGTATCTCCATTATTTCCCCTAAAGATGGACCCATGTGAAGAGTCCAATCTTGTGTTTTAGAAGTTGAAATCTTGGTCTAGACAGCAAGTTGGTGAGTGCATCAGCTAGCTGATCTTCACTAGAAACATGAGCAACACGAAGAGTGCCATTTTGGACTTGATCTCGAACAAAGTGGTAATCAATAGCAAGATGTTTCATTCTTGAATGGAAGATTGGATTTGAACTTAGTTGTGTTGCAGCTACATTATCACAATAAATAACTGGATTATATGTAAGAGAAATATGAAGTTCCTTTAAGAGAGAACATACCCAATTAAGCTCAGCAGTTGTAGCAGCGACTGCCCTATATTCAACTTTGATGGACAATCTGGCAGTTGTGCATTTCTTTTTAGAACTCCATGAAATTGGATTTTGACCAAGATATATGATAAAAGCACTAGTAGAGGATCAGTTATCTCTGTTTCCACCCCAATCAGCATCAAAGAAGGCATGTAATTGAGTGGGTGATTTGCTGTACAATTGTATCCCATCACCATATGTTCCATTAAGATAGCGCAAGATGCATTTAATAATAGACCAATGTTCTAAATTAGGATGATGCATAAACTGTGAAAGTTTATTCACTGCAAAAGCAATTTCTGGTCTTGTAATTAGAAGGTATTGCAGGTTGCCAACAACAGTTCTATATTCATTTGGATCTGAAAATGGTGTACCTGATTGTTTGGAAATATTAGAACTTGTCGGTAAGGGTGTGAGCACTGGTTTTGATGATTCCATATTTGTGCAAACAAGAAGATCCTTTATATATCGTTGTTAAGAGAGCACAATACCAACATCATTGTGAATAACTTCTACACCCAAAAAGTATGAGAGCTCACCAAGATCCTTTAATGAAAATTTTTGAGAAAGTAATTAGACCAATCGATTAACCATTTCAGAGTTGGTGCCTGTCAAAATAATGTAATCTACATACATAATAATGTACATTAGATGATCTACATCTTTGAGAACAAACAAGGGACACTTTACATATGAGTTATGAAATCCATAAGCAAGAAGAAATTTTTGAAGTTCATAGTACCAAGCCCTTGGAGCCTGTTTCAAACTGTAAATTGCTTTCTGTAGCTTGCAAACATGATTAAGATTATCTTTATCAATAAAACTAGGAGGTTGGCACATGCAAACATCTTCAAATAGAGACCCCTGCAAAAAAGTGTTTTTAATATCAAGCTATCTCAAAGGCCACCCATGACTTGTGGCTAGGCTAAGCACCAAATGGACTATAGTTAGCTAGATAATAAGGCTAAAAGTGTAATGGTAATCAACGTCTAGTTGTTGATGGAACCCCTTTGCAACTAAACGTGCTTTGTGCCTGTGAATAGAACCATCAGAGTTACGTTTAAGTTGAAAAATCCATTTACAACCAACAATATTATGAGTTGGGTCATAAGGTACAAGTTCCCATGTTCCATTTTTGACAAGTGCATCATATTCTTCAAACATGGCCTGACGCCATTTTTGATCTCTGATGGCTTAAGCTACAGTTGTTAGTTCTATTTTAGAGGTAGGAGAGAGTTAAATAAAAAGGTTTAATATTGGGTTTGGCTTCTGGATATTATTTTTGGCTCTAGTTATCATGTGGTGTTTAGGCTGTGGTGTTGGTGTAGTGGTTTGAGAAGTTGGTGTTGGCTGGGATTGTGTTTCGAGTAAGGTTTTAGCTGGGTGAGTTTGGTGTTGGGATATAGGGGAGGGAGGTGAAATTGCTAAGGGAGTTTGAGTTGGAGCTTCACATGATGGCTGTTCTTGAGAACCAATGTTGGACGTTGTGTTGAGTGGCACTATAGGAGTTAGTCTTAACGAGATTGAAAGCAATGGGGGTACCCAAGTGGATATTGTTTCAGATTGTGACTGTGGTGTTTTGTGATGGATTTTATTCAAAAGGAAAAATAAACTCAACAAATTTGAAATGACGGGATGTAAACATTTTGGATGTGGATGGATGATAACATAAATAAGCACTTTGTGAGAGAGAGTAACCCAAAAATACACATGGTTTTGACCTTGACTCAAGTTTATGTAATGTGTATGAATGAAGCCATGGGTAGCATAGACAACAAAAAATCCTAAGTTTAGAATAATTCAGTTTTTTTATGAAAAAATACCTCATATGGAGATGACATTTAAGTGTAGAGTTGGCATTTGATTAATTAAATATATTGCAGTGGTGAATGCATAAGACCAAAAGGATTTAGGAATTGAAGCATGTAAAAGAAGGGTTAGGCTAGTTTCAACAATGTGATGATGTCATCTTTTGGAATATCCATTGTGTTTAGGTGTGTAGGGAGGTGTTTTAAGATGTGAAATTCCATTAGTAGCAAGGAATGTGGAAAGTCCCATGTATTCACCACCATTATCTGAATATAAAGTGAGAGTTTTATGATTAAAATGCTTTTCCACAATGGTTTTAAAATATATGAAAACATCTTTAACTTCAGATTTTTGTTTGACAGGGTAGAACCAAATGTATTTAGTGTAGTGATCAATAAAAATCACATTGTATTTAAAATCATCAATGGAGATAACTAGTGATGTTTATACATCATAAAATACAAGCTCTAATGGTTTAGAAGATGATAGAGAAGATGTGGAAAAAGTTAGCTTGTGACATTTATTACAATGACATGCATTACATAAGAAATTGGATGACATAAATGCAGATGATTCTAACTGATAATGAGAAACAATATGTTTTAAAACATTAAAGGTTAGGTGTCCTAGCCTATGACACTAATTACATGGTGAAGTTTTGCTTGCAAAGAAGGCTAGTAATGGTGAGGAAGAGACGGGCCATTCATACACGCCATCCTTCATTGGTCCCTTGAACAGTGTTTCCTTCATATGAAGATCCTTCACAAAAAAGAAAGAGGGTAAGACTTTAATTGAAACATTATTGGCTATACAAAACTGGGAAATAGAAATTAAGTTCTTTTTTATGGAAGGAACACACAAGACATTTTCTAAATTAAATGTTTTGTTGCAAGTAGAAAGAGATGTAAAACCAGTATCTGTGATAGGTAGACTAGTGCCATTGCCAATCATCATGTCATCAGACCCTGTATATGGTGCATGAAGAGATAGATTTTCTAGATCAGCAGTAACATGGGGACTCACCCCACTATCAAGTAACCAGAGTGGAGTGTTGGAAGTGTGTGTGGCAATATGAGCTCAAGGTTGTCCTAGTGTTGGGGAATTTGTCATTGCGTTACTAGAATATGTAGATGACTAAATGGGAACAAGGCAAAAAGAGAAACTCTTTTTAGCTATATGATTCTATATTCCACATAACTGACAATATCTAAGATAAGCACATGGTGGAGGTTAATTAGTTCTTAACTTATTCGATCTTGTATTTAGAATTGCAGGTGTCCTATTGTTATTGTTAGAGTCACTGGATTTAACAGACTGAGGGTGCCATCTTGTGTTATTCCAATACGCAACATTTGCAGTGGCTCGAAAGTTTGATGGTTCTGTTTTAGGTGCTCCATAGATGCTTCAAAATTCAAAAGTTTTTCTTGCAACTCATCAAAAGGAATTGGAGTATCTCTTGCCTAAACAGCTCTTGCAAGTTCCTTTTAGTCATCTCCTAAGCCATCAAGAATTTTGTTAATAAGGTCTTCTTCATCAATTGGTGCTCCAAGAATGGCTAGCTCATCAACACGAGTTTTGACAGCTTGAAGAAAAATTGTGATACTTTGAGTGCCTTTAGAGAGATTCTTCAGTTGGTTCTTGGCTTGTTTGATGCGGCCACGGGACAGTTTGCCATAGATATTGACTAATGTGGTCCAGGCTTGTTGTGAGGTTTTGGCTTGTGTAATAAAGGACACAATGGTGGGAGACAAAGGTCCAACAATAGCATTTAAAATGAGTTGATCTTGTGTAATTCAAGTTGTATAAGATGGATTTGTTGGGGTGGTGTTATTTGCAGTAACTGTAGGGGCTAGGCGTGAAATCGAAGTTTCCATGAAATGTAGTTGTTGGAGGTTAGTTTAATTAGGACTTGCGCAACAATATTGATGGAGATTAAGGTGTTGTTGGACTCATTGGTATTTTTGGATGACATGATTGTTTAATGTCGTCATTTTGAGAGCAGAAGTTCTAATACCATAAAGAGATTAAATGAGATAGAGAAGTGAGAAATTATGTTATATCATTTCTCAGTAGAACAACTAAATTTATACGAGGAATTACAACAAAGTTCTTAAACAAACTCCTAAAGATATTGTATATAGATATAATACTAACTGAAAATATTAAATTTAACTGAAAATACAAAATTTAAAATACAAAATTTAAATTAAGTTATATATCAAGATTGAGTCAAATTATTTGCATATTGTGCTACTGTAGTATCTCCATTATAACCTAGCTAATGATCCATATTTGATTCATATTCGAAGAAATTCGGCCATCGTACGGAGAAAATTTGATTACGGAGAAAATTTGATTTATTTGGTTTTATTTTTTATCCATATTTGATTGTAATATTTATCAGTTTGATTCTTGATATTTATTCTATAATATCTCTTTTGAGGAAAAAAAAAATCCGAGAAAGCATGTTTGAAAAAGTTTGAAGAATGTTTGGCTAGAGGAAATGTGAGTGAAAGGAAAAAGACACGAAGGATGGATTGCAAGGAAAAGAGCTGATCCTTTGTTTGGTTAGGTGGAAATGTGTGGAAGCATAGAAAATGCGACATAAAGGTTAAGGGGGGAAAAAAAAGAAAAAGAAAAAGAAAAAGAAAAAGAAAAAGAAAAAGAAAAAGAAATACAGTCTTCTGTGTATATAAATGACATGACATGGACAGTATAATCATTAGAATATATATATATATATATATATATATATATATATATATATATAAAAGAAAAAACAAAGAAGATGGGCGATTGAGTGGGCAAGTGTTTCAGACTATCAATCATCTTCAATTCTATGGAATGATTACACCACGCTCTCTTTGTCTTTGCCGTTTGCTGTTCTTCCGTGTCTGTCTTTCGAAAGAGACAATCAGAGAGTAGTTGTAAAATTTTTATGAAGTAGATACTGCATGCCTTTGAGTCATATCCCATTTCCCATACCATGCCATCCCTCTATCAGCTCATGCCTTTCTGCTGTTAAATACATTCCCAATTAGTATTTTTTTAGGCAAATCACTATTTAGCTATTAAAATTTAATCTAATTAATTTTTATTTTATAAGATATTAATTAATTAATCTTTCAATTTTATTTTTATCAAACTATTTAATTTTTCCATCTAATTTTTTATATTTCTCTTTGTTAAATTTATGAAAAATGACTAAAATATCATTATATGTATAATAAATTTAAATTTAATTTAATTTTTAAAAATAAAAATAAAAAATTTCAAATTGATAAAATTAAATAATAATTATATAATTAAATAATAATCATTTAATTTTATTAATATAAATATTTTTATTTGTTATTAAACATAATAATTGTACAATTATATAGTAATAAATAATTTTATAATTTGATGATATTAAATATAATTATTATATAATTATATAAATATTATTTACTTTTATTCATTTGAATTTTTTATTTTTTATTTTTCAATAATAAAATTAAAATTATATTTATTACATATACAAAGACAAATTAGTTATTTTTCATAAATTTAACAAAAAAAATTAGAAACTTAATGAAGGACTAAATAGTATGACCAATCAAAATTGATATATTAGTTAGTTAATATCTCAAAAAATATAGATAAATTAATTAATTATATTAAATTTAATAAATTAAATAGTAATTTGCTTTTCTAAAAGATATTATTACAATATAAATATTAAATACAAATATCAAATAACGTTACATTAATTAAATTCAATATTACAAATTTGATATGAGCAGAAATTAATTCAGCATTAGCCTGCATTCTACTTCTAACTAATTACAAATCCACCATTTTTCTTCTTCACGCGCCTTGATGCTCGCGTGTGTGCGTGAGAATCTGTTTTGCAACCAAATATATAAATTATTTACAATATTATTAGGAAATAATTTTAAACTATTATTTCACTAATTTAAAATCTCAACGACTATCTAAAATGCGAGATTTTATATATGTAAACAATCAGTATGCACAAATGGATATAGAATTGGTGAATTTTAGTTAGCAACTTTATATTTTTTTAATACATAAATATCCTAGTAGTGAATTTTTTTTCAATATTTTTAATTTACATATATTTATCTTAACCTTTATAATATTGTTTAACATTTTTAAGTTTTAATATTAATTTTCACACTTTTTAAAATAATATTGATATATTTCAAATGATATTTGACTATTTTTTAGATATTAACACTATACTCGATATGAAATTAAAGCCTTTGTGTGTAATTTAAATAAAAATTTATTAGCCAAAACTCATTGATTCTTATATTTTTTCAATTTTTTCTCTTATTACTTCTTTGAGTTTGAAATAGGATCGAATTTCATTGATATTAAATTTTCTTCTTTATAATTAAAAAAAAAGTTGGATTATTTCTAATTTAACCAAACCCAAGCACAATTTCTCCAAGTCGAATGAATTCCTATTTCGGATTTTCAACTTGATTTGGATAATTTGACTATGTAATTTATTTTTTTAACATTAGAAAAAAAATAATTCAAATTTGAATTTGTAATCCAAATTTGAAATCCAAATTTCACACACATTTATCATTATATTATATCTTAATATGTATATATTTTGGTCTTCGTATCACCACATGCTTTCAATATACTACTCTTCAATCTACTATTTCTGCTTGTAGATAATATATATCTATCTATCTATGATATATAATATATATAAATATATAAAGATGGAAGAACATATTGATAGACAAAAACGACAGTTATTATTATTAATTCCTAAATTATCCAACTAAACTTTTCCTATATATACATTAATTTCATTATATTCCATATATTAATGGACAAATATATCTACTTATTATAAAATGATTAGAATTTTCTTACTCCAGCAAAATTTGTTAGGATTGTGACTCAAAATCCTAATGGGATTTGGAAGAAGACATTTTCCTATTTTGTGTGTAAAAAATATTTCTTCAATGAAGTGGATGATTATTTCTTTTTGTGGAGTAGAATTCTTATTTTAATGTTATTCCTATTTGGATGAGGATCTTTATTAAGTTGAAATTGATAGTGAGTAACATTGTAAATAGGAGTATTATACGAGAGATTTTTTAGCTTTTGTTTACATTACAGTAAACTGTCAATTTACCGACAGATTATTCGGTCATTAAATAGGAAAAAACTGTTAGTAAATCATATTATCGACTGGTTGCCGACCCAAAATAAAGCTTGGCAAAAACCTAGTCTGTAAAATATTACTGATCGAATATTGCATCGATCAGTAAATTCAGCGACCACATGACGATCGGTAAAATTAATATGTATAGTTGGTAATTCTGTTTTTAAAAATTGGTAAAAAGCAGATCCCATCATAAATCTGTTGATAAAAATAATATTAAATAAATAGTAACGGTGGGTAAATTGGTTGCTAAATTCTAAAAATATTAAAAAAAAAATTTATATCGGTCAGTAAATGGTTGGTAAATCGGTTAAAAAATATTTTTTCGGTTAGTACATCAGTCGGTAAATAAAAATATTAATTTTTAATTTAATAATATAAATATTAAATGTACTAAATTATAAAGAAAATGCAAATGTTATATAACAAATTATAATAAAAAATAAGATTTAATATAAATTAAAATCATATAATTGTATAACAAAAAAATAATAAAATAGCATTCATATGTATACAAGAAAAAAAAAAAGAAAATCATAAATCCTAGTTTAAAGCTGTAGTGTCCTTCGTATCCGAATCCATGATATAGTCATCATCATTATCATCACCAGATGTACGAGTAGGATGAGGGGGAGGAGCAATATATGTCTGTAGATTAGGTGGAGAAGGATGAGCAACAACAGTTTGCAGATCAGGTGGAGAAGGATGAGCAATAGCAGTCTGCAGATGAGGTGAAAGAGAAAACGTAGACTGCTGTGTTAAGGCTCATATGAGATCCCCATTTGTTGCATCTATTGATGCTAATGCTACATTTGCTACTGTATCTGCATCTCTATGTCTCTAACCACCTCCTAAACTTGTTTGTCTATCTCATGTTGCATCTGCTTAGATGTAGGAGGCAGTAGAGCAGAAGATGGACCAGTATTGGGATCTTTATAATATCAGTGTGCCTGTAAACCTATCCTGTATAGCTTTTCCTTCTTGAATCCTCAACAACTCTGAGATATAGATCTCTCTCATCTATTCGTGTAGGCTCAATGGATTCAGAAGCACGTTGGGATATATGCTTGCGGAGGTTCGTAATATCCTCCTGCATTTTAGATAATAAAAATTATTAACGTAATAGCAAAAAATGTGCATATAACTTTTAACTAAAATTTATTACTTATAAGAACCTGCTACGAACGCAAGTCAATGAAAGTCTTCCCATTGTGCTTCTTTGTGTGTGTGTGTACAAGAATAGCTTGACGAGATCAACATCACGAGCCAATTCGTAAGCCTATTAAGAGTTGCAATATATGTATATAAATATTAACAATTGAAATTAAGCAAACTTGAAAAAAAAATAAATACCAAGGAAAATACTTACTAATTGCCTGGTATGCTCTTCGTGAGTTATAGACCCTCCAGTGTGTTTAGACACATTAGAAGTTGGGCTCGCCTTCTCTGACTTCCTATTTTTGGCAACCTACTGGATATCTTCTTATGATTGGTAGATGCCCAATGCTTCTGTAGCTACTCCCATGTGTTGTCAGGTATCCAGGTCTCATTCTTCTTCTTTGCCTCGTAGAGGAGATCCTTGTATCTTTCTACAACCTTCTTCATGAAAGATGAATGAACTAAGGTATCGATTGCTAGATCTCACATATAATACTTCTGTAACAATTTAAAAAATAAAATAAAATTTAGTATATTTCATAAGTAAAAACAAATAATTAATTAAGTATTCATTATACAACAATGTTGCATACTTGTTATTAAATGTTATTTAAATACCTTAAATTCTTACCAATAGTATTCCTTGATCTCATCTGGCACTCTCTTCCATGGAATGCCATTTGGATGAAACCTAGTCTTGAATATCTTAGTTATCTTCCTGGTTGTACCAATCGGTTGCAAACTGCAAAACATTAAATGTTAATTACAAATATTACAAGTAATAAAATGGTATAAGAAATGCGAATAGAAAAGATCTAATATGCATACCTGCCATCCTCCAAATGAACAGGGTATTTGTGATCACGATAATGGAATACCCTGTGATAAGCATTGTCAGAATCAGATGTAAAGGGACGAGAAGAAGAAGGTGGGCAGTGGAAGAAGGTGGGGCAGTGGAAGAAGGTAAGATTGCAAGGGAGATAGAATAGATGGCAAGCTATATGAATGGTGTGGTGTCGATAGGAAGTGTAGGTGTATCAATAGTAGAAAATATAGATAGAGGTGTAGAAGAAATGGATGGAGGTGGAGGTCGATATATAGGTAGTCAACTTGCTGCAGGTGTATCCCGACCACGAACAGTACCATGTCCGCGACTGCGACCTCCTCTAGTGGCATCATCTTCAGTACTCAACACACGTCTTGATATCTATTATGTATGGTAGTAAATATTTTGGATTGGATATATTATACGTAATCACATATAAAAATATAAGAGCAACAAAAAAAATATAACCACAAAAATGAAATAACATCATTATTTAATTATTTAATTTTAAGTATTCAAATACACTCTTTAAGTAGAATTAAGTATTCAAATTACAATTATTCAGAATTAATTTCTTCTACTTCATTTTCATCATTAATATCTTTTGTTGATTCAAATTCTAATTCAAACTTAGATTCATCGTCTAAACAATTTTCTTCTTCATCGAGATCAATAAATAACTCATTCGGATCATTTAATGATTCAGGCGACTTGTCCTTATTAATTTTGATGCGATGCAAATTAACATCATCTTCTTGGAATGCTTCTTTAGATGATGTCTTAATAAGTGACAAGTCCAAATCTCTACAACTGATCTAGCTTTAACATTACACATAGCCTACCAATCAGCTTTATCTCATTATAGAGAGTGATAAGGAATGTAATACACTTGACAAGGTTGTAATGCCAATATAATGGTTTGCACTTATTAAATCTCTGCCTGTGGTTGATTTCAATAAAATTATAATGCTCATGAACCTTCATTCCCAAATTTGGCATTGGATCAAACCACTCGCATTTGAATAACACTATTTTGTTAATATACAATATGGGATATTCTAGTTGCATCACTTTGATTAATCAACCATAGTAGTCATATACATTCTCACTATAGTTCGAACCCTTTATACAGACTCCACTGTTGATCTATAATCTATTAGAATTATATTTTTCTATGTGAATCCTGTGTTCGTTCACAAAATAAACAGGATACGTCATGACAAATCGTAACGGACCCTTTGCAAGGTCAAGAATGAATTGATTTGTGATTCCATTTGTGGTATCATTAGCCTATAGGTTGAGAAAAAATTTAAACCAAATCATTTTCAACATATGAAAATTAAAATATCAATTCTTTCAAAGATATGACATTATACTCACATATGAATTGAACCAACTAGAAAATTCTATCTCTAATCTCGTTTCTATATCATTAGTTGAAATATTTGAGATATTTTGCTTCAACATTTCAATGTATATACTTTACAAAATAGGAAATGAACAAGCATCAGTCAGAAAATCTAACAGTCATTGATAATTAGACTAAACAGAAGTTATATGATTTATCTTACTCGACATATTCAACTACTTTAGGACAATTGAGAAGAATATAGAATTGAGCTGCATTATATTCTAAGCTGTCATCATTATTGTTTTAGGTCGACCAAATAGTCTACCTAGATGGGTGAATATTGACAAATTTCTTAGGATATTATCCCCCTCAGTCATTCCAACATCATCATTACGAGATACTCTCCGATGCCTTGTATATACATAGGGCTCAAAATAGTAAGAGCAAAATGATGATGCCTCCTTAACTAAGTATGCATTGTAAATCGACCCTTCAACTCTTGCTTTATTTTTGACATTATGTTTCAAATGATAAAGAAATCTATAAAAGAAACATTTTATGGGTATACAATATAAATTTATTTGGAAATGAGCAAATGAATGTAAGGAAGAGATAATGAAGAATTTAACTCTCAAATGGATACATCCATTGGTATTGAAGGGGTCCTACTATTCGATCTTCATATGCTAAATGTACTGATAGATGCTCCATTGAGTCAAATAAACTTGGAGGGAAAATCCATTATAATTTATATAGGATAAATGGAATGTCATATTCAAGCCTTGCCATGTCTTCCTCTTTAATCATCATTGAAGTCATTTTTTGAAAAATAAACTCAACTCCATCAATGGTTTCCATACATCTCTTAGTAAAAGTTCACGAAAAACAATAGGGAGTAATCATTACATAAAAATGTGACAATCATGGCTCTTCACTCCAAACAACTTGAACTTCTGTATATTAATACATCTGCCTATTTGGATACATACCCATATGAAAATCTGAGATTTTTTAGCCATGGACATAAGACTTGTTTACTCTGCTTATCCAGCGTATACTTAGCCTTTGGATACTTCTTGGTTACTTCATCCATCTACAACTTTGGTTGGTGACAAAATTATTTTAGTTCTTCTCTTGATTTGGCATTATCTTTGGTTTTTCCTTTGATGTTCATTACTGTATTAAAAATATTCTCAAACACATTCTTTTCAATGTGCATGACATCCAAATTATGCCTTATCAAATTGGTATTCTAATATGGCAAATCCCATAATATACTATGTTGACCTAAGTTATTTCAAAACTTAGTCAATCTCTATTTTGATCTTGTCAATCAAATTGAAAGCCATCTAATGTTTGTTCAAGTGTTTATTTTGTAGAATATATCATATTCATTGATTGAAATTGAAAGGAAATCAAAATCTCCCAAAGATGACTTCTGAGTTGCGCCCAAGACAGCAAAGTTGCGACCGTGACCATGATATCGCGACTAAGACAATCAAGAAGGCAAATTGTTCATTTTTCAGGTTTAAAACTTAAAGAGAATCATGACCTCAGTCGCGATCACGACCAAGGGCGTGATCCATTATTAACGATCGCGAATTAGAAGTCGTGACCAAGAAATTCATACAACATTTAGAGCTTCCAACGGATAGTTGAAGAACCAATGAGAAGATGCCACGTGTGATCTAGCCATTATGAATTATGAAGATCTTGACTGTGAAATACTAATCGCGACCACTAAAATGGAGTCGCGATTGCGAAATAGGCTTAGTGATCGCGACCTAGCTCTGACAGTGCATTTAATGCAAGATATTGTGGCTGTTGTAAGGATCCTTCTTAGTATCTCCTTATAATAGGAATTTGGAGGGAAGAAGCTATAAATACCCCCTTGAAAGACCCTCATTATGTGTCCAACAACTTTTATTTAAGCCAAACTCTTGTAATTTTAATTCTTAAAGCCTTACCTCTTAATTGTTATCATTTGGTTGTTGTAAGAGCATTAATAGCTCAAAGGGTTAAGTATTAGCCTTGAAAACATATATTGTTGGGTTGAGAGTGAACCATTAGAAAATTCTTGTACATGTTTAAGTGTGAGCCTAAGGGAAACACTTGTAAGGGTTGTGTGTGAGCCATTGAAAACACATTATAAGTTTGGAGTGAGCTTGAAACTCCTTGTAAGTATCATCTGGTAGTAAAATACCCAATTGAGATTGGGGAGTGGATGTAGGGTTCGTTAATACCTGAACCACTATAAAATTGATTGTGTTCATTCTCCTTCCCTATCTCTTTCTATCCATTTTTTAATTTCCCACCAATTCAACCCCCCTTCTTGGTGCATAAGGACAAACATACTATGTTTCTTCCACCCACAACCTTTCCTCTTTACAATATGAGTATTACTAGATTCCCACTCGACATTTGTCACTTTCATCAATCTTAAACTAGTTTTGTCCTCCAATATCTCTATATCAAACTATATGGTTTGGGCCGAGTCATGAATTGCTTGATTCTTAATGAAAGAGGTCTTGTACCATTAAACAGATGATCAGGAGGTAGGAATTTTCCATGACAATCAAACTATGATTACTTACCCCCTTTAGGAAGAGTAAAAGCATCGGTGTTTTCCATACAATATGGACATGCAAGTGTACCTTGAGTGCTCCATCTAGACAACATACTGAATGTAGGAAAATCACTGACAGTCCACATCAAAGAAGCATGCATCTGGAAATTCTGTTTCATTGATACATCATATGGCTACACCCAGATCTCCCACAACTGTATTAATTCTTCAATTAGAGGCTGCAAAAAGACATCCAACTTTTATTTGGGATTATTTAGATCAGGGACTATTACAAAAAGAAACAAAAATTCCTCCTTCATGCACATCCCAAGTAGTAGATTATAAGGAGCGACAATAATTAGCCAAGATGAATCTTGTTGTCCAGATTGGCCAAAAGGTTGAAAACCATCAGTGCATAATTCCAAACAAACATTGCAGACTTCAAAAGAAAACATTAGATTCACCTAATTGAAATGCTTCTAAGCTTCAGAATCTTAACAGTGTTGTATTACATCCTCTTCCTCCTCATGCTCATCATGTCATCTTATATGTTTGGTAGTTGATTTAGATGTATACAACCTCTGCAGTCTCGAAGTAAATGGAAAGTAGAACATTTTCTTATAAGAAACTTTCTTCTTCGACATATTAACACCTCGACGGTTAGGCTTATATCTTTGAAAACCATAAAACTTGTATGTATTCAGATGAGCATCTTCCCCCAGTATAATATGCAATTATTCTTACAACAATGAATCTTCTCAACTGGAAGTCCCAATGCCTGCATTAGCTTCTTAGTGCTATAGAAATTTTTGATCATCATACTATCATCAGGCAATGACTAGTTATACTATTATAATATCTCATCATAACACCTTTCAGATAAATAGTGCTCTGACTTGATATTCAATAGTCATCCATACAATATGGGCATGCAAGTCTACCTTGAGTGCTCCATCTAGACAACATACTAAATACAAGAAAATCACTAACAGTCCACATCAAAGCATATGCATCTGGAAATTTTGTTTCATTAATACATCATATGTCTGCACCCATATCTCCCACAACTGTATCAATTCTTCAATCAGAGGCTACAAAAAGACATCTAACTTCTATTTAAGATTGTTTGGACAGGGGACTATTACAAAAAGAAACAAAAATTCCTCCTTCATACACATCCCAAGAAGTAGATTATAAAGAGTGACAATAATTAGCTAAGATGAATCCTGTTGTCCAGATTGACCAAAAGGTTGAAATCCGTTAGTGCATAATTCCAAACAGACATTACAGACTTCAGAAGCAAACATTAGATTCACCTAATTGAAATGTTTCTAAGCTTCAGAATCTTAACAGTGTTGCATTACACCCTCTTCCTCCTCATGCTCATAATGCCATCTCATATGCTTAGCAATTGATTTAGATGCATATAACCTCTACAATCTCAAAGTCAATGGAAAGTAGAACATTTTCTTATAAGGAACTTTCTTCTTTGATGTATTAACACCTTGACGCCTAGGCTTATATCTTTGAAAACCACAAAACTTGCATGTATTTACATTAGCATCTTCCCCCCAGTATAATATGCAATTATTCTTACAATAATAAATATTCTCAACTGGAAGTCCCAATGCCTGCATCAGCTTTTTAGTGCAATAGAAATTTTCAACCATCATATTGTCATCAGGCAATGACTAGTTATACTATTATAATATCTCCTCATAACACCTTTCAGATAAATAGTGCTCTGACTTGATATTCAATAGTCATGCTATGACAGATAATTTTGACTGTTTTTCACAACCAGGCCACAGAGGCTCGTTAGCTGGATCTAACATATCATATATTTTTCGAGTCATGGGATTTAGTTCTTCCTTAATTTTTGTCTAGTTAAATCCCAGACCAACTACATCCATTACCATATTATGATCAACAGATGGAGAAGCATCATAATTAACTTCACAACGATTTTCATCCGCGGCTGAAGTTCTAGACCCATTAACTTCATCGTGCAAATACCAATTATAATAACTGGACACAAAACCCTCTTTATTATGTGTAGTTTGATGGTATCTGGCTCAAGAAAATTCTGATTTTGACATCTATTGTAGATACACGAACATCTAATCTTGTTCCCACTCATAAACTGAGGTTGGGATGTAGTAAATTCAATAAAATGGTAAACACCTTTTAAGAATTTTGGATGTAGGTACCCATCTTGAAGTATGGAATACATCCTATTTCTATATGATCTCATGATTAAATTATGAAAATTAGGAAAATGATATTATTGCATTTCAATCATAGAATTCAAATTTTCCTACGTGTGTCTTGTCTTGTCTTGGTTTTAATTATCAATATCTAATTGTACCTCCTTATATCTCTAATCCTATAGGGTAAGAATCTAATCCGTTTAGAAACTCATTGCTACATAACAAGATTACTGATACATTCAAAACTCATATTGTTGCATAAATTTCGCCAGCATCTCTCTATAGTTCTCCTAGTGCACAAAATGAAAAATGTTATGAAATAAGACTTTTTAAGTATGCACTAAGAGAACATATAGAAGATGATATTGAAACTTAAAGCAACAGTATGAAATTAAATGATATAGCAAGCTATGTAAACAATGACATCTCTAAACTGTCCACTTTGGATAATTTTATATCCTCTTATTATCCAATGAGAAAGATACTAAACGGATATCTAGAGTACGCCTAAATTTTATTAATGATTTTTAATTAATTGTATTTTTTTAGGCATTTGATAGTGTGAAGTCCAAAAATACAATTAATAATAAATTAATGTGCACACTAACAAAAATAATAATTATAAAAAAATAAATTAATGTGCAAAATAATAACATAAATAATAACTATACAAAAAATAATATACATTCATCAACTAAATACTAGTAAAAACATAAGAAATTGACAATAGGAACATATAAATAAGTTGAAATGTCTGTTTAATTTTTACTCATTTTTTTATATTTTTATTTAATTGTAATTTTAGTAAATTATGAAGTACATGCATTTAAAATTACTTATTTTAAGGCAAATTTATGATTTTTTTATTAATTATTTTTCATTTTTATTTAATCATAGTTAAAAATAAAGTTTACTATTTTAGGTAAATTATGAAATGTTTGCATTTAAAATTTTATATTTTAAGGCATATTTATTTTTATTTATCTTCGTATATTTTTATTTAATCATTATTAAAAATAAAGAAGAATATTTTAGGTAAATTATAAAATGTTTGCATTTAAAATTTCATATTTTAAGGCATAATTATGTTCTTATTTAACTTTAAATATTTTTATTTAATAATAATATTTGACAAAAAATATATTTTTGGTAAATTATGAAACACTTGGATTTAAAATTTCTTTTTTTAAGGCATATTTATCTTTTTTCCTTCTTTCAATGTTTTGTCATTAATCATAATGTTATTTCCTAATTATATATAAACTCTAATTATTTAGTGTTAATATTTATTGAATATATTGCATTTTCAATATATTATTTAACATCTTTATTTTTCCCTTTCTTTTATATAAATATTTAATAAATATTTTTGATCATTTTTAATAAATATTTATATATTCGTTCAACCTTTTTGACCATAGTTTTTAATTAATTTCCATTTAAATGATATCTTAATTTAATTTACTTTTTATTTTATCTTAATTATAAATATTTGATACAAATATCTATTTTCTTAAACATAGAAAAATAAAAAATAAAATTCAAAGTAATATAAATTAAGCGATTAGATAATTATATAAATCAATAAATTATATTTTATATGCCAATTAATTATAAATTGCATTCAAATTACATGCCAATAAATACACATTTATTCAAATTTTAAAATTAAATACAAAACGTGTAATATTATATGATTCGCAAGTTAATTAAAAAAATTACATATATACCTTTTATAGCACAAAAAAGCAAGCTAGCACACTATCACAGCCAACTAAACTGAAATTACAAAAACAAATAATTAAAATAATAAATTGATAAATTATAAACTAAAAACATCAAAATCAACTAAATGCATAATATTATATTATTTATGTACATAAATCACATTACAACACAATATTTTAATAAAAAATTATATTAATTATATTCAAAAGGCATAAATTTAATTACACATCAATTTAAAAAAAATGCACATATTCAATAATAAAATACATAAATTATATTTTCAAATAAATTAATAAAAAATTTATAGAAATAGTTTAATATTACTCAAAAATAACTACTATCACTAAAAATAATTTCCATTAAACTAAAAAATATTAATTTAATATCGACAAATGGACAGCATCAGTAGTATGGCAGGGAGAAGAAGAGAGCAGAGAAGAAAAGGAAGAGAAGAAGAAGAAGAAGAAGAGAGGAAGAAGAAGCCCGACTTTCAGTTTATGTTGTTCGATTTACCAACTGATTAGTGACTATTTTACTAATTTACTGACCGATTTGCCAACTGACAACTATGTGTAAATCGAAAATTAGTCAGCAATCGGTCAGTAAATTATTAAAAATTACCGATAGCTTTACTGACAGTTCACTTAAATGCCTCGGTAAATCAGTCAGTAAAGTTTAATGCACTATGAAATTTGCACCTATCCTTTGGGTTACAACTCGTCAGTAATCGATCAGTAATTTTCTAATATTATCAGCTGATATTTTGTTAGCGACTACCATTTTGGTTAGCAACATGGTCGCTAAATTCTTAGCCGCTAAAATTTCGCGCCAAAGTTTTGGCTTAGCTTTCGATTGGTATTTGGTGATTAAGCAATTAGTAATTTAGCGCGCGAGCTATTCTTGCCACAGTTAGTGATTGAACTTTTGTGGTTGGTAATTCTAGTTTGAGATCGATAGGTAAATGGTTGTTAAATATGTTTTTTAGTATACGGTCAGTGTTCCATCGATAATTACCGATCGAATGTTTTTGGTCGCTAATTTTGGTTGGTATATCGGTAATATCTTGTAATATTAAGGCTCAAGAATGTGAGACCTTTTGCTAAATAGTTGAATTGGGTTTTTTTACCCATTGATTGAATGTGACACAAAGTACATAGGTAGAGTGCCTTTGTGATGGGTAATGATATTGTGAGAGGGTTTGGTATTTATTCCGTTCAAAAATTGTAATATGTTGATTTAATGATTTAGTGGATTATCTTTTCAAGAGACTGTGGATGTAGGTCTAGTGAGAGACTGAACCATATAAAATTTATTTGTATTAATTTTCTCTTTTCTTATTGATACACTTATAACATTTTTTTTCCTAAACAAGTGGTATCAGAATTGTTGGTTCTTATTCTGGAGTTTAAAAGTTATTTTTTAGAAAAGAGAAAAATATTGAAGTTTGAGAAGATGATGAAGGGAAGCCACATAAATTGAGAATTAAGTGTTAGCAAGGTGGAGTATCACTGCTCGAAATTGTAAGAAGACTTAAAGAGTTCAAAGAATATGCAAGATGCAAAAGAAGATGTAAAATGCAAGAGAAGATGAAGGGCAAGTTGAAAATTGATGGTGATGATGATGATGATAATTCGTCAATTAATGTGTTAGGATGATGATTTGTACCTATATGGGAAGTTTTGATTGAGGTGAAGCTCCAATATGAAGATTTAATAATTGAAAATTTTGAAGATTATAAGACTGAGATATTTTGAAGTAAGGTAGAGATTGTTGGAATTGTTGAAAGTTGCTTGAATGCGATAATTTGAGTCAAGGTGGAGATTGTTAGGATTGTGACTCAAAATCCTAATGGGATTTAGAAGAAGATCTTTTTCTATTTTGTGTGAGAGACATATTGCTTCAATGGAGTGAAAGAATATTTCTTTTAAGGAGTATAATTCTTAGTTTAATATTATTCATTTTTGGATGAGGATTCTTAGTTAATTGGGATTGATAGTGAGTAACACTATAAATAGGAGCATTATAGGAGAGGTTCTTTGGCTTTTGCCTAAGGTTCAAGAATGTGATGCCTTTTGCCAAATAGTTGAGTTAGGATTTTTACCCATTGATTGAGTGTAATACAAAGTACATGGGTAAAATGCCTTTGTGATGCGTGATGATATTGTAAGAGAGTTTGCAATTTTGTCCATTCAAAAATTTGTTATATGTTGATTTGATGATTTAGTGGATTATCCCTTCGAGAGATCATTGATGTAGGTATAGTGAGAGACCGAATCATGTAAAATTCATTTATCTTATTTATCTTTTTTTTTTTTATCGATGCACTTATAACTCTGTTTTCCCTAATAAAAAGTAACTATCTTAATCAATTATAGACATTTCTCGAGATTTCAAATTAAAGATTCTAAGATTTCAAGTCAATCAATTTTACAAAATTGAGAAGATTTCAAATCAATAATTTCTAGGTATTATATGTTGTGTCATATATTTTTTGTATTTTTGTAGTTAGTGTTGGTTGGAATTTTCAAATGTACTTTTCATTTAAATTCTTAAATTTATTATTATTATTATTATTATTATTATTATTATTATTATTATTATTATTATTATTATTATTTTACATACAATTTTAGTGCTAAAAAGTGTGTGTAGTTTTAGTAGATCCCATTGCTATGTTATTTTAAAAAAAGTTTATATACGTTTATAGTGCCAGCAATATAAGTTTATGCATATTAAATGAAAACTAATAAAAGCAAACAATTATTTTTTTAATAAATTTAACTAATACGTAAAAATATTTTGAAAGATTTATTTTGAAAAATAAATAAATAAATAAATAAATAAATAAATAAATAAATAAATAAGAAGTTTTTGCTCGAAATAATACATACCTATATGTTTGTGGAGAAGCGATATTATGATAAAACCAAATTGAATTTACTTCTTAATAGCTATAATTAATGTAACTAATTAAGGTTTTAATATAATATTAATATGATAGCTATTTGATATGCTCAGAATTTGCTTAAAAGGAAATGGACTAAATCTTTGGTGGAGATGGGCCGTCTAAGCTTAGGTCAACTTGCAAAATAAAGAGAGGATAGTGAGGGAGCTTAAGCCTTGGCCTAAAGGGGAAGCTCCAATGGTTAAGTCAATCATTATCAAGTTGAGAGATTTTGTGAAAAGAAAGGAGATTAAAGAGTGAAAAAGTAGCTGTCTTGCATGGACTGCATGGCTACTATTTATACTTGGAGATCTCTTCTGACGAATGGGGATACAGCATGTGTCATGTGTCTAAGGTGACAAGGAGGAGGACTTGTCCTCATAGATGTCACTTAGAGAAATCTTGGTGGTGGAAGATGAAGGAGACTGCTCTGTCATGGTGGAAGATGCTAGGTCATGCTTGGATGGTTGAGCTTAGCGAAGAGGTGAAGAGGTATAGTCATCTCATGACTCCGTAGTGCGAAGATGTTCTGGCGAAGGGTCCTTCGGAAGCTTGTTAGCAAGTGATGACGATGGTGAAGATGGTGAAGAGGGGGATATTCTAGCGAAGGAAGGGTGCTCTTCAGATGATAATGTTCCCTCTTTGCTCGTTGAAGAACTCGTTGACCATCTCATTAGGCCTTAGGTGCCCACTAAACTCCTTGAGAGATTTGCGTTCTTAAGGTCTAGAGCCCAAGTTCTATTAAGGTGCATTTTTTCCTTATTAGAGGCCTCCTATTTCAGTAAGGAGGAGCTTTATCAAGTCCTTATCACATGTGACAAAGCAGAGTGTAACTATAAGAACTTCAATTTGAGATGCAGTAAGCTTATTCGACCTTCGTTGAGAGTTAGTTTAGCCAAGAGGTGCTAAGGTTATAAACCTTTTGAACTTTAGATAGGTGGATTCTGTATGAGTGATTGTGCCATTTTTTCAGTGGATGACAACACCTGGCTGAGTGAGCAGATGGGCTCTTTGATTTCAATCGTTAGATCATATTTCAAGCATTATTAGATCTACTTTTTGAAATTTGAATTAAGGATTGCTGAGTGGTTATTAAGAGCCACTTCCTTTATAAATAATGCCTTCTTCTTCTTTGCCTTCTTTATGCATTCAGAATTATCTTTCTTTTTGTCTGTTTTTACCTTTCTACCATTGTTGAATACCCTTTGTGCTTGAGTTTCTTTGCCTTTTCCTTGCATTTTCTCACATTTTCTTGTATTTTCTTGCCTTAAATAATAAAAAATGGACCCAAAAGCCACCGCTATTGACTTCTCCATCACTTTGTCAAACTAGTGGAATTCTATTGCCACCACTGTGGTGGCTGAGCATTTTAACTCCTAGTTTGAGAATTTGAAGCCAACCAACGATGAGTTGGAGTTATACATCCTAAAACTAGATGAAAGGATTTTGGTAGATGGAAAGAGAGAAGATGCTAAGTCCTTGAAAGTGCTACTAAAGCATTTCTGCAACTATGCTTTTTTCTTCAACTATATGGTCTTTGGACTGAGGTGGCCTCTTTCTTCTTTCCTGGTAGCACTCTTCAACCATTATTAGGCAAACCCCATGATGTTGCACCCAAACACCATTAGGGAGATTTTTTTTTTGAGATGGTGTGCACTACCTTAAGGATTACTCCAACACTGAAGATGTTCCAAGTCTTTTTTAAGTTGGGGAAGTTAACTGAAAGCTTCGTCTACACTACCTCTACTTGCATGAAGTGCCATCTATTTTAGAATAAGAAGAATAAGATCCCTAATTAGGCAAGTCAATTCACTATTATTAGGCAAAAATCTGTTCAAGACCTTGGTTTTAGGTTTCTTAGGTCATTGATGACTCTAGTTAGTGGTTTGTTTGACTGCCTAGGGGACTTAACTAGAGAAGAGAAGGTGAGGATCAAGATCTTGATCTAAGGTAAGTTTTCATATAATTTGAAGTCATTAGAAGTGAACATGATGCTCAAGGCTACCATAGGTATGGTGATTTCAAACATACCTACTAATGCTGTGAAGGGTGAGTGTGAGTGTTCATTTTTGGTGTTTAAATTTGATAATGTTCTTTGATATATCTCTTGCTAACTTAATTTTGATTTTTTATAGCTTTTAATGATGAATAGTATAGGTATTGCAGGATATAGAGAAAAAGCTGAAAGACATACACCCTCTCACCTACAACTGCTAGGCTCACCTTCCTGACATAGATAAAGTAACTAGAAGGCTAACCTTAGTCCATCTAGGAGAGTGGCAGCCTCTTAAAGTAGTTCCCTCATTATATCCAAAGCAAGTGAAGTAGACTATTGGCAAAAGAAAGAAGACGCTAACTACTGGCATCACAATTAACGAAAAAGCAACAATAAAGAAGGCTGCAAAGAAGCTGAAGAAGTTTGTTCTTATTAAGAAGAGAAAAAAGAAGGTGAACCCATCCTCTAAAAATGATCCCAAAGAGAAGGATGTGGCTGAGCTATCTAATTTGGCAAAGGACATAGAAGGAGCAGTTGCAGCCCTAGCTTTAATAGATGAAGAGCATGAGGAGGATGTTCAAGTAATTTCTTCCTTGGTGAAAAAAAGCAAGTCTTTTAGAGCTTCTTAAAAGGAAGATGAAGCTGCTAGTGCTTTTGCTACTACTGTTGAAGAAGCAAATACTTTTTGAGATGATGAGATTACTCAGACTGAAAAAGTTCAAGGATAGAGGCTCCCACTACTAGTGTGGTAGAGCGAACAAGAGGGGAGTTAGCTACTATAAAGGGCTCGCCCATCTGAATCTCCTATTCCTAGTATGATTAGTTCATCACTTAGCACTTGATGATTTTGCATTTAGTACTAATTTTTTTTAACTTATGTGTTTTGTTCTTTTGCATAGGAGAATTTAACTTTTTTAATTTTGACGAGTATTATAATAATCTGACAGATGAAGAGGTGAGAGCTGAAGCTAAAGGGTGACTTCCGAAGCAATTGTCGCCCCTTCCATGGACCTCACAGAAGATGAAAATGAAGAGGGAGCTTGAAGACATCCTCCTATTGCATACTTCACCTTTATTGGCATAAATCCCCCAAGGATATCTGGATGCATCGATAATGCTAAAGTGGAAGATGAGACTATGGACTGAAGTCCTTTGTCAGGGATGAAGGGAGCTTTTATTGGTGGGCTGAAGTATATAAAAGGAAAATTCCTCAATAATGAAGAACTCCGCAATAAGATTCCTCTGATTAGCCATAGTCTTTACAATAAATGATCTAAGGCTCTATTCTAGCACTTTGTAAAGAGCAAAGTTATCCAGTGAGTTGATGACATAGTGGACTTCACCAATGACCTTTCCATGGGTTTACACCTTTTTCCTTTTTCTTGTAGTCAATCCAGACTTTCCTCTAAAGATTTGTTACAAAGAGAAGGCTTCAAAAGCTAAGATGTATGTACTTTTTTAGATCCTGTCTTTCATTTATTAGTCTTCATCTTATGCCTAATGCCTTATCTATTTGTATGTCTTCTTTTAGACTATAAGAACCGCTATAACATTGATCGAGCACTTAGATGCTTATGATGAGTTTTATATTGAAGCTTGAAGAACAACCATAAAGTGTATTGAGCTCATCATAGAGCAACGCGCTGTCATTAACTGGTTCCATAGTGAATTGAAACAATTGAGGAAAGAGAAGGCTAGCTTTGAAAAACTTAAGAAATTACAAATTGAGGTAGAGGGGCTATGAGCCATAAATACTGGCTTAGTTGAGGATGTGACCCTATGGCAAAAGGGCTAAAAGAAGTCAAAGAAGCCTCTGAGAAAAGGAATGAACAGCTTAATGCAACTATCTGCTCTCTACAAGAATCTTTAACATCAAAAGACAAGTACATTAAAGAGCTTTAGTCTTCTTTGAAGAATATTGAAAAAGAAGCACATAGCTTAAGGTCGAGGATTGACTAGTTAGAAGGTGAGTGAAATTAATCAACTCAGAGCTATCCAAGATGAACTAATAGAGTTGAAGAGGAAGATTAAAGAGCTAGAGTAAAAGTTAAATGTTAAAAAATAAAGGACAAGCAAAGTAGAGTGGTAAGTTGAGAATTCCAAGAAGGATCAAAAGGCCATTATCAACGATTACATCAAATCCAAAGTACTCAAAAATATAAATGTGAAGAGTAGAACATGTCAAAAAGTGCTTCTTTATTTTTGAAATATTTATAATACATCTTGCGGTGAAGAGTATTCCAAGTGTGAGGAACTTCAACTCCTTCTAGTGCTACAACCTTATATAAGGCAAGACCTATCACTTTTTATACTTGATATGGACCTTCCTATATTAGAGCTAATTTACCCATTGCTTCTCTATGATCAGTGGCTTCAAGGTATCTTAAGACCGAGTCTCCTTTGGCAAATACATGAGCTCTAACATTTTTGTTGAAGTAATTGGCTGCTTTAGTCTTATAAGCCTTTAAGTGAATAGCTGCTTTATAATGAAGCTCTTGTATTAGATACAAATCAATTCTTCTTTCTTAGTTATTTAGTTCTTTACTAAGAAAATTGATCCTTCTACTAGGCATGCCAATGTCAACTGAAATGACAACTTCAATGCCATAAGTTAGGCTAAAAGGAGTTTCCCCTGTTGTTTCTCTTAATGTGGTTCGGTATGCCCAAAGGATGTGGTAGAGTTCATCTGCCCAACCTCTGCCATATCCATCAAGCCATTTCTTCAATCCTTGAATAATAGTTTGATTAACCACTTTGACTTGCCCATTTAATTGTGGATGAGCAATGGATGAGAAGTGTTGTCTAATTTGGAGACCTTCTCTAAAAGATCGAACTTTCAAGTTATCAAATTATTTTCCATTATCACTGACAAATTGATATGGAAAACCAATTCAACATAAGATATTTCTTTATATGAAATTAACAATTTTTTCTGTTGTAATTGTGGTAAGTGCTTCAGCTTTTGCCCATTTAGCAAAGTATTCCACAACTACTAGCAAGATTCTCCTTTTACCTAAGGCCATTAGGAAGGGCCCTAGGATTTCTATTCCTTACTTAGTAAATGGCCATGAGCCTGGGATCTGTTCTACTATTAGAGTGCATTGGTTTCGAGCATACCTTTAATAAATAGGATAGATTCATACCATCTTAATAGCATCTTTTTTAATCATTGGCCAAAAGTATCCTCGTCTAATCACTTTAGTTGCCAACACTTTGCCTCCTATATGCATCCCATAGGATCCTTCATATATCTTTTACAACATGTAATTTGCTTCAATTAGTTTGAGACATTTCAAACATGGCAAAGAATAGGCTCTTTTGTAAAGTGTTTCATCATGTAATGAAAAATGAGCACTATGATATTGAACATTTCTTGCCATCTTTGGGTCTGAAGGTAGTTTTCTCTTATCCAGGTAGGCTTTGATGGGATCTATCTAGTTAGACTCTTTATTTGTTTGCATGATCTCTTCACCATCATGAATGCTTGGGTGGAGAAGTGATCTTACAAAGATTCTTCAAGGTAGCTCAGCTAGATGTATAGTTGCCATTCGACTAAGACTGTTTGCTCTATAATTATCAATTTGAGGGACTTTATTGACCTCCATGTCCACATTTCTATCTTTCATTTTTTGAATTACACATTTCTATCTTTCATTTTTTAAATTAAGGCATTGGCCTTTTCTAGGTACCTCAACATAGTTTCATCCTTTTCCTCAAATTCTCCCTTGATCAGACCCACTATCAATTGAGAATCATTGAAGACTTTCAAAGTTTCAAGCCTTAAACAATTAGCAAGTAACAACCCTTGAATCATTGCTTTATACTCAGTTGTGTTGTTCGTTATTGAGCAATCCAATCTTAAGGCATATTCAAGCAGAAAACCATTCTCCTTTTTGAGTACTATACCTATGCCACTACTTTCTATTTAGATCTAAAATTGAAAAGATCTAAAAACTTATTAATTTAAGAATCAGAATTAAGTTAATAAGCAAACCAACACACTTTTAAAACCCCTCATTCGCAAGAAAGGAGAACTGCGTGGGGTTTGATTCCTATTCAATAGGATATGCAGGCTGCCATTCTGAAGGGCATCAACTCCAAAATCTTTTATCAATATTGTTTTCTTTTTTTTTTTGCTTTGATTTTATTTAATCCTTTATTTCTGATTTTATTTTTAGTTTATTTTGGGGAATGTGTGCTTTTCCTAGTACCTATAAGGGCCAGAGAAAAAATCCTCTTTATTTCATTTGTTTGGATATTGTAATAATTAAGTAGGATTTATCTTGCCTATTTATTTATTATTGTCATTCCATCAACATCATATCTATATCTATATATATATATATATATATATATATATATATATATATATATATATATATATATATATATATATATATATATATATATATATATATATATATATATATATATATATATATATATATATATATATATATATATATATATATATATATATATATATATATCTATTTCATTCATCATTATATTCCTGTTCATGCATACACAAAAATTCCTTTCTTTCAAGAGTTATTTTGCATTTTTAGCCAAACTAAAGAAAAATCTATTTTTCTTAATTGTGTAATTACCAAAACCTAATCCCCGAGTCGTTCTTGGTCACTCGCGGATTGGTGCATTTTTCTATTGGGATAAATCAAATTATTTTTGGAGTCAATCATGTTGGGTTTTCTTTAATTTTCCCAATTAAAATAAATAAATTAAAGTGGCGACTCACTTTTCAACTGTCAAATTACAAAAATCAATTTTCTGAACTCACAGCGAGTTCCAATCGTGGAGTTTCTCCTGAAGAGCATTTCGATCCCTTAGCGGATCAGACCGGTGCTTAGGTGAGGCCTCACAGTTGGTGACTCCACTGGGGAGATTAAAATTTTTTTCAAATAAAGTGGATTACTTTTGGTATAATACCAAGTTTGGCTTTAAAAGCAGAATAACACTTTCATGCATCACTACATCGGATTCCTTGTCCAAAAACCCTAGCCTCCTAGGAAAATAAAGGATAGAACGTAACATCAAGTAGGCAACCTTCCTTAGGTCTGCTTGCTGATAGTGAAATCATCTAGCCGATGACGTATCCTTTAATCTTTTTAGAGGTGTAACGCGTATGCACGTACCATTGGACCCACACGAGGCTCCTTGTCTCACATGTGGTTAGGTATATTGCATATCTAGTGTGATGGGTTCCCTTTAAACCACCCTAACCCTTTCATGTAATGACTCATAGAACCTTCCTTTAGGATTGTATGTACCATAATATTGAAACTTAGTATGTCATTATCATGAAGCCTTTTCCATTCATGTATACATGCATGCATGCATAAACCTTACAAAGTTGGAGAGTTTTAAAAGTCACTCAAACACTGCTAGTCCTAACCATAAACCCATGGTCAAAACCCAAAGCCTATGGTCCATCTAAACCCATGGTCAACACCTAAAACCCAAAACCCATGGTTCACCTAAACCTATGGTCAAAACCCAAAGCCCATAGTTCACCCTAAACTCATGGTCAAGACCCAAAACCCATGGTCCACCTAAAGCTATAGTCAATACCCAAAGCCCATGGTCCACCTAAACCCATGGTTAAAGCCCAAAACTCATGGTTCACCCAAAACCCATGATCCAGTCCTATCCAAACCCATGTCAAACTCATGGTAAAAATAAACCCATCTATGATACCCTCATCCTTTTCCATAATTCTTATCCAAGCTAAACACTGACATAACTTTATCTTTAATAATTCTTACCAAAGCTAAATACTAACCTAGCTTTCATCTTTCACAACTCTTACCCAAGTTAAACACTGATCTAGCTTTCATCTTTCATAGTCCTTACCTAAGCTAAACACTGATATAGCATTATCCTTAACCATCCTCACCAAAGCTAAATACTAACCTAGCATCACTCTAATCCTTACCTAAACTAAATGCTGACTAGGTTTCATCTCTTACATCACTATCCAAGCCCATGGCCCATCTAAGCCCATGATCTAGTCTAGCCCATTATCTAACTACTACCAAACCCATGGTGCACCCAACGTCCAAATCCATGGTACATCCATACCCAATCCTAAAACCCATGGTCACTCTATCCTTAAGCCCATGGTAAACCAATCACAATCCCAATCACCTAAAACTAAATTTGGATTTAGCCACTCAAAGTTAAAATCTGACCTAGCCACCCCAAGCTAAATTCTGACCTAACCATTCAAAGCTAAAATCTGATTTAGCCACCTAAAGCTAAAATCTGACCTAGCTCCCTTAGCTAAATACATACCTAGCTAATGCCATACACCTCTACCCTCATCTTTACCCATACATTATCAACCTAACCACAAGACACTATCATCCATTGTCATTAAACCTAAGGTCCTTTGGTTTGTCACACTGCCCCATAACCTTATTTTCCAAAGCTTGATACTAACCCAGTTCCTTTTCCTTTGCAAAGGTTGACAAGATGTCTGTTGCCAGAGATGAGATCACCTCTACTAGAGCTGATGAAATCTTTGACAAGCTTCTTGCTAAGCTCTTTGAACACCAGGAAACTATGATGAAAGGCAAGAAGCCCTTTTCCAAGACATGCTCAAAGCCTAAAGGAGGGCTATCATGGAGGATGTTCATACCATGCTGGAACAGGCCTCCCTGGCTTAAAACCCAACTGATCCAAAACCATTCAAAGCTGACCCGAAACCCGCCTTTTATCCTGTTTATGGATCCACTTCCAGAGTTGAATCCAAAGACAAATAACCTGCAAACACTGACATCATTCCACCACTACCTATTCCATCACCTAAATTCCTTAGAAATAACTCACTCTATCAACCCATGATAGTTCAACCACCAAATTTCACCTTTACTCTTGCTTCTCGACCCGTAGATCCTTTCCAAAGGAAGGAAGTTAACCTTGAAATCAAAGCCTTCATAGAAAAAGTGAAGCATATGGAAAAAATGATGAAGAATCTGAAGAAGACAGAAAACCTAGTTGATACAAGCTCCCTGAGCTTATTTTCCAATGCAAGAGTTCTACCAAAGTTCAAGATGCTGAATTTGGACAAATTTGATGGTACTACTTGCCCCAAGATCCATTTAAAAATGTACGTGGGGGCAATGCATCCTTTTGGTATCAACAATGAGCTCTTTGCTCAACTCTTTCATCAAACTCTTATTGATCCTGCCCTAAGATGGTTCATTAACTTATATGATACCCAAAAACATACTTGGGAGGACATTTGCAAGACATTTGTCGAACAGTACTACTACAATATTGAAGTGGACATTACAAGAAGGGACTTAGAAACCACAAAGCAACTTCCAGATGAGTCCTTCTCTATGTTCCTTACTAGGTGGGGGGCTAAAGCTGCTCAAATGGTAAACAGGCCAACCGAGCAAGAACAAGTGGATATCATTGTCAAGAATCTACTTCCTGCCTACAGAGCCCACTTGTTAACTCAATACCTACCCACCTTTAGAGCTTTAGCTGCAACTGCATCAAAAGTTGAAGATTGCATCCAAAGTCAATCATTTCAAGTTGAATTCCCCACCACCAACCTAAACAATGATGAGGAATCTAGTCCTAACTCAACCCTACCTTACCTTAGCCCCAGAAGGCATGTCATGGAGTAGTTCAAGTTCAGCTAATCTGACCTGTCTGAGATTGAATTCTAAGTCTAAACCTGAGTCAAAGTCCAAATCTCAAAACTCTAAGTCCAAATTTGAGTCGAAGTCTGTCGTCTTATTTTTCTTTTCCTTTTGTAATCTGGCAATAAAGTTTCCTTTATAGTAATGCACATACATTTTCTTTTCATCTTCCTTGTTTAGTCCAGCATGGATGAGCCATTAAAAAAAAATAAAAAAAAAAAGGAAAAGAAAGAGAGAGAAATGAACAAACAGTCAACTCCACCACAATTAGCACATGTTAGAATTTGAGGTGCTATCAATAATTGCACCTAATCAAAGAAGGTCAAATAGTTGAAGCACAAAGAGCAAATCAAATGGAATTACCTATTGCACATTAGGTAATCAAACAATACATCTCAACAAAGGCAACAAGTTTAGAAAAGACCTTTGTCAAATCCAGAATTCAAAGGCCAGAGCCCCTTAAAGCAGTAACCCAAATCATGGTGGAATGTTTTCTCCTAAAAGCAAACTCGCTAAGCTGAAAACCCAAAAAGGGCGGCTTAGGCAAAAGTTAGAGCTGAGAAAGAGAGAGAGAGAGAGAGAGAGAGAGAGAGAGAAAAAAGCTCATCCAAGTCATCTTCCCTTATGTCTGAAGTTGTCAAATCATCTTCAATCAATCCATCATCCTTCCTAACCAGAGGTTTATTCTTTAAGGATATGCAATCTTCTATGCCCTTATCCTACAATGGGGGCATGTCTTCCTAGGTCATCATCTGTTGTCAATCCATCCCCTCGCTTAGTTCAAAGAGCTAAGGCACAGTCCCTCTCCAGTCTATCACATCCTTATCTCTCATTTGGAAGCATGATCCCCAAGTTATCTTCTTTCACTGGCCTTTTAGCCATTCCTAAGGGCTCTTTGTTTCAGCTAGTGCAATTTACAATTAAGTGTCACTCCAAAAGTCTCTTCAATCTCAAATTATAAGAAAAGCTCAACTTACTCTTTCCTACGATTCATGCTACAAAAAGCAGAATCATACAACCTCCATGATTCTTTTCAAAAGTTTCAACCTACCTTCAAACCATTCTCGAATTTTATGAAATCATATTGTTCCATCCCAAGCCACATTAGCAAATCATACCACATACCACCCATTCCTTGGCATCATCTCAAAATGAGTAGAACCAAAATTCCCAAGTCTATCAGGGCTTATCATCTTTAAATCTAGTTTCCTTAGCAAAACTAGTAGTCAAGGCATATCTCCCAAAAAGCCTTCATCAAGAAGCCTAAACCAAAAGCCTTCATCAAAAAGTCTAAACCAAAAACCTTCATCAAAAAGCCTAAACCAAAAGCCTTCATCAAGAAGCTCAAACCCAAAAGCCTTCATCAAGAAGCCAAAATCCAAAAGCCTTCATTAAGAAGCCCAAACCCAAAAGCCTTCATTAAGAAGCCTAAATCCAAAAGCCTTCATCAAGAAGCTCAAATCTAGAAGTTTCAACCTACCTTCAAACCAAGAAACCTTCATCATGATGCCTAAATCCAGAGGCCTTCATCAAGAAGCCTAAATCTAAAAAGCCTTTGCCATGAAGCCCACTCCTAAAAAGCCTTTGCCATGAAGCCCACTCCCAAAAAGCCTTCACCATAAAGCCCACTTCTAAAAAGCCTTCGCCATGAAGCTTAGATCAAAAAGCCTTCACCATGAAGCCCACTCTCCAAAAGCCTTCATAATAAAGCCCACTCCCAAAAGGCCTTCATTTATAAAGCCCATGATCTCCTTTAAGGCACTCCCAAAAGGCCTTCATTTATGAAGCCCATGATCTCCTTTAAGGCAAAATTAGACTAAGCCTTTCAAATGGATTTCCTCACTAGGCCTACCCTCCTTAGCCAAGACCTTTCCCTATAAGGACTAATCCTCAACCATAACTTTTAATGGGCAAACTGGGTCGAGCCACCTATATTGGAATTCCCACACCCTTTGTCTTTTAGAGACATAACCTTCTCTAAATCTAACACCAAAGCTGAATAGATAGCTTTGATCCCAATCCTTATAACACCAAAGCCAAACAGATAGCTTTGATCCCAGCTTTTCTGACATCAAAGCCAAACAGATAGCCTTGATTATAATCCTCCTAACACCAAAGCCGAACAAATAGCTTTGATCCCAATCCTTCTAATACCAAAGCCAAACAAATAGCTTTGATCCCAACTTTCCTAACCACCAAAGCCAAACAGATAGCTTTGATCCTAACTTTCCCAATCAACAAGGCTGTACAGACAGTTTTGACCTTAATCCTCCCAACACCAAAGCCAAACAGATAGCTTTGACCCCTTCTTATGATCCTAACTTTCCCAGCCAACAAGGCCGAACAGACAGTTTTGACCTTAATCCTCCCAACACCAAAGACAAACAGATAGCTTTGACCCCTCCTTCTGATCCTAACTTTCCCAGCCAATAAGGCTGAACAGATAGTTTTGACCTTAATCCTCGCAACACCAAAGCCGAACAGATAGGTTTCATCCCAATCCTTCTAACATCAAGGCTAAACAGATAGCTTTGATCCCAACTTTCCCAACCACTAAAGCCAAACAGATAGCTTTGATCCCAATCTTTCCGAACATCAAAGTCAAACAGATAACTTTGATCATAATCTCCCTAATAGTAGGGTCGAACAGATGGCCTTGCTAAACTAATTTGAATTCCCTAGGTGGACCAAATCTCCAAATCTTTCAAAGTCTAAGCAAAACAGATAGCTTTGATTAAAATTCACCAAATCATCTTTACTTCTAACAATTAGGCTGAACATACATCCTTAATTGAAGATCACCATTCTCACATCCAATGCCAAGGTCAAACCAATAGCCATTGGCAAAACCTCATTTATCCTATGGGCCCTATCCCAAAAGGTTCATACCAGGTTTGTCCTTCTTCATGAGGTTCAGTTTGCACAAGGCATGAATGTCCTCATGCATGATAAGCACAAGTAGATATCACAAGCCTAGAGTCTGACATGGTATAACCCAGAATCTAACATGGTACAGCCTAGAATCTGATATGGCAAAAGAATATAGAAGCCAAAAATCTGATGTTGCAAGAGCACAAGCCCAAAGTCTGACATGGCATCTCTTCATAGGGTTCACTATCATCAGAATCGACTTTTCCTTAAAGCCAATTCTAATGAGGGGGCAGCTGTGAACCCTCAAATTTGCACCTCCTGATCTGGCTATAGCTTGACACCTATTAAGAATAGTGCGCTACGCATACGGTGGTCCCGCTAGCTGATTAGTGGGCAGGGGTCAAGGGGGCAGCGCCCCGTTGAAAAATAAATTTTTTGAATCTTTCACCTCCAATCGATCGTCTTTTAGTTATGAACCCACAGTATCAAACCGAGCTCGAATCAAAGCTGAAACAGGCTCGAAACGGACGAAAACAGGTCGAACCGTAGAGAGGCATGCCTGCTGTGCTGCCCAAAAGGAGGCACGCATTTCGTGCCATCGGCAGACCGGCACTCCTACCATGCCATTGTGGGCGACACTGATTTGGTGCCGGCAGCCTGGTGGCATGCCTGCCGTGCCTCCTAGATGGCTGGCACGTCTGCCGTGCCGCCCGTGCTGCTGGCACTGTGCCGACGCCGTCGTTCATACCGCCGGAACCCCCTCTGGCAGCTCTATAAATAGAGCCTCTTCCAACATCATTTGGCACACATTCCAATACATTTCAAGCTCATTTGACAATGCACTCCAATGACTTCCAAGGCATTCCAAAGCAATTCAAGAGATTTCAAAGCAGTTGAGACATATTTCAAAGCATAAATTCGTTCTTATACTAACACAGTTGTTGCTTTTAGATCCAAATTCCAAGTTTCCTTTGAATTCAAGGTGGAGTTGAGATCCGGAGCAAAACTCGTTCCATTCGTTCGAAAGCCAAGAAAAGCAAAGGTATAATCCCTTTTCTCTTTTTAATTCTAAATTCAGATTTAGAATTCTATTTAGGTCTAAAACTGAAAAGATCTAAAATCTTATTAATTTAAGAATCAGAATTAAGTTAATAAGCAAACCAACACACTTTTAAAACCCCTCATTCGCAAGAAGGGAGAACTGCATGGGGTTTGATTCCTATTCAATAGGATACGCAGGTTGGCATTCTGAAGGGCATCAACTCCAAAATCTTTTATTAATATTGTTTTCTTTTTTTTGCTTTGATTTTATTTAATCCTTTATTTGTGATTTTATTTTTAGTTTATTTTGGGGAATGTGTGCTTTTCCTAGTACCCACAAGGGC